>JAODKC010000038.1:5301430-5335931 GCA_026777985.1 Mormyrops attenuatus
CCCACCTGTACCGTCTGTGTCCCACCTGTACCGTCTGTGTCCAGTCAGTGCCCCACCTGTGTACCTTCTGTGTCCTGTCAGTGCCCCACCTGTGTACCTTCTGTGTCCTGTCAGTACCCTGTCTGGCTTTCATTGTCAGTTCCTGCAAAGACATTCCCTGTTGTGAACTTGTTGTGAGCAGAAAACATGCTAGACGTATTTCACGAGTGAAACCACACATAAAATGTAATTACATGTTAAAGTAAAAATATTAGTGTTTATCTGGAGTTTACTTTCTTGAAGCATACACTAAATCTGGCATCACACACACGCACACAAACAGACACATATGCAGGCACACAAGTGCCACATGCACAAGTCACGCGTGTGTTAGCCAAAGCAGAGAAACACAGGATTAATCAGAAACACTGTGAAAAGTTGGCCAGGTCTGACAGCCGCTGTGAAGGTCACACAAGGTTGGTTGAACTACAAAGAGCATTAAACGACCCCTCCCCCCAAAACAGAAGGTATCAGACAGCAGAGAGTTGAATGTGTGCGTGAGGACAGCCTGCAGTGGCCAGGCAAAGGCAGGTTATAACCAGGGTGGGGGGGCCGAAGGCCGTGCCCCTCGGTGAGGGGGCCATGCAGTCCAAGATGGGGGCTGGCTGGTGGGGGCTCTACCTGCTTGCACCTCTCCTCCAAGTTGCTCTCCCCAGGCAGGGAGGCCGTGGTGCAGGGCCTGCCCGAAAGTTCCTCAGCCGCCCAGTTATGCAGGGTCTGGGTTTGATGGGGGGACCACACCATTTCAGGGGGGAATCGAAATCAAACCAAAGAGAAACCAGGAAAACATGAAGAAGGGCTCTCCAAGGCACTGCAAACATGGATGTGGACACGGGGTGGTCACAGGGGGCACCACCGCACTCCCTGCACGTTTCCTGAGAAGGGGCCCACGGAGGCGGGAGGCCAGAGGTGACCTCGTCAGCGGCGGCTGTGAGTACCTGTGACCCCGTGCCTTCCTGGAAGGGGGGCGTTTCCTCTGAAAGGAAGCCGGTTACTCATTGGCTATGCCTAGAGATTAAACAGCCGACCGGCACCCCCAGGGCAAAACAAGGCCAAATAAAAAAAAATACTGTCATAAGAATACATGTGCTCTTCTGGCTTTATGTATATAAATATACCTTTCCGGAAAATTCCCAGGCGGCAAACAGCTTCATCCACCGAAGCAGCCGATTGCACTGCCAGCCATATGATGAACAGCAGCTGGGTATCGGGATGCTCCTTAGAATGAGCCAAGGCGCGCCCCGAGCGGGCAGGTCAGGCCAAATGCATGCAGAGCAGGGGGGTCCAACTCGCGCCTACCTTCCGCACATCAGAACTCTTCGGTTCCGTAGTCCAGGTGATGATGCGTGACACGGCCAGCCGGGTCTCGCTGGAGTTCACAAAGTCCGCGTGATTCATCTGCCGCGCCAGCGACTCTATGTACTTCAGAATGGCCACCTTCACCTGAACCAGGCACACAGGAAATGACATCAATGATAATGCTGGTCACCATGGTGACACAGACAATATCTACAGCGTAGTCCATAAGTATTTGGAAAGTGATACATTTATTTTATTATTTTGACTCAGTCCATGATCAAAAAGGATTTAAAATGAAACACTGAATAGGAGCTTGTGCAGACTGTCAGCTTTAAGGCTATGGGGACCTATAATGAGTTAACTAAGTGAGAATTATAACCATTTTAAAGGGTCCAAAGTATTTGGACTATTGACTGCTTAGTGCTCTTTGACCAAGGTTGTATTATTGCATCATATCTTGGTGATGGTATTTTCTGAGTGAAATATGAATATTAAGGGAGCAGACAGTATAAAGGCTGTTTCTCACGGAGGCCACCACCTCCCAGCCACACCGAAACAGTGAGCTAATGGGGAGCCAGACTGCTTGTACCTCCTGCCCTAATCTTAGTGACCCACAGTACCTTAAGATTGGGCGTCTGGGTCTGATCCACGATGAAACGCATGAGTATGTTGAACTGCTGGTCAAATGGAAACGAATCCCTGGGAAACAGGAACACGGAGACAGTCAGTCCCGGTGACCCAGATCTTCCGAGAGGAAACTGACAGGCACAGGGCCAAACGGACCTGGTGACATCCAGGGCCTTCTGGACCTTGGCCTGGACAGAGCCCAGCAGGTCGGCACCCATCTTCTTCAGCAGCTGGGTAAGCAGGACGAAGAGCCAGTCCTGGAGGTCCTCACGGTGAACGAGGATGAAGTCCACCAACGTCTCCAGGAACATGCTGAACACCTGGAGCAGATTTCAGGAGTCTCCAGTAAAAATACTAGTGTGTCTGTCACACGTGCGCATACAGCAGCAAAGAATGAGGAGGACACTTACTCTCTGAGGTTACAATCCACACCACGGCAGACCATGCAAACGGGAGACAAGGACAGTCCGTTAGTACAAGTGAATACAGTTCCTCTGCAGGGAAAACCGCTGTGACAGAGCCAGAAGCATCATGGGAAAATATTACAAGTAATTTATTCTACATTTATTCTATAAAACCTCACAGCGTCTGATTATCCATAAAGTGAACCCTTCTGAAATAAGCAAAAACCACACAGAGAAGATGTTTCTGTTAAGGGATAGTCACATTTTGTAAAATACACACAGCACTCACACATTTCGGTGACCTTGAATAGGGGGAACAAGGTGTAATATCAAACAGGCACTCTGGGGAGGGTATTTACGCCTAATGAACAAGTTACCTAAAGGGGCCTGCATGCACACACTGGGGGCGCCCCCCGTGGCGGGAATGGCTACCTTGCTGTGCGGGTCGGCAAACATCCTGGTGAAGATCTCACAGAGCCTCTTCAGTTCCACTCGGCTGTGGAAACAGAAACGGCCAGGAGTGACACACAGGGTGACCTCCATGACACTCTCGGCGGCAGCTGATGACGGCCACTCAATGCTGTCACCTCCCCACCTTAAAGGGACAGGAGGTCTTCTCCCCAGCCCCGGTTACGGCCTGTTTCCCAGCAGCCTTTGCTCTCGGCATGGCCCCACCCACCTGAGGATCCGCTGGCTCTTGAGCAGGTTCTGCAGGCCCAGTAGACCCTCCTTGCGCTCAGACCAGTTAGAGCTAGCGCAGTGGTTGAGCACCTCGGCTACGTCCTCCGTCTGCCGCAGATAATGCGGCACGCCACCGTTGCGGGAGCCGTATGAGCGCTCTGAGCAGGCGCTGGAGGCGTCGCTGTTAGCATCGTCGTCCGAGTATATCCCCGGTGACTCGTACCGCCGGCGGACGGGCTTCCGCTGCAGGAGGCGAGAGGCGCATCAGGGAGAGCTTACTCTTAATTCCATATAGATCACCGCCCAAGCCCACTGGACCAGGACCAGGACGGTCTGCTTCTGTGTACTGTTGGTGTGTAGGCCTGCTGTGCACCTGAGGGCCTGCAGCGCACTGCTATGGAACCACCCTGCCTTTCACTGTGGCCAGCATGAGCATAAATGCTGAACACTCTTAGATCAGTGCTTGCTAACCGCTCCATTGGCAAGACATTTATAACTGACAGGGACACAACTTTCAATATACCGATGGGGGACCCCCCTCCCAGCAAAGTATGACAAGGGGAACCCCCTGGTGGCTCACCAGAGCATTTTCTTTGTAGCTCTCACAGCAAAAAAAATGGTTGGGGACCACTGCTTTAGAAGCATTACTCTGCTAGTACTCTGGCAAAAGATAGCATTACTAATATAATCTTCATACTATCTTTCTATTAACATGTAACATATTACTTAGAGTCCTAAAGAAATTCAGTATAAACTCGATCACCTTGTCAAGCTGACCTACATAGCGTTACGGTCACGACATTGCAGGATGGCTGCAGATGGCACACATGCAGCATCCCGCTTGCCGTATCTTACACTTTTCAAAACGCAACGCAGCGGTCAAACATCAAAGAAGTAACATCCAAGGGACCCCAAAGAGGTTCACCAAAACTAAAGTGTGAACAGTGTCAGTTCCCAGCTAACACACCAGCCTCTGTGTATTTGACCACATGCAAACTCTGGGACTGGATACTAACAAGCCATCCAGAACAGCATCATGACACAGATCATAAAAAAACGCGAGCAGCCCAGCAGCTTAAATATTTCAGCTACATACCCCGTTTTGTTCTTTTTACAGTCAGCACCAATGAGTTTTACATGCCTCCAGACGGACTTTGAAATAAACTTTGAGGATGAATTATTGCGTCTTCCATGTGTCTATTGCAAAGCGATGCAACTTTTGATACAATCTGACATATCATTACTCCCAACACAAAACAACAACTGTAATGTACAAAACATGCACCCGAGCTGATGAAACTCCCTGAAAGTGCAGCGTACGCGCTCGATCTGTCCTTCACCGCGGTCACCCTCTGCGGTGAGTAAAACACGGTACGGGCTTCATGGTGGCAGGACTGTTAGCTATGTGGTTAAACACTGCTGAGGCCCTCAATGATGTAAAAGCCCAAACTCATTACAGTCACACTTACCTTGTTCCGGGAATCACCGAGCAGCTGACGGCATGGAGAGAAAAGCAGAAAAAGAGAAGCAAAGTTATCGTTCAATCAGATTCTTCTGAGCAAGCATAACATTACTGCAGCCAATAACAGTGTGCGACCTAATGAAATTACACATGGCAATAACAGCAGGAGTCTGAGAATGAAGAGGGCGCGCATCGTGAGAGGCCGTTCCCTCACCAGGGCGTCTGCCACTGCCGCCTCCACCTCTGTGCCCGTGTTGAGGACCCTCATGGCTGAGATCCGAGCAGGATGCACCAGGCCAAAGCGGTCTGCGGTGCGGAGACAGGAGAGTCACACCGTGAGGCGAAAGGCGGAGACAAAACACAGTTTCTACAGCGATGGAGGGTGACGGAGGCTGCAGATCGAGATGTGATTTTATCACGGGGGGGGTAACAGAATGGAGTCGCCATCATGAGTACACTAGTGGTGAGGCTAAAAAAAAATGAAGCTGATGACTGATTAATAACAAAAAAATAAAAGGGAGAAATTCCACAATCGCTGGATCCATGAGAAACAAAAAAAAGGACAGAGTAATATCAGAAGGCAATGATCAGGAACAAAACTGAGGGAACCAAAAGGCAAAATAGGACAGCAAACGGTGCCTACTGGAAGTAAGACTGCAAATGTAAAACAGAAAATACACTCCTAAACCGAAAAGGAAATTCCCACAAGAAACCAACAGCTGACAGCACGACAGCATGCTTCATGTGCCAAAATAATGGTGAAAAGCAATGACGGATCATCAGGCAGACAGTAGAGCTCTGAGGGCATGGGGATGCAGCACGGCTGTTACATATAGGTCACCCCGTAAAAATGCAGTAGTGCTCTCTGCGGGATACCACAGGAACGCAGGGAACGGAGGGGTGGATGGGCCACTCAAACAAGACAGCCACTCAAAACAAAACTGGAGTGAAGACGTGCGAATGGACACCGCCTGCTGCCATCAGAAATGAGAGGGTGAGATGGACAAGCGACAACTCCACACTCAGCCTGCGGCGCCGTGCCTGATCCGTTACAGACTCTAGGACCCGGATCACACTCGGCACACTGGTCAGTTTTAAGCAGTAATGGAGTCAGACGTGGTTTCTGATCTGCCTGCTGGGTCCTGAGAGCTGGCAAGAGAGCTCTGGATGGACAGTGTGAGCAGATGCTCCTTCAGAGGAGGACTCAGCCTTAACACAACCGGTACCGCACGCTGAGCCGTGGAGGTTCTCACTCTCTGCGCCACGCACTGCCCTGTCGCAGGCAGGGCACAGCGCCACGCACGCATGTTGATGAAGGCCCCCTCCCGCATGCAGGTCACCTGACTGGGCCACAGGGTCGGCCGCGGAGAGCGCGCTGGTGGAACGGGAGTGCCGTCGGGAGGCTGCGGGGCACAGACCCAACGGGAGGAGTGCAGGGTTAGTGACATGGGAGACGTCCTCACAGGAGGCTCCCCAGCAAGATGGCAGAATCCGACAGGTACCCACCCTCACCCCCCATACACAGGATGAAAGAGTCTTGGGCTGCACCCAAGATCACGGGATGACAATGCAATGGAGCGGCATGTGCTACATGACTGCATTCACAAGCACAGGAAGCCAGCTCAAGCCAGAGAGTCAGCTAGCTGCTGGGCACACGGCCCTCTACTGGCCGCTCGCTGCACTGCACCAGACAAACCATCTGCTTTCCTCTCAGTATTATGTTGCAGCCTTCTGTGGGTCAAGTTCATCAAAAAACGTGATGATAATAAGGTCATAGGGAGCGTTAAATGCAGCTCTGCGGCTCGACACGGGTGGCCATGCCTGACAACAGCATAAGGAGGCCGCACTGTCGCACTGACCAGTCAGCTTCATTACTGCTCACTGGAAAAAGACGAAATGCCAGAGCAATGGCTCTGGATCCGGAACAGGATGAATAAGGATGCATGCAGATTAGGGGGGAAGGCAAAGGAAGGCCGGGCCCACAGATGAAGTGGGGCGGGAGCCTCACCGACAGGGTGGAGGGTCTGCTCCATGGCCATCCCGTACTCACCCAGAGGAGCGAAACCGCGCGCGGGACTCGTGTCCCGACTGCTCTCACGGCTGGTGTCACGGCTGCACCCCTGGCTCACGCTGGGCCGGGGGAGGCGGCTCCGGGCTAGCGTGCGGTGGGCGCGAGGGAGGAGGAAGAGTGGCAGGGAGAAGAGCTTTAGAACACAGGTCAGTGGGTTAGTAGGGACTGTGGGCGGGGCTTACAGAAGGGGGTGGGGTTCTGGGCCAATGTGTGGCAGAGAGAAGGTCTTTAGAACACAGGTCAGTGGGGACTGTGGGCGGGGTTTATAGATAGAGAATTGAGGGCGGGGCTCCAGGCCAGCATGCAGCAGTGGGACGAAGATAGGTCATTTGGCTAGTGGGGGCTCTGGGCGGGGCTTACAGAAGTGGAGGGCAGCTTCAGTGTTAGAAAGCGAAGAACAGCTTGCTGCTGTGGCAAACAATAGGAAACACCGCTGGAGAGCAGCTAAGAATGATGGGGGAGAGACAGCAGAGAAGCTGACTGAGCAGCACAGGAGTCACCACTTGATAGCGAGGATTCGCTCAATTATAAAGCATTTGATAAGGATCCTTCCATGAAGGGGACTCTTACTGAACACACAGACCTGACATCAAACACTTAACCTCTAACTTGCATTTTACAGCCAGCTGAATCAGCTGCCTAACTCTGCATGCTTGTCATCGGTATGATGAGAAAGTGCAGCCTTCCTGGACACTGGTGATGACAGCATGTCTCACAATGAGCTGACGAACAGTGACCTCAGCACAGAGCGGCGCAGATGGGAGTCTCCGTGGGGGCCTGTTTGGCCAGCCCTGCATCAATCAATCACACAGAGCAGCCAACCCACCAATCAATGATCTGATCAATCGCAGGAAGGGTGGAGGCGTGGGCTGATACAAACACAGCCTAGATCGACCGAAGTTTAGTTTTCTCTCTGACTGCAGATTCCCCACAGCGGTCTGGTCCCGCCATTAACCCTTTCATGCTGTGTCTCACTTGGTCTAGTTGCACTGACCCTGCCATCTCTGCTACAGAGCCAGTACACCTAGGCAGATCTCCATGCATGTAGGTATGTGTCTCTGTAAAGCTTCTGCAAAGTCTTACCTCTGAGGCAGGGGAGCATCCCCATGGGAGAATCCCACTAGCTGAAAGAAATTACCTGATTGGCTACAGAGTGTAGATAATGGGTCTTCTCCACTGTAGACTCCTACAATATGGTGTTGTGATAATATTACTCTCTACTGTTATCTCTACTCTCTAATGTTAATATAAAGACAGCATTTGAACTAAAGAATATCCCGAGACTCCATAAAGGGGGGGGACGATTCCAAGGATCCCTGAGTGATATAATGGGATATTACTGGATTGGTCTGGGTTGGGGCCCAATATGATATGCTTTCATGGGGCCCAAAATCTCTAGCAGCACCCCTACTGATATTTTCCCATACCTGTCCCTGGCAAAGCTCTTACCAACACTCAATTCACGTGAGTATGATGTGTGCCCCCCTGGGTGTATGCCCGGGGCATGTGGTGACGGTGGCAGGGGCCTTACCCACGCCCAGTCTGGTGGGACTGGTCTCGCGACTGCAGCCCTGGCTCCGGGGCACCCTTGCACGCTTGTCGGAAGACGGCGTGGCGGCGGCGGATGCGGAGGCGCGGGGGGCCCGGCCATGAGCGTGGCCCAGGAGTCGTCCCGGAGAGCTGGAGCGACTACCAGCTGTAACGGGCAAAGAGACCACAGAAGGGGGTGTCAGAGTCCAGAAGGCCCCCACCCACAGAAACCCCCCGGGGGGGGAGGCATACCAGTAAATCTACCCCCCAACTTGATCCATGACGTGGCTCATCCATACATCACAACACAAGAAGTCCCTGAGGCAACACAGCTGGGTATGAGTCACCCAGTGAAAGGGTCTGTCAAGGGCCCAGCAGCCCTGATCTTCTTGGGATCCGAACGTGCAACCCTTTGGTGTCAGTACTATACTGTTCCATCCTCAACTTCATGACGATAAAAAAATGACTGGAAACCGATATTTGAGGCAGAGCTTAAAACGTGTCACTGTATCAACACTGAAACAAGGTATTTGGCATCCACAGGGGATACACTGGACAGGAGGCAGTAGGGTTGCGGAAGGAGAGTCTTAACTTGCGTGGTGGGGGGGAGACGATGACTAGGACAACACAAAACACAGCACTGTAAACAGCTCCAGTGGTGATAATACAGAGATAACAGGGAAAGGCTATACAGGACAGCGATTTCATGGCGGGACCCCACATAAACTGTGGAGCTGAAGGGGGGGGGGCTAATGGGGCATGCTTCATGAGGTTGTTTAAAGCGGACCAGGTCATGCTGATGACCCCAGGGTGGAGGGGGGGGGGGGTGCGCGCGGCAGGATTCAGATTAGATGAAGGCAGGCTTACCACCAGTCGGATTGGCTGATCTGGATCCTTGTGTATGAAAGCGAGTCGCAAGACAGCAAAAAGTAGCCAGTTACAAACAATCAATGCCAGAGACACAGAGTATCCCAGCATGCATCAGGCCAGTCACTTTCAGTCTGCCGCCCCTTAGGAACCTGTCAATGTCGTGCCAGAGGGTGAGGGGCCCAAAGGCCAAGACCAGCACGGCGGTGAGAGGCTGGCCGTATGACAACAGGGTCACAGGTCATACGGAGGGGGGGTGAGGTAGATGGGGGTGGCAATGGCAGTCGCCCCCATGTGGGCAGCCCGGGCAGAAGCGGGAAGCCATGAGAGGAAGGGTGTACAATACGGAACTCACGCTGGGACTGGGATGCCGCCTTGGCACGACTGCGCCCCCTGCTGTCTGTGGTGACGGTGCTCACCCCCACCGCGCTTCCAGAGCTCGGCCTCCTGGTGCGAACGCGGCCTGAAGGGGCGGGAGAGAATAAAAGAGAGAGAGAGAGAGAGAGAAGTCAATGCAGCCACCATTCAACACGATACAAGCCTAAGCCAGTGCGGACCCACAGACGCCAACAATACAGGAGCAGAGAACAGCTTTCTGAGTAAAGAGTAAAGGGAAACCCCCCCACACACACTCACTCAGACACACACACACACACACACACACACACAGGGGCGCTGGTCCACTGAGGTCCGGGTGCCTAGGCGTCTCTCCGACTGCAGTCCATCTAATGGCATGCAGTGGACAAACTGAACGCAGGCCCAGATGGGACATTAAGAAGCATTCCAGCACTCAGACGTGGACGTTTACACCATCAAAAAATCCACCGCACAGCACAGCGAGGGGCTGCACTGAGGAAACCTGGGAGGCAAAGTTAGAAGCACAGACGCTAGGAGGAAGGTGAGGCCATTCGCCTGTTGCAGCGATTCAAGGGTAATTAACTCAGGAGTGGGACCAGTACAAAAATCAGGCTATACTGTCACGTCACTGATATGAGAGTTTCGTCACTCTGTGGACACCTACTCAACGGAGTCTCATCTGGTCTCCTTAAACTGCTCTGCAAGCCTAGGGTTACAGTTAGTCCCAGAGGACACTTCAATACCGCAGCTACAGTATGGTGAGAGCTGTTTAAATAACTTGCCTATAAAGTTGAATTCATGTGGATGTACAAAAATAATGTGGTTTCACCCCATGGAACTCAAACTGATTTCTGCTCGGTAATTGCCTGTGCCAAGGCCCACAAGCTAAGGTCTACCACCTTGGTCAGAAGCTGAGAACTTAGCAAAGGTTACACTGATCCTACAGGGGCCTCTGCTTCATACATTTCTCAGTAACAAGGAGAAATTTTCTTCTAATCCTGATAACAGACCATCAGCAATACATGCAAGAGAGGAGTACGACCCCACATCAGCTTGCTGCTGACTCGTTGCTAAGAGTCAGTTTCAGAAAGAAAACAAAGCCTCTGAAGTGACTATCCATCTGCAGAGCTATTGAATTCTGAACGCCGCAGGGTGTTCGGCCACGCAATCAGTATCTGTTACTGACGGGGCAGGAGCAGCGGTGCATATTATCTGGGCAGTAGAATGGGACACACACACACAGACAATGTCTGCTGAACAACAAACATCAACAGCTCTGCAGATCACACAACGTTCATACGAGAGAGTGAGAAGACTGCGCCTGAATGATATCCATCCCAAACACACAGGAATCTCAATGACGGGAATCAAATGTGAATCGGCTGACATGTGAGTGCTATCAGGAACATGGTGCACTGACACAGGGGAAACACTATCTCCAAGCTGGGTGGGTAGGCTGCGATTTCCCTGATCCCTATAGTGAACCTGGAAAACCATGGAGCATATAAAGCATGCTCCGGTATTCTGCGGGAATAAGAGGCGGAGGAGTGCTGAATAGGTCACAGACTGCTGGGTCAGATACTATCAGCGGCCCACCAAAGGCCTGCCGAGAGGCACTGATGCTCAGAAATGCTTGCGGTGGCTTCAGAGAATGGCCTGAGTAAACAGCCACCCAAGCAGACTCCAAGAAAAACCCTGGAGCACCCTGAGGAACCAAGGAAGCGAAGAATAACTGCACCAGAAAGAACCTGTCTGACCATGTGACTTTTAAAAGACTGCCCTGAAATTTAATCCTATGTGTACGTGGAGAGGCTGGATGAAATTAATCATAAATTGGAAATGTAGTGATAAATTTCTGGAGGCTGCAAAAGCGAACACATGAACATCTGCTGTCAGTGTGACAGTCCATATGAGCAATATGCGGGGACGTCATTCACTGTGTCAAGGGGCCTTGTGACACACACATACTTGAAAACATACATACATACACAGGAACACCACTGATCACAGCCTGTGAAGAACCACTCTGAACTAGACCACAAAAAAAGTCCTTGGTGCTGCACTGAACCCAAATGGCATGCATTCACATCGCTAAATGCCAAATCCCAACCAAATGACAGAAAGAAACCTGGCTGATACACCGAGCTCTGTGTAATTCGAGGCGGCTTGGTGTGTCTCTTACAGTGATACTACATGCAAACAGCTCATGCAGGATTCCACGGATGACCACCGAGTCAATGATGAACACAGACTGAGGTGGCGGTGGGAGTGGTGCAGGGGGCCACCAATGACGTCCCCCAACAGATGGGTGACACAGACAGACAGCTTACCCTCTGGTTTACCAGGCGTGCCATCTTTGGGCAAAAAACAGTAAGGAGAGCGGGAAAGGGGGCGGGGAGGCATAACAGGAAGACATTAGTACCAATCAGTCAGGACAGGGGACGATCCGGATCCCATGGACATCTGTTCTGGGACCAGTAAGGGCACCAGAAAATACTGGGGTTTGACCAAAGAGGGGGCGCAATTCACAAGGGAGGAGTCAGCTAAGTGACGTGTATATTTATAGCAGAAAGCAGTATGATTTCACAGAACTATCTGAGTGCTGGCAAGGACAGAAAGAGAATCCAAAGTGATCAAAAGGTCAAAAAATATAGAATTTCTCAAACATTAATTTCTCTTCAGATGTCTCATATGATGATCCGCCTCCTGGTATTGCTACCCTCCAACGTAGCATAGAACATTAAGCCCTTGCGGCAGCCCACTGGCGGCTGCACCTCACTGCACCATTTAATGATGATCGTGGAGCCTGTCAAGGTTTATTAATGACATGATTTGGGCAGAAAGGCAGTGATGTTCATGTTTCTCACTTCTCATCAGGAGAAAAGTGAGTGGAGTCAAGTCCATAGCACTGGTGAGACCCCGCTGACCCAGCGTATGAAGGGGTGTGGGAAGAACGGGGGGGGGCAGTAGGCGGCAAAGGCATTACCCAGAGAGGCGTAGGACCCAGGGGGCAGGGCGGCAGCGGAACTGAAGGGTGCCGCGGACGTGGGAACTGCCGTCATGCGGGACTTGGCACTGGTGGCAGCGTTGACGTCGATGTCACTGCGGGACCGCTGGAGGGAGCCTGGCGCTGATGGGACCCTGGAACTCACCACTTTGGCTTTTGGGGGGTGGTGGGGGCACATTTAAAACTCATTAGCTGAATAAGTCTGAATGTTACGGGATCTCAAATCATGACACAACATTCCTCATTCAAATATGAGACGTTTATATACTCAGCAGAACACCTAGCACATATTGAGGACCATACACTATTGACATGAAGTCCATGCTAGACCACTGATAACTAATCATTCCATCCTTAAAACAGAAAGTAGCACACTACTGAGCTGAAGACATGACATCTCTCGGTAATTGTAATTCTTTCTAAATATTTTGCACTAAAATTGAGGTACCAAGTTCTTCAGGAACCATGTGCAACATACAGTACTGAATGTGTGTGATGTCTGTTTGCTTTCCCCTGTGTTTTGGTAAGCAGCTGTACTGTCGGTCACTGTTAATCTCAGAGGTGAGGCCAGCAGCTCGGGCCCACAAAGATCAAGCCCTTTGCTCTGCTCAGTTTCATGCACCTGCCCGTGTTTCCTAGTGTGTTTTTACCTCGAGCCATGCTGGTCCCCATCGGGCTCTTCGCAGAAAGGCGGCTGTGGGAAGGGAGGGGTGGAGAAGAAGGGAGTGAGAGGAGGAGGAAGGGAGGGAGGGAGAGAGCACGCAGGCGAGCTTTAACACAACACATCTTTGGGAAAATGAGACATCACATTGTGCCCAGTTTGTGCTCTGGCCCCACAGCCTCTGCAGGGACACACAGCGGGGCACCAAAAGCTCTCTGTCACAGCCATTTGTGTCTTAAAAGCTGCCGATTCAAGAAAAGGAAAAAGGAGGGGTGCCAAGCAGCACCGCTGGGCTGGTTTCACATGGCGTCACTCGTCACCGAGCTTGGCAGCCTCAAGAAACTGGGACGTTTCCCCAGAAAACTGTACTGTCACAAAAAGCCACTTGGATTTCTCCAACTTCCTGATGGTGGGATTTTTTCCGGCCACCGGGGGCTGGAGTGAGAGCTCTCAATGGGATCTTCCAGGAGAAAGTGGCTAAGGAGGCCACTCGGGGAGCTGTGGAGCACGGCTGCTCCCCCCCACCCCCACTTTAACCTGGAGCCAGATTCATCACGCCTGGACTTTACTCACAGTCAGCCACACAGAGAGACACCGACCCTCCCTCCTCATTCAGCCGTGATGGACACGGAGTGACACAGCGAGTGAATGCGATGTGAGAAACACAGCACAACAGCCGAATGATATCCAGGGCTGACCCCATGTGACATCAGAGAGAGTGCCATCTAGACATTCCCTCTAGAAGCTCATCATGGGCAACACAAGGCCCTGAGCCAACCATCTGACTACCCCTTCACGGTGAGACTCTATCCTAATGTTTGAGCTGTTTCAGGGTTACTTTTACGGATCATACCTAGCAGTTACCTCAGTGTATCTCATTCACTCACTCAGGTAGGTCAAGGCACAGTGATAAAATCCTAAACAGACCATAAAAAGCACCCAAACATGACCTACAGACAAGGTGAGTGAGGAATAAGTGGCAGAGCGGTGGGGGATGTCAGCGTTTGTGCAAGGAGGCTCCTTACTTGAGGCTCTCCTGGGAGCTGGAGGACGAACGGTCTGACTGCGGAAGGGACACGATGCTGTCCGAGTTCTTTAGGTGCGACTGCAGGGCCTTCTGGTAAGAGGCCTCCAGAGCTTGGAAGAGATGCTCTGCCTCCCTGCTGAAGTGTCCGTGAAAGCCCCAGTAACACCTGCAGGAGCAGGGAGCAGAGCCATAACCGACCTTCTGAGCAGCGGGACAGCTCTCCAAAAACAGAAAAGCTAATGCTTCTAAAACTGCACATGGACACCTCGCCTCACAGAGTGCATGCACCAACCAAGGGGAGATACCAACTTACAGCATCACTGCGATCGTACAGGATAAAGTACAAAGTCAACATGCTAAGGACAAAGTGTCCAAACCGATGAAGAAAAGAACGTTCGACATTAAGGAATCCACGACAGAACGTCAGACACGTTTTAAGTGAAATTACGAGCTCATTCTCTGTGGGAAAAATATGAAATAAGCATCAGAAAGACTTACTTTCTGGCCACAGATCTTGCCTCGGAGTCGGCGTCATGGATGCCCTTCTTGATGGTCTCTGTGAGGACCGCGACGTGCCTGGGGGAGCAGGGAAACATGACTAGCGGGATGCTTCCCGTGCGGCGACTCAACAAAGTAGCGGCCGGTTCACGGGGCAGTGAGCGCGCCGCTGCGACAGCGAGATCTGGCTGCCGTCCCAGAGTCGCCTTTACATCACAAAGCGGCTCCCACCACTGAAAGGGGAAGTGGGCACAGTGGGCGCCTTTTAAACAACCGGGGCTGGGTTGCCGTGGAAACTGGTGAGACGCGGTGCTGACAGCTCCCTCCCCTCGTTAATCTGATCCACACAGGCTCATCAGCTGCCCGCCGAGGGAGTGCTCCATCACTGGCAAACTGTACCACCTCTCTAAATGCCATTGGTGGTGAGTGCAGCCACGCACACACTTCATTAGGAGGCGTGTAGTGCTGCCACGGCAGTTTCTCGATTTCCTGAGCCGTTACTGCAATTTATCTGAGTTTCTCCTGTTATTCCTTTACTCCGTATCAAATTTAACAGCCAAATAAAGCGTGAATGCTGTAAAAATTCAACCGTTTAACCACATCTCCACCCACTGTGATATCACCCCACGCTCTGCTGCTATACAAAGAGTGTCAAAAAATCGGACAGCAGCAGAAATACCCAAGTGACACGCCTCCCTTTTGAGGAACTCATGTCATTGGTTGTTGGCCCACGGGCGAACTGTAATTCAAAGTCCCAGCAATGGGGGCCTTACCGCTCCAGAGCGTGCATCTGCCACTCCTGCAGCAGGAGGTCTAAAAACTCGTAGCAGCGCCTGCCAACAGAAGGGGGCAACAATCACACGAAATTCGGCAGACCTTTAGCGCCCCCTAGGCGGTGAGGACCCAGCGGCCTTACCGTCGGACAGCCACAGACTTGGATGTGCAGTTGCTGGTCATGATGGGAATCAGCCGGGGGTAGTGTGTGTGCTGGAAAAGAAGCAGAAATACATCAGCCACTGGCCTGATAACACCCTGGCATGATCGTGGTCTGGAGGGGATGCGAGGATGCCCCCTATCCCAACAGCACTGTCTGTACCGAAAGAGGTTCTGACTCCATGACCTGTTTTGCCAAATCACCAAACCAAACTCAAGTTAAGTTTTATATCTTGATGGAAAGAAAACAGTCACCTTCACTTTTGGAAAACAAACAGCTGTGAAACCTCAAGTTTGCATGGTAACACACTGTTAAATACAAGCTGGTCCTTCACCAGACAAGCAGGGTCAACACACTGCGGCTTGTAGGGATAGGGTGTCATTACCAAATGCTACTGCCACCTTCTGGTAATAGATGGGAACAAACTGGGGGCCTTCGCAGTTGGAGTTACAGGGGAATCCCTGCCAGCCGGGGGCCCCCTCAACTCCCCACCACGGCACTCACGCGGATGATGAGCCGGATGGCGGCCACCCCGGATGTGGCCATGACTTTGGCACTGTTAGGGACGAGGTTGAGTAGCGTGGGCATGATGGTTTCGGCGCCGTGGTCGAAGCGGATCCCCAGCACGGAGGATAGGTGCCTTGGGGTGGGGGGGGACAGAGAAATGAATCACTGTGAAACCGCTGACGCTGCAGCAACGGCCATGTTTAAAGCACAGGTCTGCATGTCAGCGCTCAGAAATGCCACGACAAACAGTGGCGGCCAAGCATGCACCGCGAACCATCCATCAGGTGGATGCTCTTTACATCCACCGATACTGGGCGCAATCCACGTCACCGGGCCTTGATTGTTATGCCCCATTAGTGGCAAACAAGACAAAATTAACGAGGCTGGACTCCATCCAGGCCTTGTGAATGCAAACACTTCTTATATGATCAGGCCTGGACCCAAAGCAGCCCTTCATCATGCTTGACAGTGTGGATCCAGCGTGAGACCTTCCTGTGCAAAAGTCTTAGGCAGTCTAAAAAAATGATGCACAAATGATCTTTGCATGGGTGTGAAATTACGATTGTTTAATGTCTTTCAAAATGTCTCAAAGCAGAGCCATTTCAAACCATCTCCTAAAGTCACTCCAATACTCACAACAACCATCCAATGCACCCATGACCACTTCTTGACTTGACCACTAGCATACCACATGTGGCTATATCAATATTAATATCAATATTAAATTATATTAAATTAGATAACTAATCGATTGAGCTGGTGATGAAATTAAGCAAATACATGCAATGGCTGGGGTGCCCCTGAGAAGTCTGGGAACCATAGTAGTGTTCATCTAGCCATCCAATTAGACATCAGTAAGTTTAGGAGAACAAAAGAAATTGTTGTTTTTGTATTTATGTTGTATTTGCTGTGTTACTGCATATTGTATATGTTCTAATGTTGTGAATGTTGTGTTTTTTCTTGACACTTACTATCCAGATAGATAACCTTAAATAACTTACAGACTTTTGCACAGTACTATACATCCATTTAAACTTTCTCTGGGCCCATTCACACAACTCGTTTTACTTACATAAAAATGTTCTGAGGGCAGAATGAAAAATGATTGGTTCAGAGATAACCAATCAGACTGTAGTTTATGTGCATCCAAGCAAATAAGAGGCAGGACCAAGACATCTGATTGGTTGGTCCCACCTAATCTACAATTTCTGTAAGTAAAGCTCCCATGAGGGTCCACACAGAGGTTCCCAAAGCAAACCCCACCCCCCCTAGTTTAGCCACCCCAGCCTACGGGCTGCCACCTACCCCAGTGTGATGCAGGCCTCACGCACCACCTGTGAGCGGAGGTCTTTGGCCGAGAGCTTGAAGGCAGCCTCCAGGGAGCGGAGCTGCTGAATGAAGCCCTCGTGCTCCGCCGCACCGGCCAGGAGGAGAGAACGCACCTTCTTCAGCTGGAGTGAGGAAGCCGACAGACAACAGAAGAAGAGAAGGTCAACGGGCGGCATGCTGCAATACAACAAGCCTCATCATCACCGACCAGATGTCCGGCTCCTGAGTTCAGCCTTACCGCAGACACGCGCTGCTCCCAGTCGTGCTTGTCGTCGGACAGGACCTCCCGGATCTTGTTAATGGATTCTTCCAGCTCCCGGTTGGAGTAAATCTATGGAGAGTGAAGAATGAAGAAGGGTCAGGGAGACCAGAAGAGGGGCCAGCTGTAGGTGTGTTATGGCTCCCCCGATATCCATCTTCCATCCACATTCATGACGTGTCAGGTGCAGACCCTACCCAGGAATACCACGGCCACCAGGGGGCAACATTCATTCACACAGTCACAAAGCCACCTCATCCACCCCAAGAACATTTGTCTGAGTTGCAGAAGCAACGGTAGGTACTACCCCCTGCCCTCCCCCCCATGCCGGGCCACAGGCCATCATCCCTACCTGCACAGTAGGCACATCCTCAAAGGCGCGCATGAAGTCCTCCTCATCCACTGCCCCCGCGCTGGCCCCCTCTTTCCCTGAAGAGGACACAGGGTCACCACATGGTCAAAGGGCAGAACTGCACAAGAGGCACCTCAAACGTACTCCAGAGAGGTGACCATAACCCTGACCTGTCCTCATTAGAGGCTGGCCAGAGACACTGTCCATCCTTCTTCCATAAAAAACAGTGCATTCATCACTTTATATTCCAAGGGCTCCTAGATCAAGGTCCTAGATTTCAAAACCCTTAAAGCCACCTTTTCAGCTTCACTGAGTCATAGAGCTCAGGCAGCCACCTGCTGTCTCATTTGTAGTCCTGTAGCCAGGGCCGCCCCACTGTCCTGGCAAAAGCTAATAGCACACGTGCTGGGGTCATTATGGTGTAGACCCCCCTGCCACATTACCTGGGGCCTTGGGACCAGCCGCTGGGACAGGCCTGCGTACAGAACCCACGCACACACTCCTACGGCCACCAGGGGGCGCCTTGGAGGAAGAGGAGGAGGAGGAGGACCGGCCCCCATCCAAAGAGTCTTCATCGTCAATGTTCTTGTCTGTACAAAAGGAAATCATGGGAGATGCACTGGTTAGCGATATATGACATAATGGTATGTTATCCTTTATGAGCCGCTGAACACTTGTCCGGTTTGACCTGTGCTCCTTTTACAGGCTGAAGGGCAGAGCCGCGCCTGAAAGACCCCAGACTCCCAGTCGACAGTCCTAGGCCTGCGTAAATTATTTATTCCGTTAAAAGATGCAACATGAGTCACATACTGTGAGGGCGCTGGGGGGGGGGGATCAGCTAGGACCATCATCGATTGACCTGAATTATTCAGACCCCCCCTCCCCGCCATACAGTATGCATGCGCGTGGGCCATGCGAGGTACGGTGCAGCAGCATGTAGCTCGCTACGCGGCTTACTCTCCCCCGGCTAGAGACTGCAATGCCCTGAAACACGGGCACCGCTCACCACTCACTCACACCACACCACAAGGTCAGCTGTTCCATCTTCCTCAATGAAGCCCAAACATGCTGACCAACCTGAAGATCCTACTGGAATCTGCTGGCATCTCTCTGACTACAAGGCCGTCCCGGTACAGAGCGACCCCTGCACGCCCTCTTCAAACATTACCCTCATGAAGAGCACGGACGGCTTACAGGAGCAGATGTTTCTGCAGACCAGCTTCCGAAGCATTCCGCTAGCTGCGGTGGGTGAGGTCCATGTGAAGGGTCCTTCAAGTCACTGCCACGCTGCTTCCCACAGCACAGCCTCTCAGCAGCGTGTCTCTACTGATCTCACAGGACCACAGAACACCCCCCCCCCCCCCCAATTAACCGGAGGAGAGCCAACACCCCACCCCCTCCCTGAGTGTCAGCTGCCGAGGGGAGCCAATCCCGTCCCTCCTATCCCATCCCATGGGGGCTGGCAGCATGGAGAAGCCAGCGGCCATGATGTCACGATGAGCCACCGCATAAAAACTGCTCGTGATGAGGGAGTGAGTGAAGTTGCTTTAATATCACAGCCCCAGCACTCAGAGTGTTCCAGAGGGGTGTCAGAGAAGCCCAGGCATTCGCTCTCAGCCTCCTTTCTCTTTCTGTTCCTGCGAAGACTGATGGAGTCCTGCATCTTTCTCTGAGTTTCCCATCCAGCCAGTCTGATGCATGGGGAGCACCCTCCAGCCATATGTGCATATACATGTGTAACAGCCCTCGCTAGCATGTACCAGGCCCATTTCATGTTGTTCCTAAAACACAACATAATTCACTTTTGGGGCTTCAAACAACCAAAAGGATAACAAGAGTAATTAATTTTATTAATGATGCCAGACAACACTGCTCAGTTAATGGCTGCCATAAATGTCAAACGCATTAAGCAGAACATGAAGCAGAATGCATCCCAAGTGAGCGGGGCGGAGCGGAAAGCATCCCCGATTGGGCAGGGCAGAAGGCACCCTGAGAGGGCGGGATGGGACACACTCTGAGTGTAGAAGGCATCCAGGTGGGCGGGATGGAATGTATCCCAGTAGATGGGGAGGAATGTATCCCAGTGGGTGGGGCGGAATGTATCCCAGTGGATGTTGCGGAATGTATCCTAGTAGGCGGGGCGGAATGTATCCCAGTGGACGGGGCAGTATGTATCCCTGTGGGTGTGGCAGAATGTATCCCAGTTGGCGGGGCGGAATGTGTCCCAGTGGACGGGGCAGTATGTATCCCTGTGGGTGTGGCAGAATGTATCCCAGTAGGCGGGGCGGAATGTATCCCAGTGGGTGTGGCAGAATGTATCCCAGTAGGCGGGGCAGAATGTATCCCAGTAGGCGGGGCGGAATGTATCCCGGTAGGTAGGGCGGAATGTATCCCAGTGGGTGTGACGGAATGTATCCCAGTAGACGGACCGAAATGTATCCCAGTGGGTGTGGCGGAATGTATCCCAGTGGGTGCGGCGGAATGTATCCCAGTAGACGGGCCGAAATGTATCCCAGTGGGTGTGGTGGAATGTATCCCAGTGGGTGGGGCGGAATGTATCTCAGTGAGTGGGGCACATGCTTAACGTGGTGGCAGGTCCCACAGGTCACCTCTCACAAACAGCCCTGCCTTTTGTAGTGACATCATCAACATCACCACTCAGAGCGTGTGCACGTGTGACAATACATGGGTAAATTACAGTCTGGGCCAGCCAAGGAGACGTTTAAAAAGCATCACTGAGGGAACAATCATTCCTCCAATGGCCACTTCTGTATAGCAGCTGTGGTCCAAACAGACTCAGAAGAAGCGAATGCCACGATAATAGGGCTATTCACATTAAAAGGACAAAAAGTACAGTGTCCAAAGGGTAGGAGCTATACATTTAATGTTTCAAGAGTGCTCTATCTATTTGATCATCTAACAACCAAAAAAAGTACTGGACCAGGTATTAGACAGATTCAACTCATCAATTACCCTTCAACTTGCGCCATCTGCTGGTTCATATGAGACACTGCAGCTCCATAACACATTACACATTAGGGGTGTCCGCCTACTCCCAACTGCTCTGTAGGAACCTGTAAAGCCATTAACCAAAGGCTGGGGGCTAGAAACATACAAATATACAATGTATGACAGACAGCATCACTTCCAGCCAATACACAGGTGGGATTTCTCGATTCCTCAAGGAACTGCTGAGATTCATATAACTCTTTACTTGTCAGGCCAAAATTTCATGCCCCCAGCAGGGGCATTAAGCAGTAGATGACCTCTTATTCACGTTTATAGTATTCTACTGCCAGTCTGTGCTTATGGATGCCAGGCGCTGGAGCCGCAGCCCACTACACGGCGCAGATGCTTCCATCCTTATTTTGACTGGACAAATATGCCTTTAACTGTTTCAGTTAACTCTGGGGAAAAAGAGCCTTCGGCGGAAAGGATCGCGGTCGCGACTTCAGTGCCACTTCTGTCCACTAGATGGCCACAAGAGTGGTGCAGATGACAGGTGCGGCTGGACTTCATCTCCATCGTTCCAGCATAGAGCCTGAGCGAGAGCTTGGTGTCCGGAAGGTTTTAAGCCTGCACTTCGGCTTTTTAAAGCTGCAATGCGTGCAGAAGCATGCTTGGAATGCTGATGTTTTTCCAGCCAAGTATTTTTAGATCCAGTGAGGAGTCATATTCAAATGGCTAGCAGCTAGCCCATATCTAATTCCCAGTTCCCTCCTTCAGCAATTCCACACAGCACGGCGCTTTCTGCAAACACAGAGCTTTGCAAGCTCTACGGCTCTCTGGAAGCGGCAATAACAAGGTGGGGGGGGACCCCCCTCAGTGACTGGAAAACAACTTTTAATGGGAACACGGCCCCATGTGACATCCACAGGCCATTACAATACCCTCAGGATATTCGCATGTTCAGAGTGTTCGTGCTGTTAGATAGACACCTGCAAACATGGCCATTCATAAGAAAACCTGTTTGGTCCGGCTAGAACCCGTCACTCCCAGGGTAGGCAGAGTGAACAAAGGAGATATAAGCTGGCCCTACTGGGAGGCACAACAGCTGTGAGAGACCCTGTGCACTGTCCATCCTCAGACGGACCACATGCAGCCATCAGAAAACCAGGCCTCTCAGCTGATTCCTTTACTTTTCTTAACAATAATCACTTAGGCTGGGAAATGACGTACGCTGATTTGGGGCATGAATATTTGGGGAATGCACTAAACCCAGTGTGAATCCTCATAAAGGAACCTCATCCATAATAGCCCTGCCGCCATGAGCTTTTGCTGCCCCAGCGACGGTTGCCATGAGCCGATGAAGGGGCTCCGTCAGTCTTACCATGCCACTGCGATGATGTCACCCAGCTTACATCACCATGGCAACAATACCCAGTGAAACTTTACCCTCAGAAAGCCCCCTGAGCCGGGAGACCTCAAAATGACCTCAAAGCAACCAAACAGTGGCCTTCCACAGGCATCGCTGAAGTAGAAGGAGAACAAAGCTTTATAAAAGTCCACAAGAGAGGACTGGAGCTTTGTTGGTTAAAGAGGCAGCGATGGGGGCAATTTACTCTGAATATCTACAGTGGCATCCTGCTGGCAACAGAGGACTGCAGTGGGCTGTCACATCCAGCAGGGGGCTGCAAGATCCGGTCTGATCTAACCGCCAGGTGATCACCTCATCCAGACCAGCTGACAATTTGGGTAGAGCACACGAACAGTGCCTCCCGAAGGCTTACAGCCATGTAGGCGCACGGAGGACTCCTTCCCAGCATGCCTCTGTTTAATAGCACAGAGAACACATACACAAACATGGGCTAAAATTCACTCTCCCCCCACCAACAAACTGCAGGATGCATGCTAGGCACCCATTTGACTTGGCCGAGGTCACAGGACCTCGAGCCGCTCACGTCCCCAGCCGCACTCGTTTCCCTAATTAGACTGAGGTGCACTAGAGAACCGTTATTCTGGAAATTAGGGCACAGGAGGCTTCAGCCTGAAGAGCGGCCTTTATTCAGGAAGGTGTGTAGTGTACAATATCTGTGAGTAACAAAGACTGCTGATAAGGGCCCCTGCTGACAAGCTTTCCTGGGGAACTCCATGTAGTCACATGGAGTCTCAAAAGGTAGCTTGGCTGTAAAGAGACACCTCAGGGTAGAGGAAGTCACCATCACCTTACTGCCTGGTTGGGAGGACACCGTGAAACATACAGAGGTGTGACCATGTGACCAGAACCGCCAGTCTGGAGTGGACAAGCTGGGCAGCAAAGGACCTAAACGTGAATGTGCATGCTTAAGTCAACCGAGCTGTGGGTCAGTCATACCAGGAGGTAGAGCCAGCTTGCGTTGCGTGCAGTGCGTGCAGTGCGTGCAGAGCGCTACATGAAGGCAGGAGGACAGGCTCAGTAAAACTAAGAGGAATAACAAAAACAATGTGCTCATTTCCATGTCAGCACAAATGAAAGACATGATGGGCCACAGGAAAGGCTGCAGCTTAGGGTCAGGGCCTGATGGCTCAGGAAAAACGGAAGCCAGCCAGATCAAGGCCGAGGGAGCTTGTCCACCCATACAATACTACCCCCACCCCCCAATTCACTGAACCACATTAGGATAAATATTCCTCCTATGGTTTGTTTTTTTATCTTACAAGCTATTACATTTTTGCGATGCTTTCTGTTCGCCAGGTATTCTCAGGAGGGTAAATACAAAACCTCCCTTTTTATAAGTGAATGATCCAGTCTCCCTGGTGCAAATTACACTGCATTACAGATCCCGTCTGCCGTCCTGAATCACTCCACTGCATTCCATCTCCAGCACCAACAGCTAGCTAACGACTCACTAACACTGGGGCGGCTAATCTTATCCGCAAAGGGCCGGTGTGTATGCAGGTTTTTGGGATAACCTTTAAGTCAGCTGTTCAAACCCAGGTGTGAGGACTTTTCAGCCAATCAGTCTTCTAATTACTGACCTAATTAGGGAATTGCAGCGAAAACTTGCATATACACCGGCCCTTTGCGGATAAGATTGGCTACCCCTGCACAAACGGCTAGCTAACAGTTCACTAAATAGCTGGCTAATGGCAAGCTAACCGCTTGCTAACAGCTAGCTGATTGCTGGCTAATGGTTCGCTAACGGCTGGCTGACAGCTCGCCGATGAAAAGCTACTGGCTGACTAACAGTTCGCTAATGGATGGCTGGCTAACAGTTTGCTAACAGCTAGTTAGTGGCTAGCTAGCAGCTGGCTAACATCTAGCTGATGACTTACTAACAGAAACCAAATGGCTACCTAATGGCCTGCCAGTGCCCTGGAGCTTTCCGTCGGTTATGGGACTACATACGACAGAGAAGGAGCAGCAGCTCTTCCATGATTCAGTAATATAGGCCCTTGATACACATCTTCTGCCAAAAAAATCTTTAATCCCTCCTGTATTTAAGCCCAGCAGCTATTGAGTATCCTACTTCCCAGAAGGCCTTATCCTGCTCTCTAACCTATCAGTATGCTAAATACTGATTAAAACACCCCTGAAAAATCAGCTTGAAATCTCCAATCACATGCTTCCCTCGCATCCTGCAGCCAACCCTAGGAAATCATAAGCAGTCAGCTTTTTCAGCATTGGCCTTTCCCGACAGGCTCTGAAAGGAGCAACAGGATCTCTGTTTAAAAATATAACAGAGATCTCCAGGAACAAAACTATAAGTTCCTTTTTTGACAATACGGCATTTGTCAAGAAACAGCTACAGACACCATCTTTACCTTGGGGCGGAACTCAACAGATAAAAGAATAACAGGGAAATAAAGGCGACAGGCAGCCCCAGGAAGCAGGCTATTCCTCTTGTCAACTCGTCATACTGCCTTTGTCATTCAAATGCTAATAATGTGTAACACTGGATTGGATGAAGAACCACGCATACCATACGTTATTGGTCCATTTGAGCAAGGATATGGTTACAGTGTATTAATGCCCTCAACCTACGGCTCGATGCGGCCAGAAAGGCTAAGACTTTGCTAAACAGAAACAGAGTAACTCTCCCTTACTGACAATCACACATCGATAAATATGGTCATTATAGAAATGGCTCTTTAACATTACATCTGTCTTGCAGTCCCATTTAAACCAGGCTGCAACCCGCTGCGCACCGCAAATCCCTGCTGTCCCACCTCGTCCGCATAATTTACACCCCTGAGCAGGCGTGTGACAGCATACACACGCTACGCACATAACCACCGCCTGGCGCACGCTACGCTGTACGTCACCCACATAATCACTGTGTCGTCTAAGAGCGCGGCACAAAACCCAGACAGCGCAGCGATCCTTCAGTGACAATGAGCACTTTGAGCGGAGGACCCAGCACTGGGGGTTGGGGACAAGGGGGTCACTGTGATGACTGCCCCCGGCGGCACAAAAGCCCCTTTGGTGCGGCGGCTCCCGGACCTCGGCATCCCAGTTCGTTTTTCCAGGGTAATGAAGAGATACTGTGCTGTACAAACACCCCACTGCCATTCCCGAGCACATTCAGCAGGATCGGAAATGGCTCGCTGGGCTGGGATAGACATGCTGCCAGCGCATGAGAGCATTTCCAGCAAAGTCACACAGACACGTGTGTGTCTCGCGTGTACAGCATCACTTGGCCGTAAATGTTTAAAAGAACTGCAGCATAAACACCGAGGCTGGATTGTTGGTTCTGGTGAAACATCTTTAAATATTAACCCCAACCCACATACACATACACACACACACACACACACACACACATACACACAAAGCACCAGTAGACGGTATGGCTGCCTGTCGGTTCACCGAGCAGAGCAGAATTTCAGCACCCCCCATGCCTCAGATACCCCCACCCTGGAGAGACCCCCTCCTTTCCCATCAGTGCGCAATTGAAGTGGCGCCGCTGCCTCACCTCGTCCGGCGACCATGGCGCAGAAGCGCGGTCCTCACACCAAGAGGAGCGGACGAGTGCGGAGCTGCTCCGGCCGTCACCGCACCTCTCTGCAACTGCCCCCCCACTAAAACTCGTGACAGTGAGTGCCACCTCTTTCAAAATAAGAGCCTTCCTGCGTCCTCTGAACCCAGCCCTGTCCAGGAAACAGCTGTGCTCGGAGGTGGCCGCCCCCCACTCCAGAGAGACCAGACCCAGCCAGAAACTGCACAGAAACCAGTTTAATGCCCACACTAATCTGCAGAATGCAAAGCTGGAGCTGAGGAAAGTGGATCGTCAGTACAGAGGGATGATCAAGCTTCTTAAGATGTTCAGTGCAGCTTTAGATGAGTGAATAAAGACATTCTGCTGTGAGCACACCCTGAGCCTGCAGGCGAGTGTGTGTGTGTGTGTGTGTGTGTGAGAGAGAGAGAGGGAGAGAGACAGTCTGTGTCTTTGTGTCTGTGTCTGTGTCTCTGTGCGTTTCTGTTTGTCTGCAGAATTGTATTTACCACATTATGGGGACAAAATACTATCACGTTTTAGCTTGTGGGGGCATTTTTCAAGTCCCCACAATACAGACCTCAATTTAAAAAAATCTGTTAATGCAATCAAAAAACTATGAAATGCCAAAAGTCTTTTATTTTGTTTGGTTACTTATGGTTAAGGTTGGAGCTGGGTAGGGGTTAGGGTTATCATAGTTAGGATTAGGGTTATGTCCTAGAAATGAATGGAGAGTCCCCACAATAATAGGAATATATGAACTGTGTGCGCGTGTGTGAGTGAGTGAGTGAGTGAGTGAGTGAGTGAGTGAGTGAGTGAGTGAGAGGCAGACGCGCCAGGTTTCCAGAATGGGTCTCCCCCTGTCTTGCTATCACTGTCCTCAGACGGATCTGCTACTCGCCCCTGACAGATGAGGCCATCATACCTGCAGACATGACACACACATAAAGCCACACCCATATGCTACCGTAACTGAACACATACGGCACATTCAGAGTTCACCCTGATCCTACCCGAGTCTCCTAAAATTAACATAGTATAAATGTTAACTCGCGATTGTCAAGCAGGCCCCGCCAAATGGACAGATCACTATCTGCATTCTGCCTGGGTCGGAATCCATCCAGAACATGTCGCTTCCTCAGAAAGTAGAACTACCTCAACCCACCCCCCCCCACGACCTACAATACACTGCGCTGGGCCCCAGCAACATCGAGACCAGGGATGCTTTCAGCTGAGCAGAACGTGACCTTGTGCAGACACCCCCAGGATGGCAACACGGGTCGAGTGAATGAGGTTAACAGAGGCATTCTGGGTAAATGAGGACAACACAACAGACAAAGAACTAAACATACGTTCGGTTGCAGGAATGAAGCTCCTCTTTGAGGGAGAGAGATCATACCGTATTTGTGGAAAGAATGCAACAGGACCAGTAAATGCTGGGCTGAACGCAACATGATGAAGAGCCAGGGAAACTCCCCCACTTTGCATGTAACACAACACCCCAACCCTTCAATGTAACACAACACCCTGATCCTTTAGTTTCTCTGCTTTTGGAGATAATTAAATTCTTCTTCGAATGAAAGAACAAGCACTTAGCAAGCAAGTAAATTTCAGAACTACCTATAACAATCATCTTCATCATAAAACCATCATCACCCACACCCTTGAATGTAACCCATCCAAGGGTGTTGTTTGAGCGATCTCTGCTCAAAGTCGTCACTCCCCCTTAATCGACCTTGTGGCAGCTCTCTCTCTGGGGGCCACGTCTGCACACACGAGGCGGAGAGTCAGAGGCACCCCTGGCCCTAGGCTGCCCACTTCCTGTGTGGAATGGGTCCCAAGCCAACCCTCAACTGCCCTTCCCTCATCATGCAAAAGAAGAGTTCTTTGCAAATGAACTGGCAAGACATTGTGTCAATGCTCCCCCCTCTGGCAGACAGCCAGACCTGCAGTCATAAACAAACATAAACAGTTCTGGCTTTGCCAGAAAGCCCCCTGCTTGTCACAACACCTGATGTCCTGAATGGGCCAAAGGAATTATGGTTCATGCCAGATTGATCTTTTTAACCTGCTCCCTTTATTCCCAGAGACATGAGCCACGATGGCGGACTCACTCCGAGCTTACAGCCTACCCAATGTCACTCATGTGCGCACACCAGACGAGACAGTCCCAGACCCGCATGTCAAGTAACTCACCTGAGGCAGATGACAGGATCATGTTCCCAGATCTTTGGACTTCATCAAATTTACTGAAGATTACATTCAACCTAGAGAGACACATCAAGCAGGTCAGACCAAGGCAGGCGAGAGGAGCGCCCCACTCACAGCCAGAGGTGGAAATTTCACGTCCGGAGCATACAAATCCAGACCAAGATTTTGTTTCAACCAACCGGCTAAGTATCCTGTGACTGTGACTGTTTATGCTCAACTGGTGGGTTGAAACAAAATCTTGGTCTGGATTTGTACTCTTGTATTTTTACTGAAATCTCCACCTCTGCTCACAGTACAGAAAAACTGTCCACCTGCACTGCCATGAACCTTTACAATAATGCCTCTTACTAATTAGAATTTGCATTAATACTTTACGGCTGGATTATCAAACCGCTATTAGAGTCTTTACTACTACATCTCCACTAGAACATTATAGTGTTTGCTGCAAATAAATAAAAAGTTAACTTGACGGTAAAAAGCAACAAAGTCTTTCGTGTACAATTCACAGCTGCAACGTGTCTCCATGGATTAGGCTTTGCATGAAGGTTACAGAAGTCGACATAAAACTGACAGCGTGCGCTACATTAAAATTTTATCGTTCTCAGGTGACAGGACGGTTACAGTTGGTGCATTATAATACTGTCCCACCTAGCAGCTCTGAAGTGCCACTTACAGCTTTAAAAACTAAACTCACGCAAGTAAAGAGATCACTTATGATAACGTTCTGTTATCCTGCAGCCTGACTGCTCTAGAGC
Source organism: Mormyrops attenuatus (assembly GCA_026777985.1). Lineage (NCBI taxonomy): Eukaryota > Metazoa > Chordata > Actinopteri > Osteoglossiformes > Mormyridae > Mormyrops > Mormyrops attenuatus. The sequence continues at coordinate 5,330,224 of JAODKC010000038.1, forward strand.
ACAATAACATAACCCATTATAATGGGAGTCCTATAACATTAAATTGCTATATACGTCAGGCGGATTCCGGGCGCGATGCAGATTAGTCACATACTCAGGCCTCCTGGACACTTTCATAGCATAACTTTAAAAACAAGATCTGAAAAGCACCAACGATGTGTTACTGAAGTCCAGTGAATGAAGGTTATTTAAAAAGTCAGCTTTTATCCTCAAGAACATTTTACCTATTAAGGCAACAGGTACACCTTCAGAAGAAAAGCTAACGGCTGTCTTTGCTACGCTGGAAAGTGGCCGCTTTCGTGAGCATCCGTCATAGCGTAGGGAGGTGGGGTTATGCATACCGCGACTGGGGCAGGCCCTTCTTACTGAGGTCTATCCGTACTCTCTCACCGACGTGCCGGTAGATTTCCACAAGACAGTTCATGGCCCCGTCTCGGACCTGCAAAGGAAAAGTCAGCTCTAAGATGGGGTCGAACTGACCGGCACCATAGAAACGCATCGTGAGAGTCTCGTCTGTGGAGATTATGTGAGATTCTACAGCTGTGAGCTGATGGGCGGGCTTCCTATCATGGACAGGAAGTGCTGTTCCTGTGATGACAGAGGCCTGGAAACAGCAGGGAAGCTCTATGTGGGTGTGTCTATGAACAGGATGTGCCTAAAGACAAGCAGCGCTCCAAGTCCTGTGACTTGGGGGGTGGGGTATGTGACGGGTCTGTCCAATCACAGGACAGGCTGAAAGACACTGACCAGCAGGGTGCTTAAGCGCACATCAGGAAGAGACAGTAGAGCAGCATGAATGAATGAAGGATAGGAGGACATTTACTGCAGTTTAAAGTTGCATGCCAGTGAGGGTTATGCAGAGCCTTACGTACATACTGCCCCCTAATGTTCATTCAGTTTCCAACAGTATAAACAAAATATTTAGAAACGGTCCTATTGTAATGAATACAGTATTTTGCATAAATAAAATATAAATATATTAAATCACTTAATCAAATAATTCAGTCAAACAAAAATAAATGTTGGAAATAAACATAAATTATCTTTGCCCACCCAAATACACAATTAGTGTTTAGATGGACAAACTGCTAGACAATGATTCAGTCCCACGATCTCAGCATGGACATGGTGTACCATTACTACCCACTAGGGGGCTCAAGAAACTCGTGTAACTCGTGAAAGATAACTCGACGCCTTTTATATGGGTCACAGATGAGTCACACTGATGAATATGCGTGGGCAGCAGAGAGTACCTGGCTTGTGGGATCTCCTAGCAGGTTACATATATGCGGTACAATCTTGCTGAGGGTTAAACCTTGAGCTCCATATCTGAAAGTCAAAAGACGAAATCAGTGCACTGGGTCTCCATTTATTCAACAGAAAGAGTGCAGGTGGTGCAGATCAGAGACAGCCTCCTTCAAAGAGGGCGGCCACTACAGCACTGCTGTGTGACCTTGCGACGACGGCACTCACACGCTGAGGGTGGCGACCAGACAGAGGCAGACCCCCTCCCTGCTCCGGTTGTTCTTGTGCTTGAAACCGCCCAGCATCCTGTCCCACACGTACTGCAGGGAAACCCAACAGGCAGAGCTGCTGACGGGCTTACACACACTCTGCTGTTACACACACACCGAATCCCTTAAAGAAGGCAAACACACTCGGCCATTCTGCCATGACAGACACTATGATTACACTTTAATACACTGTGGTTAGGTTACGGCCATGGGGGCTGAGGGTGAGTATGTGTGTGTAAATATGTATCTGTGTGTGTGTTTGTGTATATGGTATGTGAGTGTACGTGTGCGGCATGTGTGTGTGTGTGCGTGCGCGCATGTGTGTGCTTGGTGTATATGTGGTGGGTGTGTGTGTGTGTGTGAGGGTACCTGAGGGTTGGCAGCCTGCTCCATGATCTTCAACAGCAAAGCCTGATCCTGGTCTCTCACCTGGTCTTTTGCATCTCCCAATCGGTCTATCAAACTCGGCAGCACTGGGAGAACAAAGAGATGTGGGGAGTGGGAGACAGTCCGCAACCTTAAGCTTAAAGAGGTGTCACGGGGACAGATTAAACCATGCCATGAAGCTAGGACAGAGACCATTTACCTGTGCCGATCTGGGCTCTGAAGCGGTCTTGTAACCGGGTCACTAAAGCAGACAGAATGTCCATTCCTAGCAAAGCCACCTTAACCAAAAAAGAACAAAGAAAGAATTCAAAATGTGAGCATAATCATTGTATTCGAACACTTTATTTAAAGAATTTAGTTTTTTAATCATTCCAATTATATCAATCCAACATTGCATAAAGATGTTGCAAAGGATTATGGGTAATATGGCACCTCACCGTTTTAATCATAATTTACAAGGACAGCATTAACTTTCAGCAGCAGTTTTTAAACGAAAATATGATTCCGAGATGAGAGGAAACCGTTAAACAAAACTACCGTCTTTTTTGGGCACCAACCCTGAAGCGGATGTGGAGTGCTTTTTAAGCATAGCTCTTCTGCCCGAATGTGAATAACTTTCCTTGTCTTGGGGTGATACGGGCTGTCCAATGAGCGTTTAGCGAGGGCATCCCTGCTAACACCACAACAACACATCCCGCACCACCTGAGCGTCTTGTTCAGGCATGGGTGCAATTTTTGGAACCCTTCAGCGCGGGTTATTCAATCATAATAAAAAAAAAACAACACTGAAAAATTAAGTTAGTGAACACTGCCATCTATAGGCAGAAAAAGGAAGTGTTAATCCCACAAAAGCAAAGGTTCAGTCTATTATTCAATAAACATTTTCTCGCTAATAGATAATGCGTCTTAGCTACATTAAAAACGCTCCTATACATTAATTATGCTGTTTGACCATAACTCCATGAACAAACTCCAATTTGATGGGCAGTATTTGTAAATCTGCATTTCGAGGATGTTTGTTTTTTGTTACCTTGTTCCCCCCATACACAGAGATGCTTAAAACTGTCGTACATAGACATTGTCTCACCATAAGGATCACTAAAGTTCTTCATTGCACACATGCATGCCTGCTGTCACACCACAAACACATTTCACTCTGAAAACACACATGCTGGCCAGCCCAGACACACTCATCCGTGACAGGCGCTTTTTTCACTAACTACCTTTATTCACGTCTCTCTCTCTCTCTCTCTCTCTCTCTCTCTCACACACACACACACACACACACAATCGTACAAAGAGCCACATATGCAGAGACCTTCCTCAGACACACTCGAGGTGGCTGTCAGCTCCACGCCTGCCACCACACCCCCCATAGCTTCTGTCTGGCAGATCGCCGTGCCTGTCTCCTCAGCCATGCGCCATCTTGTCCTCCTCTCCCCACCCGCTTCCCCCTCTCCTAGCCTGCCCAACAGATGGGCAGCTTGCTGCCCCACCCCCCAGCAAAAAACCTACCCAATAGTTACTAACAAACGCGAAACACACAGACTTGCCCTGTGAAGCGGCCATCCTCACAAGGCATCCTTGGCTGTATGCCCCCCCCCCCCCGTCCTGGAGGCTTTATTTAGCTTTTCTTAATCGCATCTTTCCACATCAGCACGGGGCAGTTGTGTTTTAGCCATGAATACACCGTTTGACACAAAGAAGCTTCAGCATGACATTACAAGCCAGCACCACATGGAAGGTGGCGGTGATGATAGCAAAGGATTTGAAATCGAGCACCTTTCCCACCTCCTCCATGCATGTATATTGGGGGGCTGGTCACCAAACACTGACACCGAGATGTGACCCAACTGATGTCACTGGTAAAACAAGCTTGTCTCACCCCAGGTCCTGTACAAAGCCACCCCCTTCGAGGACAACACATTCAGGCTGACCCACCGCCTGGTCTTGAGAAACCTCATTGTGCCAACTGAAGTCAGAACGGAGCAGTGACCCACAAAGCCACTTAGCCTGTTGAATTAGCCGTAAGCGTGCACACTGCTGACCATCCCCATCCACGGTGACACCTTAACATCACAGCAGGACCCCATCTGCCCCCATCAGGTCACAGCCACACCTGCAGAAGTTCAATCTCACGAAGGAGCCATGAACCCTGGCCACAGGCCTCACCTCTCTGCTAACAACCGGAAAGTCTTCCCACCATGCATTGCTCTCCATGACTCAGCGAGAGTTTGCCGTGAATAAGCCATGGGTCACATTCACCAGGCCCGATAATTACCCAAGCAGCCCTGCTCTAGACTGTAGGCTTCCCTCTGTCACTGAGCACCAGCTGGAGTTCTTTTCTTCATACTGACCCTGGATGGTAGCAGCAACTCAGAGAGTGAGTGTATCTACAGGGAAGGAGGAGCAGGAGCTGGCAGTGCGATGACTCAGCAAACACACAGAGCAGGCCTGGCTCTGCAATGTGCGGCAGGCCTGGGAATGCTCAATGCAAACAGATTCCCTCTCTGAGCAGCAAAATGAGAGACAGACAAATAATCAGGCACTCCCATCTCTACTCCACACACTTAGCATGGGCTGTTAGATGGAGCCAAGAGGGAAAACTGCACTCTGCCAGCAGGTGGCGATGTCACTTACAAGCTAAACTGAATATTTACTGAAGCTGGTCACACGGTAGTACAATGGTTAGCACCACTGCCTCCTGGGTTGGCAGTTTGGATCACACGTCTAATGATAATGATAAGTGGCTGATGGACGGATGTGAGCAGACCCATATGACCACTGAACACCTCACGGCATCAGCTGTCGTTAGCGGGCCACTCCCAGCCCGCATTCCCACTGCGGGCTGCGGCCCAGAACCAAGGCTACAGGGCACAGCGCTCGTCAACGTACGTCACCTGACTCAGTTTGGCTCCAGCCCCAAGGGCTGCGGTGTGGGCGGGACAGTGAGTGTCATGGGATTACTGTGTCGTCTGACAGTGCATCACGGTGCCCTAGGGTCAGCCTCTGATTGGGTTCGAGAGACACTCGGATGCATTAGGCATTTAGACAAAATCACTCATGTTTGCAGGTGCTGCGGACTCTCCCTTTGGGGAAGAGGGTCTGGGATGCACTGATAATAACGTGTCTGTGAGGGTGGAGGGCCACCCACCCACAACCTTCCGGGTATAGCCCCAAATCTGTAACCTCCTGAACTACACAGTGAATTATAGCAGTTGCACAGTGGACCGCGGGTGTGCATTGCAGGCCCCCCGACGCCAAATCCTTCAGCCGTCATGAATTGTGAACCGCACAGACTATGTGTTACCAGCTGGAGGAGGGACGAGAGGAGCAACTAACCTCCATCAAAATGTGAATGTCAAGGGAGGGTGGCCAATGTGCAGGGTGCCACTGACAGGGGAGGGGCTAGGCCGTGCCCACGCCATGCCGGGGAAACATGCACAGGCCAAGGGCTGGCACAGCACGTGGTTTCACAAGCATCCACCGCCCGCAGGCTGTCGGGGTGAGGGAGGCCCTCACACCTGTCCATATTCCCTGAAATAGCTCCTCCACCCAAAAATACCACACCTTTTATGAGCATTCCCTGCCTGGCCAGGGTTCCCACTATGCCAGCTGGGGGTGCCATAGTTTCTGGCGGCTTCTATATTGATGCCTGGCAATTCAGCCCCCCCCCGGACCATCCAGGCAGAGCTTAACAAAGCACAAGCGCACACTGTATACAGCAAAGTGTTTTCTGAGCATGTGAAGAAGATGAGTGCTGAGAATGGGAAGTAGAGCGTTCTACTCTACCAGCAGGGGGAGTTT
>JAODKC010000038.1:5336031-5359831 GCA_026777985.1 Mormyrops attenuatus
CCCCGCCCACCCCACTCTCCCAGGGCACTCGTCACGTATCAGCTATCACCAGCACATCACTGCCATGTGACACAGCATGGGGGCTAATGAAATGCTTCAGTGAAACACTGAAAGCTCCTATAGCATTTGCAGATGACTTTTTTTTATTTATTGAAGGGTACGAAATACAGGTCAGACGCACGAAGAATATGCAGACAGATCCCTCCCACCTCCCTGCTGATTGGCAGTTTCTGCTATGCCCACCCCTGCTGGCCCCACACACACAGATCCCTTCCACTTCCATGCTGATTGGCAGTTTCTGCTATGCCCACCCCTGCTGGCCCCACACACACAGATCCCTCCCACTTACCTGCTGATTGGAAGTTTCTGCTATGCCCGCCCCTGCAGGCCCCACACACACAGATTTCTCCAACTTCCCTTCTGATTGGCAGTTTATGTATGCCCACCCCTGCAGGTCACACCCACAAACACACAGATCCTTCCCACTTGCCTGCTGGTTGGCAGTTTCTGCTATGCCCTCCCCTAAATGCTCTAGACGATACAGACCCCTCCTAATCATAGGCTGATTGCTATGCTCTCCTCTAAATGCCCTACATATAGACAAAGCCCCTCCCACCTGCCTACTGATTGACAGCTGCTCTCCTTTCATTATTCACACAGGCCACTACCCCTTTCCTGTTCTTCACTAACCAGTAACTTGATTACAAGACAGAACCAATACGAGCCTTGCAGCCATTCACCCCACTTGCTAATCTGGGGCTCGAGGCAGAGTGGCACACATGCATAACACACCACCTTTGTTGAACAGCACACGCAGGTTTGCAGGGATGTGTCGGGGCCTGGCCCAACAAGGTCCTTCACCAGACATGATGGCAGACGTGTGCCGACAGACAGTTTGACACAACCAGCAGGATGTCAGGATACTACACACTAGGCAACAGGGCTTCTGATTGGCTGAGCAGGGTGATTAATCATTATGTTAGTGTTTGTCTTACTAAAATGACGACTGAAATAAATCACTTTAATATGAACCTAGACATATTCCTATTTATCAAGCAGCCAACAAATTTAGTATTACTCCAAGAGAACTATTAATCAACTTTATTCAGTAAAAGTATGTTTTCTAAAGAGAAATTTGAAAAGTTTACCATCTTGTGACAGCATCCTAAAATCTGGCTTTGTACCCCCATCTGATATTACTGCTGCACAAAAAAAGGTTTCAAAGCCTTTTTTGGATGGGATGTGAAAGTTTGTTGAAGACGCACTGATCTGGCCTTGAGCAGTGAGAGTGAAAAGGCTCACTGTGCCCATCGCATGGGAATCACAGCACATCTTGCAGCCTCACCGCACCTTGCCCAAAGACCCCAAGGGAAAAAAAAGCTGCCAAGCCGTAAACACAAGACAGGGTCACTGTTTAAAGCTTTATTTTTATCATACACAGAGCACAGGGAAAAGCACACAGCAGCTTGGGGGTAAAGGCGAGAGCTCAAAGGGCGCACTTCCAGAAGGATCCTCACCTCGGCGTACAAGTCATCGAGCTCCCTGCTCGGCCGATTAAAGGGAGTGCTTACATATAAACGGAGCAAGTTCAGGCCTGTGTGCTGAAAGTTATCAAAATAATGCTGATAACGTGTGGAGCAAGGAGCAGCACACTGCTTTGCTGGCTGAATGACTTTACCAGCACAACACAGGACACCTCCGTGTGTGTGTGTGTGTGTGTGTGTGTGTGTGTGTGTGTGTGTGTGTGTGTGTGTGAGAGAGAGAGAGAGATTCAAAACCTGAGCTGCCTGAGTGCGAGATCGCTTGGAAAAATGAGACAATCCTGCCAGCCCTCATTCGGGACAGAATGGGCTCAGCAGCCATGCATCACAGAGGAGTGGAGGAGAGGGATCCTGTCTGCCAGCAGTCTCCACAAATCACCTGATGCAGGCGGGCAGGCGAGAGGGCTGCCACTATCACACCCAAACAAAAAAATGTCAGTTTATAATTAGTGAGTGAGACGCAACACTGTTGGCACGGCAAGCCAAAGACACAGCAGCTCTTCCAAAGCACTGCTTCAGTGCAGCGTGCTGTCGTCACCCGCCGCCCCAGCCGAGGATACAACAGCCTCCTTATAAGGAGACAGGATTACAGCCAGCGGTGGCCAGTCGCTTGGCAGCGGTCCGAAGACCTGCCTCCCCCATCGGCGTGGCGACAATGGCAGGCGGCTGCCGCACAACAGAGAAAACGTGCAACTTATGAGCATTTTCACCGTCACATCAGGATGACCAGGGGCAGCCATTTTAAAACAGACAGCAGGTTCCTCTTCAGAAAGCAAGCCTACAGAAGGTGTGAAGGAAAGGTGAGTGACATCTGCTTAGCTAGACAAGAAGAATGATGCCTAATCCCCAAGAAGGTGACCCCGTCCACTGAACCAGGAGGACGGAGTCCAAAGACACTGAACCAGAACCCCAAACCCACACTCATCAGCAATGTCCCTAGGGGCAAGGAAGCCCTTTGAGAAGCTGCTGAAGACGACAGGGTGACATCAACGGTCACATCACCCAAATGATGGCCTTCCTCTCATAAAGGAGTGCATACAGCTACCATGGCATTACAACTCATAGGAGGCGCCATCTCATACACATCATACCGAAAGATGAGGATCTCTCCTGTCGGCCAACACGCCAGGGCGAGCACCTACTGGTATAGGGCCAGACCCACAATGCAACACTCTACTCCCATCCCACCCACTGCCGCAGCAGCCTCACAGCTGGCTACCCAGCCTCATCGATCAGCCGCTGTGACGCGGCTGCCCCAGATCCTCCGCCACTGCCACAGGGGGCTTGCATTTGAGGGGGGGAGGGCACAATGCCGCTGATTTACCAGACAGAATAAAACCCAACAGATTCAGTGCAAATAGGTGGATAGAAAATGTAACTGATGCAGGACAACGTGTCCTTAAATCTGCACTATTTGCACAACAAATCATGACATTTTGGAGAAAGTAATTTTTAAACAGCACATACTATATGGAAGGCAGACAAAAGTACAGACGCTCCTCTACTTACGATCATTCAACTTACAAACTTTAAGACATACGAACAAAGGGGACTAAGTCCAAATTGTGTTCACTGGGCTCCCGTTTCCTGTCCACAACATCAAATTTTTTTTCTGCGCTCCAGTTCCGCCTAGTACGACTTCTGGCCACTACTCCTGCCGTGCAGCAGTGTAGTGTGCATACTCCCGGCATCCTAGTTCTTTGTACTTGCGTATGCCCTTAAAATGATGGTGAATAACTACATTTCAAGTTGCGAACGGCCATTCGGAACGTATCTCGTTCGTGAGTAGAAGAACGTCTGTATTTAAATTTGTGGTAGTAAATTCCACACATCCACCTTCCATATTGCTTATCCAGTGCATGATCACGCCGGAGCTAGAAACACTGGGTATCAGACAGGCTGTCCATCAGAGAGCATGTACAAACACAGGACAGGACAGGACAGGCAGAGAGAGAGACACAGTCTGACCACCTCTCCTGAAAATGGAGTATTCAATTTTTACAAGAAAATGTAATTGAAACTTCTGAATTTAGTGAGATTTTTTTTTTTTTTTTTTTTGTTTTGGAACACACACACACACATGGCTACATCAGGCTCATGCTCCTGGGACTCGTTCCAAACACTTCAGTCCGTCCATCAGAACCTCAGGAGAACCCGAGCTGTGGCACTGAGAGTCGTAACCTTCACCTACACTATTCCGCCACAGCCATGCTACTGCTAAAGCCCGTCAGCTCACATGCGGGCCTCCGGACCACCACTCCACATGTGTGGCTTCCTGACGGTTTATCTCCAGTGTCCACTGGAGCTCTGTGGCATCAGAGAGGGAGCAGGCATGACGAGCCCAGCTGCAAAAGCAGGGGAAAAGCAGGACAGGGGCAGAAGGCATACAGGGTCCGCACAGGGCTCAGCCCGATAACGTGGATCACACGGCATCGACATGGTATCGCTGCAGGAAAACATCACCACAGTGACATTTCATTTCATTAGGCCACAAGTAATGTGGTTAGTCAAGCTAAAAAAAAAAAAATGAAGAAATAAAAGTAGATTCGCACTGAATGTTTATCATTAAACACCATAGTGTCCTCATACATCTGCTTTTATCACCCTGGTAGTGATGTGGGGTTAAAGGACGCAGTCAGTGAGGGGGGTGCCCGCGAGTCAATGAGAGGGATGCAGAAGGAGGGCAGTCAGACCTACGAGTCAATGAGAGGAGAAACATGCAAAGGCGCAAGTCAGGCCCGTGAGCCAATGAGAGGAGAGGGATGCAGAAGGAGAGGTCAGGCCCTCTGTCCTCCTTGAAAGGTCTGCATTTCCTGAATCCCAGGGTCATTTCTGATGACAGCATTCCCTGCCACAGGCATGCAGACTTCCATTACATTTTGAGGTACCACCTCCACATCATCTTCATTCACATTCATCATCACTTCTACACCTCAACCAAGAAACCAGGTCATGGACCTTTGGACCTACAATGAACCGAACAGACTTCAGATTGGTACCAGCAACGTCTCAAAATTCTGGGGTGCAGCCATGAGTTATGTACAACAGGCGCTGGGTTAGACGTTTCAGATTAAAAAAAAAAATTTAAATCATTGCTTTATCTTTATGACATTTGCCAATAATAAAATGGGTAGTTTTCGAAATCCTCCAGTCCTGCATCACCTGTCAGGAAGGACCAGCTGCTATGCACCCTCCCAGACCAAACATTAGCATTTGCCATGGTGCCCCCTCTCCATCCAACTCCTCTGCTGGTTTTCTATCAGGATGATCTAGAGGAGCCGGGTCCAGAACAGGACGAGCTGCCAAAACCAGTCAGCTCGGGCTCCACCTGTCGGGGCACGCGTGTCTGCCCTGGCTCATGGCTGCGTTTGCCTGCTGCTCTGCAGCTTGGCCTGCTTTTGGTGCAGACACACCCCAAATATTAATTAAATCTGCCAAACAAGACATCAGATAAGATGGACTTTCCTGTAATGCTATTTACAGTCATCCAGCTCTACCTCTCCAGCAGGTGGAGAGTGAGACAGCCCCACATTCCCCCACTAGGGGCCTGACGTGAACCTGAGACCTCTACATGCAAGTCAGCACAGCCTGAATGAAGAGTCTGGTACAGGATGGCAGGAGGCTGCCTCCCACGCCACGCCAGTGACGATGGCCAGGCCTTGCCGGTCTACTGGGTTCGGCCCCATCATACAGCCGCATCCCATAAATGCACAAACCTAATGTGCCTCTAAGCTGCTTGCTGCAAAGATGGCTGCATTGTTAATTAAGCCTTCCCAAATCAATAGCGGAGGTTTCACTGCGTTGCAATAAAAACGAAAATGAACAGCCAATTAGAATCGGAAAACAGTCTAAACTCAAATTACCGAGTGACTGCGGCCTTGTTTGCATATAGACCCTGGCAGACAGATCAAACCCTTCGAATGAGGACAGAAATCTATAAAATTCAGGGGGTAAATCTCTAAGCGATCTCCCTCTCTCTCTCACCCACACACACACACACACACACACACACACACACACATATATATATAGACAGTGTCCACAAGGTGCTCTGAAAACCTTCTGCTGTCACAGTCCAGATACACCAACAAGGCATTCTGGGGCAGCCCATGCCATCTAACTCACTCCCTCGAAGACCACCAACACGCCCCTTGCTCCACAAATACTAGCTGAGAAATTTGCAGTAAGTGCCAAGTTCAATGACCATTAATGCCGGTCAGTCCATTTTCTACACGTTTGTTTAAATGCATAAATACATACATCGCACATAGGCGCAATTAAAATACCTGTATTCCCTTTTCTAGTATACAGCTTCAATAATAAAATAATTTTTAAAAAAAGACAGCTCATTGTAGGCATGGAGCAGAGATACATTCAACAAAATAACACAAAGACTGAGAAATCTGTTCTCGGCCTTATATCCAGGTCAGCTTTATAGAATCAAATCAAAACAGACCTGTTTAAAGTCTTATTCAGCTCTCTCTGATGTTCAGAAGAAATCCCAGGCCCTGGTTCCATTCCAGGATGACCCAAGCTTTCCCCGAATACCTGATATGTTCCTGTTTTCCAGGAACAGACATGGAGTGTCATAAGGCTCTAAAGATTATATTGGTTCCTTCCCTGCAGTGTGTGTGTTCATCACACTTTTTTGCAAGGATTGGTACCAATGCACCTCAGAATGGGTGAATGGACCAATGAGAAACAGCCCCCACGGGCAGAACACCAATCCGCTTTGAGTGATGGGATCAGATAGTCCCTGTATTCTGATAAAGGTTTTTAATAATCATTTGGACACAGTGTCTCTTGGGACAGCTAATGTATGAGCCTACATATGTTTTTCTGGGGTGGCCCCCTACCTTGAAGTTGCTGGAATTGACCCAGGAACTGGCGATGCCATCCACCATCCTGTCCAGCATAGCCTGGTCCTGCTCCAGATCATGGGACTTCTCCTTGTCGGCGATAAAGTCTATGATCTCCTGGCCTACCTGCAGGCGTCGGCCCACATCCTTCTGCATCACCTGGGCCACGCAGTACTCCATGCCGGCCTCCATGACCGGGGGCGCTCACAAGCAGACCACAGTTCCCCACAGCAGAGAAGGAAAAGGAAAAATCCAATGTATGTTTATGTGGTGACAAGCGGTGATGAACCCTGGGTTTGCTGGGGCGTCAGCAGGAGGGCAGCGCTGTGGAGACGCAGGCCTGGGTATGGCAGCTATGTACCATGTGTGTCCAAGCAGCAGCTGCTGGGTCAGTGTCACCCCCCTCCTTCCTTCCCTCTCTCTCTCTCTTTTTAAAAAAAGTGTCACTGAGGCTAACAGCTAGTAGCAGTGGTAACCGGAGACAAGAGCCAGATGAGAGCTGTGCTTCATAATTCAGGAGTCCATAGTGGCCAGGCAGTCCTGTGGTCAGGGCAGAAAGGTAGCTTATCAAAAGGGGAACTTTCACTCTTCAGCAGAGCAAAAACAAACAAACATACTGAATTAACAAGCACTCCGTGTACATGCCAGCCAGCACACAGCAGGAATAAGAAACAGTAACCTGCATACCCTCAAAGGGTGACATTCCCAGAAATGCACATCAATAATGTCACTGAATATTCCTGAGAGAAAAACAGCCCCCTTGCAGATCAACAGCGACAGAGGGGCGCACACTGTGACCGGAAAGCCCCGGTTTGCTCTCCAAAGCCACCCCCCCCCCCCCGGACGGCAGAACCGACGGCAGATACGAGGTTCCCAGTAATGACGGACGTGATGCTGGGACCGCTTACGGGGTGAACATCCTAACGGGGCCGGGGCTGTTTACGGGAGAACATCCTGATGTGTCCGGGTTGTTTTACGTGTACGGGAGGGGAGCATCGTCCGCCTCACAAACCCCCGGACAGAAGCCTGCGGCCCCGGTAAATGGGCCCAGCGCCGGGCACTGCCACACCTGCATTCCGGGTAAATTTTGAGGATTGAAAACACGGTTAATGTCGGGAGGCTTCGGCTTCAGAATACATGGAGAAAGAGCGTTTATACCCCGGGAAGGCGACCGGCCCCGGCCCGGCCGGACAGGGTCCCCCGGCCTGGGAAGAAACACGGCGCCGCCGTGACATTTGGGCGTTGGAACCGGCGGTAATTACCGGGGAGGCGGTGGCCTGAAGCACCGCGCCCGGCTCGTTGCGGGTAATTCGTGGGACTGATGACGGCTCGCTCCGCGGGGGGTTACTAGTCCGTCATAAGCCGCCCGGACCTCCGTTTACACGGATGCGGCCACCGACCGTCAGGGATCCGCCATACGGAGACAGAAAAGCGCTGCAAAGCCCCGTCACAGATTACAGAGACAACAGGCAGGAGCCGAAGGGCGGAGTACGGCCGGTGACCCCGTCGGGGCGAGGCGGTGGGCCGGCGGCGGGTTAACGGACCGGAGCCTCGGCATAACGCGTCAGGGGTCGGCGCTACGTATCCACAATGAACCACGGCATTAATCCGGGAACGGCCACACCTTCACTTACCGTCCTCGGGCCTTTGCCAGCAAAATAGTGAAAGAAATAGTAACTGATAGACGAGCGCCCGCTGGGTCGTGCCCTCGGCTGTACGACGGCGGCGGTACCGCGGCGTCGCTTCACCCGGACCGCTGCGGCTGGACAATAATGGGGCGGCGGTGCGCATGCGCAGAGCCACCGCGCCGACGGCGAGCATGGCTCCGCTTCCTGCGCGGCACCGACGCGCGTGCACGGTGATTGATACATTAAAAAAACCATTCACGTAGCATGCTTTATCAATGCCTGAAAACGAGCTTTAATTTTTTTAAATATACCAAAATACCAGTATGATTTTAATTTATTGCCGAATAAGTCTGATAATAATATCAATCCGGGTCCCTAAAATGAAATGCTTTCGGTTTAAGCTGTAATCTCCAACGATATTAACTTCTATCTTTATTACGCAAATTTTTACTGCACTTGAGCCAATACAATTCCGTCAGCATTTACCCTGCCTTGAGACTGAATTTCAGGATTACAAAAAGAAAACGATTACAGCACAAGAAAACATCTCAAAGCAACGTGCTTATATGATGATTCGACATGGCTAATGGGACGTGTCCTTATTACAAACGACTGAGGTCTTTTCAGGCAGTTATATTTAATTATTCTATACTGAACGGCTGGTGTTTCTGGAAACGAAAAAGTTTGCGCTCCTCACTTTACCCGTAAGCTGATATAGCCTCCAGAGAAATTCCAATATTGTGATGATCATTTGATCTTTGTTATTGCAGAGGAACGGGTAATTAAATCATTTGCTGCATTTTAGCACAGATGGGCCAAGACGTTAACAAACCCGTTAGCCTCCCCCTGAGCAGTATCGGTGCGTTTTGGTGTAAGTTACAGCCCAACGTGTAAACGTTCTAATAGCACCACCAAGCGGCTGCGCACGTAGATACACCCGTGTTAACTTAGCCATGAAATAAGAGCATTTAAGGTCGGGCGGTAGGCTGAATCCCAGCGTTCCCCCTAAAGCATAAGCCCTGAACCCTCATAGACTTTGACGTCAAATGGCAAGTGATTAAGCGCGAGAGGCTGCAAGGGCTCGATATGGTATAAATAAGAACGGGGCATACGTTGCAACAAGTCCCATCACCTTAAAAATGCCAAAACATACTTCTTAGTATTGTGGGTTTGGAAGATCTGCACTTTCTTCAGGGACAGGGCACTTAAGGGACCGAATGGCTCATTTGAACATACTCCAGCATCATTAAGCAATAACGAAAATAAATGTTTGTTAATGTTTCTCTTCCAGGCAGAGTGTGGCTCAGTGGCGTAAGCCTGTGTGCCTGTAATCAGAAGGTCACCGATTCAAACCGAGCCTCAGCACATCTGCGGGTCCTTGAGGAAGGCCCTTAACCCCCAGCTCCCTGGGCGCCCCAACAGGTGGCTGACCTTCGCAGACAGCTTACTCTACAAAGAGCAAGTTGAGGGTGGCGTAAAAAGACAATTTCCCCACGGGGATCGATAGAAGTATCAATTATTGTTATCCCTTGGTAACCCCATGTTTCACGCCACAATGCTATGAATTGTGGGTCATAGAGAAATTCTGCAGAAATGCAGACTTATGGAAAGTGTGTGTGAAAGGCTCAAAATGCTTGTGAGAAAACCCTCATGCACTTAATGATTTGACAGTGGGACAGCCCTGAGCCCTCAAGTACTTAGCAGGAAGTTTGCAGACTGGGCCATACAACACCCACTACTTTGATAACATATTTAGGTTTAATTTTAACAGCAGTTTAGAAATATAACCTCCAAGCCATCTTTGAGACATCACTTCAAATCCCTATGTAGGTTGGACATGATAGGGTTTTGTGTCATTAAAAACTTTCTCAATGAAAAGAACTAACTACTCAGTCCTGTTAACCCACTAGATAGCAGGCTGGTGAATAGGAGTGTTTTTTTTCTTTTTTAAAATAACATCTTATAGCAACAAAAGATTTCACCACTGGGCCCTTGAGCAAGGCCCTTAACCCCCAGCTCCAGGGGTGCCGCATGCTGGCTGACCGTGTGCCGTGACCCCCAAGCTTGCTCTCGCCTGTATGCCTGTCTCTCTCTCAGAAAGTGCAAGATGGGGTAGGAGCCTGCGTGGCTGGAAAGTTGCCGGTTCAAGCCCTGGCCTATGGATTCCTCTCTCTTGGGCCCTTAACTCCCTGGATAAATGGCTGACCCTACACTTAAACCTAATTTGTCGCCCTCAGCTGCACACATGTGCTTCTCAAAAGATGGGATATGCCAAAAGTAGCATTCCAGCGTACTTTAAAATGGCAATGATTTAATTTTCATTCTATATACAGAGAAGGGGGTGTCACATACAAATAAGACAAGCAAAAGATACATAAATTACATTTTCATGTAAGGAACGTACTCGACAGTGACATTAAAACTTTACAGGCCTTTAATGTACCAAGAGCACAGACTCCCACAGTCACACCAAACAGCACAGACTCCCACAGTCACACCAAACAGCACAGACTCCCACAGTCACACCAAACAGCACAGACTCCCACAGTCACACCAAACAGCACAGACTCCCTTAGTCCCCTTTTACGCTCCTCCTCTTTGTTTTCCCTTTAGACACCGGTGCAGCCGTGCTCCCAGCATCAGCCTGGTCACTTGTTGGTTCTGAGGATTCCCCCGCCATCTTTTTCTTGCCCTTTGATTTCGGTGCAGGCGTGGCTTTGATGATGATCTCCTCGTCGTCGTCGTCATCGTCGATTTTCAAGGACTTCCTTTTCTCCAGTACAGACGGCGTGCACACTGGCGTATCAGCCTGCCGACATGCACAAAATCACGTCACTTGGACGCCGGAGACCTAGTGTTTCTCAGTGCAAGTGGGCCTTTGTAGTCACAGCAATCACATTCAGTAACACAGCATACAGTGGTAAGAAAATAACACGCTTCAGGACCACGGCGCTACATACATACATAAAATGCAGAGATATCAGATCCACTGTGGGCACATGGGTTTCACTGCATGCAAGCAGGCAGTGAGCTTAATGCACCTTTTTGCTGTCGGCACAGTTATCTTACCCAAAATGACAGACACACCTGGGGTAATTTTCACACTGCGCCAGCAGGATGCAGTGAACAGACACACATTCCAGCTGAAGCTCAGGCTTCATTTCACCCCCCCCCCCACACACAAAGCCTGGACGGGATCCACACCCTCCCTATGGACGGCATCCATACCAGACAGGTGTACCCTTTGTCAAATGGCAGAGTATAGGCTGTACAAATCTTGCATTACTCATAAAATAAAAAGTACAAAGGAATTTCCACACTTACCTGACTGCAGACTGATGTGTCAGCTTCAGCAGTCATCTTCCTCCTCTTTCCCTGCACTTGGGAAGCCTTCAGAAATTAAAATCACATGTTGGTCTCCACTGGCTGCAGCATGACCCGGGTTGTTAAGGAGCTACTTCTGAGCACCATGTTCAGTTTTAATCTCATAGAATGCATTGCAGCTCAGTTTTTCAGCAACTCCCTTTACTAAACAGCACAGCTTTAAAAAAACAAGCAGTAAAGGATCCGCAACCTTCATGTTATGCAAGTACGTGTCTGTAAAACTGTGTCCCAGCATCCGAAACAACAAAAAATTCAAAGACATTTCTAGCATTAATGGTCTAACGCCTGAGCTAAACACGGTCTGAAGGAAAGGGAACATACAAATCCCGGGAAGTTGTAGTCGATGCCCTTCGCTGCAAGTCTCTTCCGCAGCTGTGCCTCTTTGTGCAGAAGGCGGCTGGTCATGTGCTCCACCTCCGCCGGTGTGTGCCTCTTATTGTAGCGTCTGACGGCCGGATGTTGTGGCTTACGGAACATACGCTGGGACCCCACAAACAGCCTTGCGTGGACCTTCTCAGGTGCAACAACTTCACCTGTCCAGACACAAGTGGTAAAACATCTCTGAAATATGCATATATCTATACACAAATCTACCCCCCCCCAACAAAACCCAATAAACTTACATTTGATGAGTCTTTCTCCCATTAGGTAGTTGTTCATAGTTTCTGCAACAATCTTGGCCACTTCATCACATTCAAACTCTATAAAAGCATAACCTTTGCTTCCTCCTGTCTGGAACGCAAAAAGATTTGATAAATACATTTTTTTTTAAGTTTTCAGTCATTTTAAACCTAAACAAAGAAGGAAACATCAGAATGTCTATAATGTATAGTACATTTAATTAAATACTGCAGCCTGTTTTGCTGTAGGTACATGGGTTTAATCACTCCACTATGGAAGCAGGTGATGAGCTTAATGTACCAACTTCCTGTGGGCACAGTAATCTTACCCCAGATAACGGGTATACCGGGGGTAATTTTCAGACTGTGCCACCTTTAACTTAGTATCAACATAGGAAACACCAGAAGAGACGGCAGCCCATGTTACCTTTTTGCTCCTCGACAGTCGTAACCTGGTGATTGTACCGAACTGCTCAAAGTAGCCTTTAAGCTGCGGTTCAAAGAGGCCTCTTGGTAGGTGACCAACGTAAATCACCCCAGACACAAGGGATTCGCGCTGAAATACATTAAATCGCCATGTAAACCGCAGGATTACACGTTAAACAACGGCAGACATTACATAATATATTTTTTTTTTTACTTATTGGAAGACTATATATTAAGCAAAGTATATTTTTGCAGACGAAGTGGACTTGAACAACTCATACAGATTTTTTAAACTATCAATGACCACCCATCATTTAAAACGTCAGTGTTCCTTTTTCGGCTGAAAACGGGAATTTTGCTACCGAACAGCGACCCCCATAAGAGATGTAGAGCAAAATATAGCTTGAATCATACAAAACTTCACAAAAACTGAGTCTTTCGTGTGAAGTATCCCGTTAAGTTTCCCTGTTTGACACGCACCATCTGCACGCCATGTGCATTAACTTACTTTTTTTGGTCTTTTCTTCACCTCCTGAACCTTCTTTTTAAATTCAGCCTCCTGACTCGGATTCAGCGCTAGAAGGTTTTTCGCCGCATTTGTTACGGCAGACTCATTCTCGGCCATTGGAGAATCGGGCTAAAATTTACACTGTAATGCTCCGCAATCACTCACCTACCACCTCCCAACTTAGCACGTTGTCCAACACGCTAAAGCGGAAACCAAAGATATTGCGCGGACGTGATTTCCGGTTAGTCTGTGTCTCTGGAGCGTCCCCTATCGGTGGATGACTACCCGCGTTGAAACAGTTTCCACATGGTTGCCCTGTATTTCGATTTTGGATGTCAACGTACACCGCAAGCCTCTTCTGGAAAAGCGTCTAGGGCAGATGGATAACAGATGGATGGATTGAAGGGTGGGTGATGTATTTTTAAAAAATTCATACGTCTCGAATCAAAATAATAAGTATCAAATGTCTCCAGTGTTTTATTTGGGAGTTTTATTGAAGACTAAAACATACTCATCTAGGTTATCCAAAAATTCAATATATTACTCGGAATGCTGTTTGCTAATGGCCAGACACGTTTGTAAACTGTACATCCTCTTAAGAACGTTAGAGGGGGGTGGGGGAGTTGGGGTAGTTTCCATTTAAATAAGGTTGACTTTTCCGGATTCTGGTAATTAACCTTCTATAAACAGAGTGAATACCGGAAGAGCGGATTAAGGACTGTCTAGACACTGCCAGAAATGACAACAAAAATAATTTACTCCACCTGAGCAAGCGGAGTTTTCTGCTAATTGCCCGGCTCGATGTCAAAGGTAGGCATACTGGTGTTCATAACGGAGTTATAGCAATTCCATGAGTTGGTAGTGACATAATGTAACAGAGGTGTAACATTTACATTCATGCGAGTCAAGCGTAAGGTTATTGTTACCCTGTGTTACCCTAACTATCAAAACAACATTTAATTAAATTAAATAGCCTTTTTGTGCATGGACTTATCAAAAATTTCCTTAACCATTTTGATTTTGAAAATATGTCATTAACTCCAGCATTTTAAGTGGCAGATGTCAATATTTTTCCGGGAACGTTATTTTATTCATCTTGAACAATGATCGTTGCATTCCTTTCCCCCCAACGGTTTTAAAAGGTTTACATAGTTATAACTGTGAGATATATATATATATATATAATGACAATAGTTGGTTAAAATGATCGCACCCTTTCCAGTTCGAAATGAATACAGAAAACGTTATAATTTTACCATTACAATGCTCTTCTGGTTTTCTTCTGTGACTGGATACATAATTCTTTATGGGTTATTTGATAAAAAGCTTCGCACTGTTTTGATCATGTAGTATGATCTCTATCAGAGTAAGGAAAAGGAAGAATCGATGGATGGGTTTCCCGCTATGTAATCGACATGCAATTATTTTCAGTGTAGAGGATCCCTTTTCTTGTACACTGAAGAATTCTGCCCCTTCTGTGATTAAATGCTAATGGTTCAATTTGATTAAAATATTATTTCATTTTAATGAATCAGAATAAGCACTATGGAAGATGTATTTTTTTCATCTACCCTGGAAAAAAATATGGAAAAAGTTGAAGAACAGTCATACACCCTCAGGTTTAAAAAGGGGCAAAGCTCTTGCACAAGCTCGTTTTAAATAGTTCGGGCAAAAGTGCAAGTGCTCAGCCACCCCCCCCCCCCCCCAACACACAAACACACACACACACGCAGGTGCCTGATGGAAGGTCTTAGGGTTGGTGTGAACAGAGGGCACTGTGTTAATGTGCACCAATTATTTAGGCTGCACTAAAATAAACATGCTGTCTCTTCATGTAAAATGTAACATAAATCTTAGTAAAAGAGGGGTCGCTTCCCAGGGGGATCCTGGAGCTTTGTGGCCCAGGTGCTACTGACAGCGTGTTTTCTCACCAAGACACTGTGCCTCAGAGACGACATGTGCTACCTCCTGCGCTGTCACTCAAACATCCCACTAAGATGGCCCTGAATGTCTGCTCTAGCTCTAGGTCTTAAAGATGCAGGGAAGGGAAATTTTGGCTGGAAAAGAGGATTTATCACTGATGTGTGATTCCTGATTCCACTAAAGTGGTGTAAAATGGTCACATTGTTAAATTCAAAACCAATGGATGATGCAGACACCTGAAACACAGAATGATCAGTCAGTGAGCCTCCCCGAAAAAGGTGGAAGGCTGAAGGCGAACAGCTGAAGGTGAACGGCTGAAGGCTGCGGTGAATCCTGCCATTACAGCAGACAATGTGCTAACCTGTGCCATTATTAAACTCTAGACTCTTAGCACTGATGGCTTTAAACAACATGGTATGCTTGCTGATGTACCTCTCTGAGTAGGTATGTTTATAACTGTAACCCAGCTTATTTTATTTACCTAGGACTGTATAATACACTGTATTCACAGAGCATTCTTCATGAATATTTTTAATAATCTACAAAGCTTCTGATTTATAGGGAGTTAAAGTTATTTGCTTGAGGAGCACATTAAGCAAATTAGCAGAAAGAATGGCTAGCAGGCCATGGCTGAAAGTAAGTCCTTTGACTCTCCGCTATAGATGGGCGAGGAGGAGATCAGGTGTTTTGTACACAAAGGAGGGTACCCTGGAAATCAGAAGTCAGAAAAAGGGTACCAATTTGTATGTTTGCTTGTCTCTTGGGCTTTAGCCCCAAGGGTCTGCCAATTGTACCCTTGTAGGTCATTGTGCATTTTAAGGTACAGAATTGGACTCTGAGGAACATCCCCAAGGTACATAAGACATTAATGTACCCTCAATGGTACAAAAATGTTCCTCATAGTCCATTTCTGTACCTTAAAATGTACATTTACCTACAGCTAGGGTACAATTGGCAGACCCATCATGGTACAACCTCAGTGACAAGCAAAGGTACAAATTGGTGCCCTTTTGTCTGACAGTGTGAATGTAATGAGCTTCTCTCCAGGTTACCAAGAGTCACCAGTGATGTGATTAGTATAATGACAAGGCAAACAGCTATAATTAATTACCTTCACAGGAATACACAGAATTACCGCAAAGCTACTTAATTAATACTGATAATAATAAGGACCAACAAATTTAGGAAATAAAGATTGCATGATATATAAAATTAGGCTGTTACTTGTAAATATTCCTGTAATTTGCTGAAATTACTTGTCGTGGGGGAGTGAGCATCACAACCGTTGAATGGCAGAGGGATCTTGTGTCATCTCGACTGTAAATGAGGTTAATGGGGATGGAGGCCCAGTGTGCCTGCTTCCCTCTGCCTTTGATGCCGTAAATGTTTCAGATTTGGCCCATCACTCATATAAGAATAGCACCAGATCATTTAGACAAGGTCAGATGGTGACTGAGTCACCATGAGAACCATGACTTCCATGGCCTTGCCTGATGGTCTGATTATTGGATGAAACGTCTGTCCTTCAAGCTCAAATTGGGCACAGGAAAGTGCTTATATTTGTGTGTGTGAGGGGGAGGGGTTGGGTATGTCTAGATGGCATATTGTTACTCCATTGCAGATGTTTGACAGATGGAAATAAGAATAACAATCAAAATATTTTAAACAAGGGTGGGAAGGATACACAAATGTCGCTGAGTTTTTCTTCCAGGAAGCCAAATCCACAGGCCCATTGCGGGTTTATAGGTGTGGCCTGTGTGTTTACTCACTTGCACACCTTTTCTGTCAGCTTGTCTGTTTGTCTGGAACAGAACAGAAAACCTTTTTTAAACCACGTGCAAATCATCTCCAGCATACACTGGGCAGTAAATCACCTACCAGCTCCCCCCTGACCCCACCTCCCTCTCCTGCTCTTAGACCTTTTCCTGGCATCGGCAGATTCAGGACCCAATGACATTCTGAAGCTTTATAACCTCAAGGGCAGCATCATCAACATCTCCCCCCTGCTGGAGCCCAACAGACGACACCTGCAAGCTGGAGGTGGTGCCTGCAGACTGTGACACTGAGCCTCTAGGTACTCTCTTATGACAGCAGTGCTAGCATGCCTTGCTAGGCTAAGCTAACATTTACTCAACTACAAGCTGGAATTACACTAAACCAAGCTAACGTTTACTCAGCTACAACCTGGAGGTGCTGAATGCCGACTGTAACAGTGAGCTTCTAGGTATTCTCCACCATAATGGGAGGGCTGACGCCATGCTACACTAAGCTAACTTTTACTCAATTACAAACTGGAGTTACCGTAAACTAAGCTACGCTAAACTAACGTTTACTCAAGTACAAGCTGGAGGCGGTGGCTGCGGACTAATATTAATATTAAATATTCTCTACCATGGCTGGAGGGCCAGGGTGCCATGTTAAGTCACGCTAAGCTAACATTTACTCAACTACAAGCTGGAGGCGGAGGCTGCGGACTGTAACACTGACCTGCTAGGTATTCCCAATCATGACAGGAGAGGCAGCGCTACGTCACATCGCATCATGACGAGCTAATATGTATTCAGCTTCAGAGAGAGTGCATTTACGGCACGTTTCAGCTAATGGTCACAATGCCTGGTGTCAGAGGTCACAAAAGTAAATGAATATATAAAAACCAATGAGATGTAATTATAGCCATTGTGAGAATGATTGCCAGGTACATAGTGTTATCAAGAAAAGCTGTCTGTAGCTGTGGGCCCCTCTAATTAACGTACCTGCATTAGAACAGGTAAAGCAGCCCCTGGAAGGGCAGACATGGTTTTCACAGGGCGTGATGTTATAGGTGCAGAGCTGGCCACGGTCTTGGGCTTTGATCCCTCCTCCTTGGAGAAAGGGTGAGCCTGTATCATAGGAAAAGAATGAGAAATGTGTGCATTTAACATCTCAATCACATAAAACATCAATAATTGAATCTTACTCAGGTTTGCCTAGATGGTCTTGATCAATGTTTGTTTGGAATAAATGATGGAAGTAATGAATCAGCCAGTTTAACCTGATTTTCTTACTAATGCTCAACAGTCTATTATATAAGACATCCACCTTCCATAACCTCATGGCAAGGCAAATTAAATTCATGATTACAATCTTACCCAACTATCCTTATAAAAAATCTGAGTCTAAACTAGTAAAATGGTGACTGGGTCTAAACAAGTAACATTTAGAGTATATATCCCAAAAGCTAGGCTAAAATTCCTGTCTTCCTTCATAATATGCAGCATCGGCGCTTGAGTGTGATTGGCTTAGACACTTCAACCGAAAAACAAGTGGAGCTTGCGTGTGATTGGCCTTCCTGTCTGCCCACAGACTGTTGAGCACCTGAACTGGCTAGGCTTGTTCAAGGAGTTGTCGGAAGGCACAAGAAGACACTGTGCAAGACACAGGAGTGCGAACATGTGTGAGAAGTTCCTGCAGCTGAGGTGTGAGGGCTCTCCTCTCTCCATCACTGCAGTCGCATGAACATTCTGGACTATCGTCACACATAAGGCTGATTTATACTTCTGTGTATAATATACACCATCGGTAGCCTTGTAGCCACGTGCCCTATGCTGCAGCCTGACGCCTGTAGTTTTTTCTGAGGTGCACGTTAGGCTACGACGTAGGATACGTGGCAACACTGCCTATTACGTGCTGAAAGCATAGGCTCTACGCAGAAGTATACATCAACCTTTACATGTACCTTTTAATGCTTTCCGCTAGCTCACCTGTAAGCAGGTAGCCACTTAGCCTTTGTGTATCAGGACATCAATCTTACCGGCTTCCTGGTTACCAAGGAAGCAGTGTAATAGACCTGTGCGCCTAGTGCCTGCTTTTAATGCCACATCTCCTTGCAGGTGACAGTTAGCCTCAAAGCCCTCCCTTCGACTACTGGTGAGTTCCCATCCCCAGCAACTGTTACTGTGACACTGTCACACCCCTCCCAAATGTGTGCCTTGGGCTGATAGCACCTCCTCCCCCACCCTGACCAACACTCATTCTTCCAGGTTCCTGGTCTCCAGCTGAATTAGAAGCCAAAGTCTTTTCCCATTACCATCGTTAGTCTTTAATTTTAACAAACACACAGGACGGCCACATGGTTGTCCAGCAGGTTTGTTTTGCAGGCCTCAAGCTCCTCCCACCTGAGCTCCCTGAACTCTGATTGGTTATACTGTCATCATGACATCATTCATGCCTCCTTAACTTCTCAGTTTCTTAGGCACAAGGTCAGCGCTGCTTCTGTTCTTTGCTTAAGGGGTTCACTGGGTTTAAGGGCGGGGGGGGCTTCAGATTCAAGCCTGAGTGCGACACATAGGTAGCGTCCGCAATTGTGGCCTCAGCATGTTTATGAGCCCGAGAGCGGCGCCTTTGATGGGTGACGGGCTGGGAATACTGTGTTCCTTTCATGTTAGCCGTAGGTCTCATATCGATATGAATAGACCTCTCTTCATTGGCCATTATGAAATGGAAAGGATGGAAACACTACAGACAAACAAGGAGAAAACATGACAAACAAAGAGAGCAGCAAGAAAAAGGACCTTAAAACATCCCCCCAGACCAGGTCTTTTATATCAATGTGGAGAATGCGCCTGTTATTTTCTTTCACGATTAAAAAACAAGACACGTTTATTAAAGAGGTTAAAATGGTTACCCTTGAAGCCTGTCGTGTTTTTGAATGTTTTTTTTCCTTTTGTGAGGCCTACCAGACCTGAAAAAGAGAGTCACGTTGCAGCTATACAAGCAAAACTTCACATATGGTCGCACTAGGCTGCGGAGGGGAAAGGAACAGCTTTGACATCTTGTGTCATATCTTAGCCTTGAATGGGGCACCTGTCTTTGGACAGTTACCAGCTGTAAGTTCTGCCCTGAATAGTGAAAAGTTAGCTGGTGGATAAAGGCTGTAACACCAGGAGATGACACCAGGGCGTCGCCGCCATGATTGCGCAGCCTTCCGGTGACACAGGGCCGTTGTTTGCAGGCAGTGGGAGGAGGTCAGAGATCATGGTGCTGCTGTGGGTGATGTACAGCAACCTGGACTTCATCTCCATGTTCAACATGGAGCTGGAGGTCCTGCAGCAGCCTACTGTAATTTTGACCAGCTGAGGTTCGTTAGCTTTGATAGTAATATTTTAGCCCAACCTCTCTTCCATCACTATCGAAGTTAGGGTTTCTCGCCTTATCATAGCTGACTGGGGATGGACATCGAGGTCGTACCATGTCTGCTTTATGATCACTACTCTGGACACAGGAATCAATTCAGGACCTCACCTCCTAGCCAGATAAAATTATGGTATTATAATTGCAGTTGTCAATACAACACTGTGTAAGCGATTTGCTGTATTATTTATTTAGTAATTGAGTTAGTTAAATGTCAGGGTAACTGTCGGTTTCAGTTTAAACATTAGGGTGTAGAGATTGTCTGTGTTCAAATCTGTGTGGAACAGTTGGTTTTTCTTTATATTATAACAAGTAATATGCACAGATTGACTGCAGAAGGAGCCTGTGAAACTGTGTGTACGTGTGATAGGGCAGATGCTGGTCACCATGCAAGTTCTCGCACTCCTGTCCTACCTCAGATGCATGGACTGATCTGGCTGATGCACCTGAGGAGTAAGATGGACAGCAGTGACCTGCTGACCAGTCTGCCATGACCTGGACCACACTGGCCACAACAATGGCTACCAGGCGAGCCAGGCCCGAGCTGGCCTCAGACATGTCTAACCCCTGTGAACACAGAGGAAGCTACTCAGCACGGATCTGTGCTGTGATTCAGCGTTCCCTGTCAATCTGAATTTAAATAGCTGACACTCATTAGCACCATAGCATATCGATGTGTATGTTCTAATAGTTATCATACAAGTAAAGCAAACTGCATAATATTCTTATAAATTTCCCAAAAACAGCCATAAATTTATGCTTGTAGGAATTCATGAGTCATGATTACTTTTAATGACACCAACATCACGTGGAGTTTGAAGGGCATAGTTTCTGGAAGCAGAAGGTGCACCACCGTGAGTCTTGGGGGGATTGCAATAAGCTTCCCATCTTTGAGATGAACACCTGCACGGAGCTGGCTCTCAGGTACAGTGACATCTCTCCCCTGGAGAACCACCACTGTGCCGAGACCTTTGAGATCCTGGAGAAGGTGAAGTCACACTGTGTCATGTTCTGTGCCTGTAGTGAACAGTCGCATCACTGCGACACATCACAGCAGGACACATGCTTCAATACAGGGATAAAACTGACCTGTTTTGCTGTTTAAAAGATGACTGGATTATTTCATAGACTGAAGTTAACTATAATGGATTATATGCAAATAGACCATATTTGAATTGGTAGTAGTGAGAATAGTACAATCAAATGGAGTGTCTAATTTTCGGGCACCAACAATGAGAAATGATTTTGGTAAATTACTGAATTATATTTAGTTTGCACTTGTCATGGCTTTTTTATTTATACAGCCAGAAAGCAATATTTTCAGAAACCTATCAATTGAGCAGTAGAAAAGGATAAGAGAAGGCATCATTCAGTAAGTTTTTTTTCGTTTTTTTCTAGTGTCATTCTTTGAGTGCACTTGACTCTTCCTGCAGTAACTTCATAGTGGCTATTCAGAACAGTCACAGCAAGGCTGTCTAGCAGGAATTAAGATAAATTCACATTGTGCAGTTACCCTATAGCTGGGACTCCCTTAAGACCGGTTAGCAGCCCGTAAGGCTACCTGCTGCTTATACACTAAGGTAAAATAAGTCCCTTAATGTACAGTATCAGTCAAATGTTTGGGCACACCAAGCAGCTTTAAAGGAGAGTGTTAGTGTCACATCACCTGGCCATATGACCTAAACACAGTAGGAATGGTTTTGGAGGAATTTGACCAGAGAGTGACGGAAAAGTGGCCAATGAATGCTCAGCATATGTGGGACCTCCTTCAGGACAGCTGGAAATGAGTGCCCGGCGGCCACCGAATGAAACTGGCGTAAAAGAGACCTTACCATCAACTAGTCCCTGGAGCAATTGGGCTTTAGGTCCTTGCTCAAGGGCCCAGTGGTGGGTTTTACTTTGCTGACCAAAGGATTTGAACCAGCAACCTTCTGATTCTCAACCCACAGAGCTGCCCCCCCCCCCAACAAATTCATTTTTTTGTGTAAAATTTTTTTGGTCAGTGTGTATGTGTTATTTTATACTTTTGGTGTCTTTATAAGTATTCTAAAATATAGAGAATAGTACAAATTAATTTTTCTATGGGTAGGCATGTCCAAACCTTTGAGTGGCCCTGTACATCCATGACTGCCATTTCAGGTGTATCTTGGCGACCAACATGGCGAAGCACAACGAGATCCTGAACAAATTCAAGTTTCTCCTGCCTACATTTGACTTCAACAACAAGGACCACAAAGATGTGGTGAGCGGTGGAAAATGGTAGTGCTTGGCATCATGAGATAACACGAAAAAAGACAGCGAGAATGACTGGGGGTGCAACTGGCAGCGGAGCAGCGAGTTCCTTTGAGTGATATTAAAATGCTGAGTGCATTTTGGGCATCATACTGTGTGGTGGTGTACAGTAATGCAGGTGTAATGATAGAGCCTTGTGTTGCAACTCAGCTTTGGAGGAATCTCACAACACAAATGTGACATTATGAGTGCATATTTGAGCCAGCAGATGTAGGCACATCATTGGTTATCTGAAGCCAGGTGGATGCCACAACTGCTTCTGATAGGACCACAGATGGCTGATGCACTTCCTGCCTCTTGCATAGCTTATGATGATCATATTCAAGGTGGGCGACATATCCAGCGAGGCAAGGCCGACGGAGCTGGCAGAACCCTGGCTGGACTGTCTCCTCCAGGTGTTTTTTAACCAGGTGGATGTCAGCTAAACATCTGGTAATGTGGTGCTCATGACCTGTAATTAAAGGCTGCTCTTCTGTGGCCCCGGAGAGCTCCACTGCAACTCCTGTTCATGTACCTAATCTGAATTTACGATGGTAAAATATTATACTGATAGTCCACATGTGGGTTTGAGTATAACTGCCTGTATAAAATACAATAAAATACAGTTCAGCTGTCATTTTGCCTCCAAGATGTTCTTGCTGCATTAAGATTAGCTGATCTGGAACTAGATACCATCTTCCCTGTTTTCCCCTTGATACACCTACTTAAGAAGAATGAAGGGCGAGAGTGAACAAGACCATTGACGCAATACTGGTTATTTCCAAACTGACCACTAGATGGAACCATGTCAGTTGTATTCTGTGGAATAGCACATTGCTTTGCTGTACTTTGAATGTTCTGTGTACATATCTGCTGCAGTGCAGACTGTTGCTGGCTTACAGTTTTCAGCCTGAGCATCTTCAGTTGTTCTGTCATTTTCAGATGTCAGGTGATATATCTCAGTTGACTGATGGCACTGATTTGATCACTACTTCCCATGTCAACAATTGTCAATAATATTTGCTAAACTAGTCAACAATGCACTTTAATAACATGCCTACACTCAGTCAACTTCCTGACTGCACTGAGGAATGTTTCTGCATGGTTTTCGTGTTTTATCAGCGAAGCATCATGGTCTGGCCATTATTTGCTCCTATAGGAACATTTCTTGCAACAGTACAATTAGCTCTGAGAAATTAATAGTAATTTATCCATCCATCCATCCATTTTACCAGACCTGCTTTTCCTATATTACTAGTATTAATCTGTCTGTCACTGAACAGCTGAACTGTAATCTTGGTAATTCAGCTTGGGCTGCTGACTGATTTCTCATTACTGTAATAATTCATTTTACAGCGCCCTCCACAATTATTGGCACCCCTTGTGAAGATTTAAAAAAAGGGTTCGAAAAAATGCACCATTTACTGAACTAGCTTCATCTCACACTGAAAAAATGAGAAAAATCCAACCT
>JAODKC010000038.1:5359931-5385924 GCA_026777985.1 Mormyrops attenuatus
CAGTATAACAGCACAGATTCTTCTCCTATAACGTTTTATAAGGTTGGAGATACAGAGCAGGGCATCTGAGTCCATTCTTCTTTACAGAATCTCTCCAGATCATCCAGGGACCTAGACCCTCTCTTCAGCACTCTGCTCTTCAGCTCGGCCCATAAGTTTACAACGGGGTTCAGGTCAGAAGACTGAGATGACTATGGCAGAAGCTTGGTTCTATAGTCAGGTAACTATTTTTGTATTGATTTAAAAAATAATTATTTCTAGATGAAGGATTTTTTTTCTTTGAATAAATTTATTGCAATGAAAGTTTGGATTTTTCCCATTTTTTCAGTGTGAGATGAAGCTAGTTCAGTAAATGGTGCATTTTTTCTAACCCTTTTTTAAAATCTTTTTACAAAGGGTGCCAATAATTGTGGAGGGCGCTGTAGTCTCGGTCCTGTCTTGAGGGTGAATTTGTCAGCATCCATTTGTGCTCACTGCTCAGCTACACTTTGCATTAGAATCCATCATCATGGGATTCTAATGGTCTTTTTTTGGATGTTGCACTTAAATGCATATAGATCAAGGAACACAATAACTCCCAGGTTTAGCATCTGAGGGAAGCTCTCTGATGTTCATGGTGTAGATGGTCCCAATCTTCACTCAGACTCCGTACTATGGCTGCAGTGAGCTTTGCACTCGAAGGCCTGTACAGTGGTCTGTAGGGGATACCCAGTGATGGCTGGGCATTGAGCTGCCGGAGGCCTCTGCTTGCTCCCCGGAAGGTAAAAATCCAGACAATAGTTCAGGGCCTCACTGTAGTGATAGTGTATCAGCTTACTGTATCATCTCTACAATCCCACTGGCAAAGATCAGCCAGTCCACATGACTGGGCTTAATTAGGTCATCCAATTATAAGCTCCAGTTCCTCTACTGTACTGTAATATTTTCTGAATGCCTCCAGTGCAATATTGCTTGTTATCACATTCACCTTGGAGGATGAAAACAAGGGTCTAAGGTCAACTGCAGTCATACCACAGCTGGTAGGTATGCATCATCCATGTACAAAGACAGTAAAATCCATCCTCTAACCAATTATCCAAACTGGTCTTGTGGGAATCCTGGAGCCTCGGCCGGGAAGCACAGGGCACAAGGCAGCTGAGCATCCTACATGTAATTCCAGTCCATTGCAGGGTATGGAAGTACAGTGTTATTTTGAAAGAAAAAGCGTCAGCAGTAAATTTTCTGTCACATGATGTCTGCTTCCTCCAAGAAGCTGGCTTCATACTTTTTATGTCTGTTTCCAGAGTGTCAAGGAGAAGCTGGAGGGGGCTTCCTGTAACACCCTTGGACAGGGACAAAGTGACCAAGCCGTCCTCTCATATCAGCTTCATCCATTTCATCCTCTCTCCCCTCTTCACTGAACTGGCCAACCTCTTCCCCTCTCTGGAGGTTAGAGGGGCCCTGTCATCCACGGGGGCAGTGTGCAGTGCTGATGTTCTTCATGGTTTCTCACAGGCCTGGGTAAACACCATGAAGTCAGCAGTCACAGTTGAATGGGAAATTACGGTCGAGTGCACTTATCTCAGAGACGATGCATTACTAAGGCATACAGACTTGTGGGATGGACAGTTGGTCACCTTTGACCAGACCTGAGTATTTGCTGTCTAGCCACTACAACATCTCTTTAGTGGTCAGTGAAATTAGTGACAGTGTTATGAAGGCAGCCATCGCTGGAAAATGTGATTTTCTTTGTTGGACCTTTTGGGGGGAGGGTACACCACTCAGCTACCCTCCCTGCTCTGACGCATGTGTTCCCTAGCAACACATCATCCACCCAGTGCAGAAGACCTTGGACTACTACACCTGGAACAGGAGAGGCAGAACCGGACCCAGGGGGGCAACAAGGCGGCCAAAGCTAAGGAGATGCTGAACACCCAGTCAGAACAGCAGCTGGAGGCCAAGTCCAGCTCCAAAGCAAGGGGTGGCCCTAGAACCGCTGTACTGTTATGGCCTCCTTCTAGAGACCTAAAGGCAGTGCACGCTTTGGCAACCCCATTGGATTACAGCAAGATCATGCTGAAGATGTAAATATGATTAAATATGAATATCTGGGCTTTGCATTTTAATATCTGTTCCATTTGAACAATGGTAATTACCCGTAAGCCCCTTAGCTCATACTGTGATACAAAAGGGGGGGAAAAAAATCAAATAAACATCATAAAACAGTTACGTGGTATTTGTTTTAAAGGCAGGCTATGTAGATATTAAAAGTTTAAACTAGAGAGCCCTGTACAGAAGTGAGCTTTATCACAACAAGAGGGGTAGCCAATATTATATATTCACCAGTGCGTGATTCAACCCCACAACTTAGTGTAAGTGATCATAATCGATTCAGTTTAACTGGTAAGCAAAGCCATAGTATGTATAAAACCAGTGGAATAAAACAGTAATTGAAACCAACTGTCCTGGTATTCTATTCGAGACTTCAACTAGGAGTCAGACAGACGAAAGGGGTGTCAGTGAGTGCCAATACCGGCTGTGTCAGGTATCCCTGTTCATTAATTAGACAGGCACTCGTTTGAGGTGACTAAGATTACTGATGTCTAAGCATCCCACCAGAAGAGATTAAAAGTAATTGATATGTTACACAGTCTGCATTTACAGAGTCTGGCCTACAGACTTGTTTGTATAGCCTTGCTAAGAAGTAGGAGGCTGTGGGGTCCCTAAGAGACCTTCCTGAGTGCAGCCCAGTTGCACACATGTGGAATGTTGTCCTGAAGTGCATATGATCAATCATGAGCCAAGAAGGAAACATGCCTCTGTCCCATGGATGACAATATCTGTACCCTGTTTCAACGTGACGATAAACCACATGATGTAAAGTCCAGGGCAGCACATTTCTCAACTAACGTTATGCGAAACACTACGTGACAGTATTTCCATGCTGCTCTATACCACGAACAGGAGCCCACGGTTTCCTCTCCACTGTATATTACTATCTGTGATACCTGCCCGTTTCATGGCCGAGTTTTATTCATGCCACCCTGAGAAGGTCTCACCAGTGGTGCAATTCTATACCTCCAATCAGGGACAACCCTAAAATGATGTCACCTCATGGTGGGTCAGGCAGTTACGCAGGATTCCAGCATATCCCACAATGACATCAGCAATGTAAAAATAAAAAGAAATAATGTCAAATGATGGCTGATGATCTTGGGCATTGCTGTCAATACGGCATCCTGGCATTTTAACTTTAATCACCATCAAGGATATGGAAGTATTTAGCATAAAAACCCAGCTGTGTGAGTGAAACTCACCTACATTTCAGAGGAGGAAGTAATACTGGTAAGACAGGCAGCTTGTTGGAGGCAAAGTGGCCAACCAAAGGCCATGATGGGAGGAGACTTTTCATGAAAAGGCTTAGACAACAGTATTTCACATTTGTGTTCTTTAAATTTACAATTCACAATATCTTACATGGAGGAAATATGAACTTTCTGTAAAATACAGGAAAATATACTTAGCAGTTTAAGATAGAGGGACATTTCAGATGCTGAGTTATTGACACATTTATAAATATGTACAGAGTGAAAAGACTGCAGAAGGGCGTATGTTTCTGGCCCGTCAGACACTGTGACTCAGCACCTGCGCTGCGACACAGTGATTTCCCTCTTTCAGGTAGACTGTGCTTGACACGATACATAAATATTGCTATAAACCATCTATAGTGTTTGTGTAACACATGATGCCAAAGATAAACAATTGTAACAGCATAAAGCATTCTTCAGTTGAGGTGAGGATGAGCTGCTGGGAATCAGGACCTCAGTACAGTGCTATCTTGCTATGATATGCTTGTTTTAAAGTGCCAAAAGCAAAAATCCACACTGATAAATTACAGATTACAGACACATTTAAGGGAAAACAAATGAGTGATCAAATGTACAGTGGTGTACTGTGTATGTTGCAAACTGATGATTCACTAAATGAAGACTGTCAGTGGAGTATGATAACAGGTGACTTAGACTTCTCATAAAAAAATGAAAAACACTCCATCAGTGTCAGAGACAGAGAGACATGTCAAAGACTGCACAGTGCGTCCTGGTCACATGGTGGACAGCACGCTGGCCTAGTTGACCTTGGGTCTGACGTGTAGCAGAGATATACACAGACTGCAGACTGTGTAGAAGCATGTACCATACATCACCACTGGGGGGCCTCGGCCCAGGTTATTTGTGAGTGCCGTATGCGGGAGTGGCTGCATTAAGCCTAACCAGCACTGAGCTTCGAGCTTTTTGTAGTTGTTTGGCTTTACGACAGCTTGTAGTTAAATGAAAAAGGGTGTGAGAAGTGCTGCCTGTCCAGCTTAATAGGGGAACATTGGCTGGTAAATCTCACGGTATATTTCATTCAACAAAGGAAAAAGAAAGAATCTGTTCTTTGTGGATAAGCTACATCCACAGCTTTACACTTGTTTGAGCATTCTCACTAACGCAGGTCTATTTTACAATCATGCTCTTCAACAGAAGTAACTTTTTGTGGCAGCAAACCGTTCTCGTAATCGAGGCCTGCAGAGTCCCCCAATAGGTCTGCATGTCAGGGACACAGCACAATTCACTGAGGACTGCCGTCTTCCTAGCATGGACAAGCTACAGCTAACTGGCTATTTTGAGGTTCCCCTCAGGCTCAGGAACGGTTCTGCGCCGTGTTGATCATAATGTTTGGGAGAGCATTTCGCCTCTTCCTCCAGGGCCCCAAGTCGCGAGCATACCGCCGGAGCTGCCGGAACCACTGCTGGGTACGGGTCTTGTCCGTGGCGCGGAACACAAAGGCCTCACGGGGGATGTCCAGCAGCTCGAAGGTGTCATCGCACTCGGGGTCCGAGGACACCACGCAGTTGCTAAGCCGGATAGGCTCCCGCAGCACGGCAAACTTGCCGCTGCTCTTGTCCTTGATGAGTACCAACACACCATCCCGCACAGGCTCCGGGGACTCCATGCCGTCAGGGGGCCCGTCGCCTGGCCGCTGCGTGTGCACCATAAGCAGGCTCTGCACGTTCTGGAACTTGAGGGCCCGGCTTCCCTTCTTCACCCACTGACCGTCGGCCGGCTGAGCCAGCTGCAGGGGCCCCTCCATGACAAAGCGCGTGCTCTCCCGCGTCCAGCCCACCGTTCGCATGGATGCCTCGCGCATCTCGACATTGGCGGCCTCGCGGTTGCGCCGGCTGTCCCGGCGGAAGGAGCGCAGAGACCAGGGGGCGCCCTCCTGCCTCGTCTTGGTGTTGATGTGCTCCAGGTGGGACTCCACATGGCTCTTGGCCTCACGCAGGCGCCCGCGGTCTGGGTGGCACTCGCCAGTGGCCTTGCTGATGCGATTCAGCAGCAGTGGGTACTTGGTGACGCGCTGCAGTGGGGCCATCAGGAAGGAGCGCAGGTTCATGCGTCGCAGGGCTGTGTTGTCATTCTGAGAGACATCTAGGAAGATCCTACAGAAGAACAGAAGACGTGAAGGGGAGTCTGCAGGGTAGCCAGCCACCCTGACGTCAGAGTTCAGCTGAAGATGGTCCTTTGCTTATGAATGAATTGAGAGGCTTGGCCTACTCCCTGGGGGGCCTCTAGATGGCACTCCGGGCCTCCTACCTGAGAAGCTCCTTTTCCTTCTCCAGGCCATTGAGCATGTTGACAGAGGCGGACTGTTGCAGGCAGTAGGTCTGGAAGGCGGGCAGCATGGTGACAAACTCCAAGAAGATCTCGCCTATGCAGACGGTCTGCAAGTCTTCATCACCCTGCACGCCAAGTCATCACACACACTCAGTCAGTACTCAGATGGTCCGTGCACCAGGCATTACCATTACAGGGCAAAATACAGAATTATCATGCAACTGTGAGAAACAGCAGGGGGAAACACTCCACTCTGCCATTAACCCTATTGCTGATATTATTTATTTATTTGGTAGATGTTTTCATCCAAAGCAATGTACAATTGAGAATGCAGGGTCAGCCGGTCCGTGGAGCAATTGGGTTTAGGGTCTCATTCAAGGGCCCAATGGCATTTAAACCAACAACCCTCTGATCATGGGTACAGAGTTCTAACCATAGAGCCACACACCACCCCTGATGTGAGTTAGGAGCACACAGTGAGCAAA
Organism: Mormyrops attenuatus; assembly: GCA_026777985.1. Lineage (NCBI taxonomy): Eukaryota > Metazoa > Chordata > Actinopteri > Osteoglossiformes > Mormyridae > Mormyrops > Mormyrops attenuatus. The sequence goes on from JAODKC010000038.1 coordinate 5,366,053, forward strand.
GGATACATATACTCCCTGATGTTTAAATATCACAACGAATGAATGGAAAGAAAAGAGAGGAAAAAAGCCAGAATCCCAAACAGACTTAAGTAGTTCATAGTTTGGCTGCGTGTTTCATGGAATGTGATGCCCTCGGGGTTACGCTGCGTGTGTCAGCGAATGTGCTACCCTCTGGGTTAGACTACATGTTTCATGGAATGTGCTGCCCTCTGGGTTAGGCTGCATGTTTCCTTGAATGTGCTGCCCTAGAGGTTAGGGTCCATGTTTTAGGGAATGTGCTGTCCTCGGGTTAGGCTGCATGCTTCATGGAATGTGCTGCCCTTGGGGTTAGGCTGTATGTTTAAGGGAATGTTCTGTCCTCGGGGTTAGGCTGCATGTTTCATGGAATGTGCTGCCCTCGGGGTTAGGCTGCGTGTTTCATGGAATGTGATGCCCTCGGGGTTAGGCTGCGTGTTTCATGGAATGTGCTGCCCTCGGGGTTAGGCTGCGTGTTTCATGGAATGTGCTGCCCTCAGGGTTAGGCTGCGTGTTTCATGGAACGTGCTGCCCTCGGAGTTAGGCTGCGTGTTTTAGGAAATGTGGGTAGGGTAAGAGTTTACCTGATCAATGGAACGATCAATGCTCTCCTGTAGGCGCTCTGTGAACTTCTCGTTGACATCGATGAGCTCCTGCACGTTGCTGAAGACCACAACGAGCTGCTCAGCAGTGAGGAGCCCTGCACCCTGCATGGGGCTATAGAACTCCTCCTTAATGATGCGCAGGTCTTCACCATAGCTCGCTTCGGTGTTCAGCAACTCCAGGATGGCCTCTTTGCGTTCCGTGCGTTGCTTTAGACACCGCTCACACATGCCGTCAGCCCGAGTCGGCTCACTCCGACCGCAGTCAGGGCAGGGCCGGTGGACCCGCCACACCCCAAACCGGTCACCAGGCTTCTCCCAGGACTGAGTCTGCTCTGAGTCCACATCGCTGTCCCCCCGCTCAGTTTTGGTCACCAGTCGAGCCGCCCGTGGCTCCTCCTCATCTTCTCGCTCGTCACCCAGGCCAACCACGCCACTGTCAGCACTCAGGCTGCTGACGTCACTCCAACGTTGCTGCCCCTCCCCGGCTGTGTCTCCTGACCGTGCCTCAGAAACAGGCCCTGCAGAAGGGGTGCAAGCGCCTGTCAGACATGCAGGTATCGGCTTCCATGCTGACGGGAGGGAGAATTATTACGTGTATATTACATGCACACAGAAGATTTACTCATTTATTCTACTATTCAACAAGCACAGTGCATATAGACAAAGAGGGAGTTAAGTAAAAGAGAGAGAGGAGACAGCAAAATGCATGGGGGTCAGCTGTCATGTGAGATGCAGACATTTCAAGGACACCATAAAAACATAGAGAGATGCTTAAATGGAGCAAGTTTCAGCACAGTCAGCATCGAAAGTAAGCAGAGCCTATAAATCTGGAGAGAACCGGGCCCTGGCGCTGCTCTGCTACACACATGTGAGCAGCCATTTCCAAGAAGAAGAAAATCGACATAGAGGCTACTCACTGCTGTCCTCCTCTTTGTCCCTCCGTAGGCTGTGCAGCCTTGCAGCCACTGCAATCTTCATCTCCAGCTGCTTGCGCTTGGCGGCGTCCGCTGGCATTGGGTCACTGAAGTGGGGGCGGAGCCGGCGCTCCCGCTGAGCCCTCGCCGACTCTGGCAGCTCATAGGCCGCGTCCGAGCTGGACCGCCTGCACCCTGGGCTGGACGGCTGCCGGTAGGCAGGGAGACCCATCAGTCAGAGCGATTGGTGGGTGACGTAGGATAAAGGAACACTCAAAATGCTATCAGGATGTATGACCACACACAGGACAGCATGGAAACATTCAGCGGTGATTTCTCTCTATACGCTAATGGGGACTACCTGCCTGTGTCATACGGAAGCATTCGGGGATGACAAACACAAAGAGACTCCGAATGTCTCTCAACATAACTGACCAAAATAACACACTTCTGATGCTGCTGTAATGCATAATGTGTGTAGCGCCTTTCCAAAATGCGGTGCTCTGACTGTGATGTGCAGCGGATGAGCCCAGCTCCTAAGGAGCATGGCTGTTTGGAGGTGCCTCGGAGACACGCTGGGGGCTGAATTCATACGGACCTGAATGTAAATTCATGACACACTCCTGGGATTCCATAATATTAATCATTTCTGAGAAGAGTAATAATGGAAGCTGCCTATTCATGCTTGTGAGGGGGATACAGTGACACAGAGGCTCACCGACCGACCAGCTGACCTCCACCGAGGACAGATGACATGCATGCAGAACGCTGCCATGTTACCACAGGCAATGATGGGTTACGGGTAACTGAATCCCACACTTCTCAAGAAGCTGAGCTGCTCAAAGAAACGGTCTTAGGTCCACGAAACGCGTCCATAAAAGATACCGTCAGGCACAAAGGCAACGGGGTAATGCAAACGCACCTTAAGGCAGGAACAAGACACCCGCAGATCACGTATCACGCGGAATAATGAATGACTGGGCGGACCTTTAAATGCAATTCAGATCGCATTAGACGGCAGTCATACTACATGCAGATGAGAATCCCTCTCTGTCTGTGCACAGTACATGCGACAAAGCACAGTAGAGGACACTCTCCGATACAAGCAGCCTGGGTAACCCCACGGACCAGATCACAGCTGCATAACACAGAGGGCAGAGATGCGTCGCCAAGCCCCTCCCCTCCGCATGGCACGCCGCATACCTCCCGGGGGGCTCTCAGGGTCCGCACCCTGCCCCAGGTGTCCCCACACGGCCGGCCGCACTGGCGTTTCATCGTGTCCTTCTGCAAGCGCCCCCGTGCTGCTTGTGTTTATGCGGTCCCGAACGGGCCACCGCTCACAACGATGACGGATCATCAGACTCACGCATCCCGTGTCTCCTCCGCCTGGCACATTCCGTGCCTCTGTGCCGTGGCCCGTTGTCGTCATGGAAACCGCATCCGACTGCTGGCTCGGGCGGGAGCTGTCCGGGTCACGTGACTGGTAGGCGGGGCCCTCAGCACTGCAGCTGGAAGAAGGGAAGTGTTGGGGGGGCATTATCATCACTGACACTTTCATCTCCTCCTCCTCTTGTCGGTACCGCTCTGTCAACCCCCCTCTCCACCAAGTCACTCCCCAGGGACCCCGCCGAACACCGTGCCGGAGGGACCGGGGCTAAAGCAATTAGACGCATCGATCCACATTAACACCTGAATTCAGAAGCTGTCGGGTGAGGCGCTGCAGCCCGTCTGCAGCATCATCTCGGACGTTTCAGAATCCTGTCGCAGCTCAGGGCTCAGAGCGGACGTGGGGGATCAGCATGTCGCTGACGTGCAGGAAAGCGTCTTAATGCAACCACAAGGATGAACATGCCACAGGAGTGTTTCTTAAAGGTGCAGTTTTAATGAAAACATTACATATCAGTTAAGGAAACAGAGCATTGGGTATCTGTCACTGCACATACTGCTGCGTAAGACACACTACACTGTGTAAATCCCACACACACACACACACACACGTCAGCCTTTTGTTTACAACTGCATTTCCTCAGGAACGTGCCAGAAGGGCTTTGCCAGTCCATGTCACAGTGAAAGAGGACAAAAACAGGATTTGCATCTAAATGATGAAGTGGCCCAAGTGTCAGCTGCTGTGGCAGAGCAAGTGTGGCGTGTATAAATGGAGCGTGCTCACGCACGGCATGTGAAAACAGCACAGGTCAGAGCCCACAATCCCATCCCCAAGGAACACTAAAGGTTTCAGAGGAAAGAGCCTAATGAGCCTGAAATGGGACTGATTTAAAAAGGTGCAATATTTTACCTCATTGGGGCAGGATGTGACAAGGATTTAGAGCTAAACATTACCGAGTTGACTTGTTAAACAACATGTTTCAGTCACTAGCACAACTGGATAACAGAGTAGTTAGCTATGTCAGCTACAATGCTCTCATGAATAAAGAAGCCTCTGTTAGACAATAAGGTCATAAAAATCCCTCTTTCCAACAGACAAACAGAGAGATGGACAGACTACTGCTCCTCCATCACCCTATCGGCTGTGTAACAAACCTCAGTGGATTCACGGTTGTCTGTCACAGAAACCACAAGACACCTCCTCAGTGAGGTAATCAATAAGGGGAACACAAAGGAACAGCCACATGGTGAAACACACAACCCCACACACAGGGGGGCAGCTCAAGACTATAAATGCTGCAGCAGAACATGCTCCCAACCCTGGTTCATGTTTAATCAACCATTCAGCAAGAAACACTTTTATATTAAACATCCTGGCCTTTATTTCATATCCGCATAATAACCATTAATCACCTAGAGCATTATAAATCGTGTCTGATGCTCACTACAGTATAATAATAACAAACAACTATAATAATAAAACAGTGTTATCAAGTGGAGCTGTATGAGCATGACAGAAGAGGGACACACAGGTGGAATGGTGCAGTAACCACTGTACGGTTTGTCCTGTACCCATCAGGCTTGGAGCTTGCAAGCCAAAGCCAGCCAGCAGATGAGCTCTGCTACTCATCGATCTCCTGTCAATGTGCCGGTCGCGGCATTCCAATCGAGGCATGCTAGACACTGCTGCGGGAGGCCTCAGCCTTCTCCTTCCACATTGCTGGGAAAAGGTGCACAATTTCTGTGATGGGCCCTTATTTCCTGAGTGAAAGGCCTCCTTTAGTCTAACTCAGCGTCAAGAGCTTATATGTGTTGGACTATACAGTAAGTAGCATTTTACTTTGAAGGGGGTGTTGCATGTTACATCATGACAGCTAAAAGACTGAACAACTATTACTAATGCAGCCAGGCAGGCACCTCACTAACACACAACATTGACGTCACCTCCCTGGCACCCGCTGTCACCCACCTCTTCTTGATGAGCTCAATCGCTGAGCCAATGACCCCGTCCTTAATCCTGGTGATCCTGGAGCCGTCCAGCAGCAGGGAGGCACAGCACGCAGACGGGGCCTCCAGGCCACCACTGGGGTTCTGGAGAGAGGTCCCGGTCGAGTCCATTTGGGGTGCAGGCCGGGGCTGCAGTGGCGAGCGGGGTGTGGGGCTGGAGCATATGGGGACGGTGATGCTGTCCAACGCAAAGACCTGGCCCAAAGTCCCACCATTGGCGTCTTCCAGCTGCCCGCTGTTGGAATGGCTCCTGTTAGTGCTCACAGCCCCCGCTTCCCCGCTGCGGCCCCCACTGGCTTCCTGTCCAGCAAGCGCCACCCCTGACGAGTCCTCCCGACTCTGAGCCAGGCCTCGCCCACCCTCAGCCTGGCCCTGGCTGCCTCCACCTCGCCTGCTCTCTTTCTGCCTCATCCTCTTAAACTCCTCAAATGTGGGGATATGCAGCCGGCCCAAGGGGGGGCGCCTGCGCTCTATCGCAGCCTCCAGGCAGTTCAGAGGTCCAGGGGGGCTCTGGCGGAACAGGGACTCTGCAGTGCGAGACTTAGCCACCTCCACAGGGTGGGCTGGGCAGCACAGAGAGAGGTCAGGGGAGCTCCTCTGGCGGCAGAGGCTGAGCCTCTGCAGGGCCTCCCGCTTGATGTCCTCTGGGTTCCTCAAGCAGGTGGCCCTGTGGTCACGCTGGCCAGTCGGGGCGCGCAGGGGCTTGTTTGGCTCCGTGACCCCAGCGCTTTGGAAGCGAAACTTCTCTTTCAGGCCCTTGGTGGCAGTCCCATTCTTCACCCTCTCATCCAGGCCTGGAAAGAGCCACTGAGGGAAGAGGGCCAGGTCCTGCCTCAGCGGCACCCTGCAGGGGTACAAGGCCTCAGGTGTGCCATTGCCCCATTGAGCACCACAGCGAAAGATGAACTCTCCATCCATAATCCTGCAGGGAGCACCAAAAACACCACGATCCGAAGCCGCCACCCAGTGCAGGTTCTCCATGCTGTGGCAGAGGCGGCTGCTGGCTGTGGCTGCACTGGATTGGGCCGGGGAGCCCCCGCTGGGCGACCTCAGGGTGAGCACACTGCTGCTGGGGCAGTACCTTAGCCCAAGACTGGTTAGTGTGGCATTGCCACGAAAACCAGGTGACCTCTGGAGGCTGGAGTAAGTCAAAGCATCGCAAGTAGGGCAGGTAGCCCGGGGACAGCTTGTGCCGGGAGGGGGGGCTGGGCACGGGGGGGCCAAGCACGGGGACTCCGAGTGGAGGCTGCGTCCGGCAGGCAAGATGGCCTCCGAGTGGTCACATGGTGAGGCCCTTACATCTGGCATCGAGGCTGCTGAAGAGTCCATCCTGCCAGGACAAGTACCAGGACCCCAGACCTGCCAGGACACGCAGAGCGACAGCGTGCTCGTGAGAGAGGTACTGACAGGGATGGGGTGAGGGGGCTGTGCTAAACCTATATCTGCTCCTCTTATAAGATAATATACAAATTTATTGATCCCAGAGGGAAATTCTTGATGCAGCTCTTTAGCAGAGGATGTTAGAGCTGCACAATTAGTACGCCTCACCAGCCCCTCAGTGTCACTGGCATTAAGAAACACTGTAAGTCCCCTTCTATAAGCCTTCCTAATGGTCACAGCACACATGACCGCGTCGGCAGTTTTCACAGCAGCCTTTCAAAGTTCTCGTTGACATTTTGAAAATATCCAATTAAAAAAGGAACATAAAAAGCACACATATCTTATACTAGAGGGTTTAGTAAAAGCTGTCTCATATCAGATCTACCTACTATGCTCTCATAATCTGAAAATTAAATCTCTGGCGGATGTCAGGGTCAAATGACAAACAGCAGAGAACATGAATTATTCTTGATTCATAGATGTATGTTACCAAGCCAGTCCGCTGGCATATTTATGACAGGAAAATGCCTCCATCAGCAGTCCTTTACAAAAAAACGATACATACAATAGCATAGAGAAGGCAAACAGAAAAAGACATGCTAATATTCGGCATTCTGTGGAACATCAAATCATCTGAATAATTTAAAAAGTAATTCTACAGGCAATCTTCATTAGACAATTGAATTACTGAATTCTTAGTCCAGCGAAATTAATTATCTGTGTGCTACAACAAAGGCAGTAATTATCCTTTTCAGAGGCGGTAACAGGGAGACCAGCGGAGCGTGTCAATCACATGCAGGTTAGCTCTGTGTCTGAAACCACCCTCGCTGTACCCTGGGCTCCAGTCCGCAAGTTCTCGGTTCACATTGCTGACTCGTGGGTTAACAGACTTCATCAGCATGAGTGTAGCCAAGCTCACTAGCCCCTTGACGCGCCTCAGCCATGCTGTCGCAATGGAGTTGGGTTCCCGTCTGAGGCAGAGAGAGCTGCGAGGTGGTCTGCTTCTTCAGCACACTTTCATGCAGCTGTCTCCCTCTCTGCACTCACCCCCTAATTCATGATGAGATTTTTTCCCCTGCACAGCCCTCAACAGAAATATTTGATGAATGCTTGATTTTCTTTCAACATTAACATCATACTAAGATATCGAATATGACAGTATAACTGGGCAATTTACTATTAAATCAGGATAATAAACGCTTGTACTGAGAATGTCATCTAGCTCACAGGCGCCTGCAATACAGAATATTGCCAGAGCCAGGGCACAATCTCTGCACAGAAGCACTGCATCCATAAAACATGTCTGTTAGCGTGGGAGGCTGGGCTGCATTCCCCTCCCCCCAAACAGGCTCACTACAATGACAAATTTCAACCGTAGCCTGGAATGAGTCTGTACTGCTGATATTTACGGTTTGCTATATCCGGATGGGCACTGAACCTGCACAAACCCTGCTGCACACACTTAATGCATCAAAATAAAACCCGCCTGATGCCACTGAGATTGCTGAATGCTGCATTAATGATTGCTTCCTGGCTGCTCCCGCCATCTCAGGGTCCTGCACCTCACTCACCCCATTTTAATCCTGCTGTCCTCTTTAGTCTCCGTTATGGTTCCTTGCACGGTTCCCTTCTTCTCTAGTAGAACTTCCTTTGGTGGACAATGCTGGCAGAAACACCATCATCCAGAACGCAGGCAGCTGTGACCTCACACATGACAATCTGGAAAGTAACAAATCAACAAACAAATAAAACAATAAATATATCAATAAGACTTGAAAATAACAGGTTTTCTCCAGAAGACACAAGTTAAAGGAGGGTGTACAGTGTTCGCTTACAGTGCATGTATCCCACTGTCACAGTCTACTTTCCCCTGCAGGAGAAGGTAAAACCAGCAATGCTGACCAGCCTCTAACTGATTTAAGGGGCGCGCTGACCGGACAGTGTCCGCGCCTGAAGCAGCTGCTATGTCGCCTGTCAGGGCCTTGGCCAGGTCTCTATTTGTGCTGTGTTCCCCATAACTGGAAACGCACTCCGACACTCTAGTAGCCAAACTGTTACAGGACAATGACGTTAATTCCTTCTGGATTAGAAAATTACAATTGCTTTTGTTGGAAGAACAGATGCTTCCTGAAAGCTAAATCATAAGAGCAAGATGGAGACTGAGGGGCTGTCCCTCATCACAATGATTGACAGCTGCGAGGACACAACACTCAACTCCACCCCCTGGCACACAGTGTCCAAGCGGAACAGCCACTCATTAATGCAGGTCATCAGTTTTAAAGTTATAGATACTGCAGCTGGCCATCATCCATCATTAGGTCTCATTTTGCAAAGGGAGAAACTCATTTGCATGGAGCCTTTGTAGAGTACTGAGGAGTAGGATGATGTGTCTAACTGCACAATAATTCCTGTGTTGCTAAAATGTAAAGTAAGTATTGATTTGTGGTGGAGGTGTGGCTGGTCCCCCTGGATGCTCCCTGATGTGTAATTCATCCACAGTGATCCACAGCTCCACCACAGAAACGGTCCTGTGTGGTTTTAACAATTTCACTGCAGGGTACAGGCGAGGTGATCCAGCATGACCCAGTTGCAGATGCCTATAAAGGAGGTGCTGTAGCTTCCCTTGTTTGCATAAAACACATAATTATTGTTTTTATATAGTTTCAATGATCGGGACATAACTAAAGACCAGAGCAAAACTTGAGCACTACAAAGATGAAGTGAGGGCCAGGCTCAACCAGTTAATGGGCATGTCTGTAACCTGTCTTCAGTGGAGAAGAACCTGGAGGGCTACGGCAGTCCTGTTAATCCTTGATGAGATTTGGCTATCTTTAGGACTGTTTTAACAAGTACATCATTCCTAAACACCTAGGGGCAAGAGAGCTAATCTCTACATAAATTTATCAAAAAAGGCGACCTACATGAGCTGCACTATGGGTTCCCCATGTGCAGAAGCACTTAAGAGGCATCTACTTGATGTGAAGTATACACAATCCACACTATGCTATGGCAAGTTCCAGGTGAATGCTTTGTAGGCATGATCATGTCACCAAAAGGTTCTGGGATCAGTTCCTCAGAGATCTGTCTAGCACTCCTCAGCCAAACAATGACCATCAATACTTAACCTGAACTCTTCCCTACAAGTATAAAACTGCACACATTGTACACATGAGCAGATGAAACAATTAGCACATCAGTGGTACCTTGAAATTACTCATATTGTGCTACTACAAACACCTAAAGGACCTTAGCAGTATATAATCAAAGCTTCACTTCAGGCCGGTGCAGGTGTGAAGCTCCGTGTGCATAACACATCACAGCCATATGGAAAATCACACAGAGCAGCTCGAGAATGAAAGACCTGATGACAGGAACCACTGCTTAACCTATACAGCCAAGGTTTAAAGCAATCTGTACAGACCACAGACTTCAAAAATAAGACTGTTTCTAACATGAACCAGCAGTACCATGGTCACAAGTCCATGTCCTCAACCAGCACTCCACCAGCTGGCTCTGACCCATTTCACATGCCATATATGTATGATCAACACAAGAAAACAACAGGGACATCCTCAAAATACTGAACTAAGCGATTTGACAATATTAGATCATAAACTATTAAAATGTCTCAACAATCTGCTTTCACGTAGGGATCATTAGTATTGTGCTACACTGCACATTCTATCTGTTGCAGTTCTATGGCTCATACACACATCTAAAGTTGTTCTGTCAGCCAAATCTGTTCAACACACCAATAAACCAGTAATAGCTAACAACAGGTAGTGCTTTGGATTTCTTCTTCTCTCCCTTTCGTGCCCTTGTCCCAACATGCAATACGCAACGTGGAACACACTCCCTATTTAGCAATGCAGAGGCATGGATGAGATGGTGGAGTTGGTAATATGGAACTTTTTTGATTCTTTTAAAAACAGCACTTTAAGGTTTGCAAGTCGAACAGCAACATGACAAGCCTTATTAACCACCTCAAGAGAAAACACCCAAATCAGTATGATGAGTATGTTTTTATTTGTGGTTTTGCTACCTTATGAGGTTATATTTTTTAAAATAGGGATATTAGTTTCATTGTATTGTTCAGAGTAAAAGTGTCTTAAGCACTAACAAGAAAAAGAATAAGATTTAAAAAAAATCATGATATTTTTGCCATATCGCCCACCCGTACCTAAAACCTTTTATTAATTTCAGGTTCATGTATAATGAATACTACAGTTATGAGAGTAACCCATACTAATCACATAGCACATACTCACTCATCACTATTAGGTACACCTGTTCAACTGTCCATTGGACCAAATACCTAAATCAACCAATCATATGTGAGCAACACAATGTATAAAATCATGCAGAAACAGGTCAGGGGCTTCAGTTGATGTTCACATTAAACACCAGAATGGGGAGGAAAGGTGATTTAGGTTACTTTGAAAGGGACATGGTGGTTGGTACCAGATGGGCTAATATGAGTATTTCAGCAACTGCTGATCTCTAGAGTTAACAGAGAATGGACTGAAAAAGAAAACCATCCAGTGAGAGTGGAGGTTCCCTTGGCTAAAATGCTTTGTTGATAGCAGAAGTCAGAAAAGAATGGCCTGACTGGTTCAAGCTAATAGAAGGGCAACAGTAACTCAAATAATCACTCGTTACAATCAAGGTATGGAGAAGAGCATCTCTGAATACACAACACATTGAATTAGACGACCAGGTGCTACTTCTGTCAATTAAGAACAGGAAACTGAGGCTACAATGGACACAGACTCACCAAAATTGGAAAAGGAAGATTGGAAAAATGTTTCCTTGGTCAGATAAGTCTCAATTTTCGCTGTGAGATTCAGAGAATAGGGTCAGATTTTTCCAAATAACAACATGAACGCATGGAATCCATCCTGCGTAGTATCAACAATTCAGGCTGCTGCTGGTGGGGTAATGGTATGGAGGATATTTTCTTGGCACACTGAGTCCCTGAGTACCAGATGAGCATCATTTAAATACCACAACCTACCATTGTATTGTCGCTAATCATATCCCTCCCTTTGTGACCACAGTCTATGCAGCTTCTAATGGCTAATTCCAGCAGGATAATGTGCCACAAAGGTCATATCTTCTCAGAGTGGTTTCTTGAACAAAAAACTGAGTTCACTGTACTCAAATGAGTTTTGTAGTTACCAGATCTCAAACCAACAGAGCACCTATGGGATGTGATGGAATGAGATTCATATCATGAAGATGCAGCCGATAAATATGCAGTGCATGATACTATTATGTCAACATGGACCAAAGTCTCTGAGGAATGTTTCAAGCACCTTGTTGAACCTATACCGCAAAGAATTAAGGAAGTTCTGAAGGCAAAAAGGAGTCCCACCCAGTACTAGCAAGTTCTACCTAATAAAGTGGCCAATGAGTGTATGCTCCACACTCTGTTCTTCTGTGAAATTTAGGCTTAGGTTTAACTATATGAGTAAAGCAAGGGAGTAAAGCAAAGGAGTTATTCTATATATGGTGTTCTGACTAAACAAAAACAAGTATACTAAAATACAGATTAAGGAGTCAGAAAGAGTAAACATAATGGGCCACTTACACACAGATCTGATGACACGGTATGTGTAAACTTTAATCAATGCCTGCGTGCCACCATGCTGCAATTAATTCATCATACAAGAAATAATGCAATACTAGTATGACATTTTGCAAAAAATAAGAACATCTATAAATAGTTGACCTTAATAATGCATTAGCAAATCTGTGATTTTAATGTATGCTTTTAATGAGCCAATTTCACCTCTGGACAGTCTGGACAGTTATTCTGATACAGGACCTATTCTGTCATTTAACACTCCTTTGTCTTCAATTTTGTTTTTGATGCATATAATGGACAGAACATCAGCCCCAAACTATTTGAGATTAACCTAGTAAGCCTTGAAAAAACTATCCCACAATTAATTGAGCCTGGGAAGATCACAGTCACATGACAGGACGTGCTATATAATCTCCAAGCCAAACTATTGTTTTCAAAAGAAGACTGATTACCAAATGGGCTGGGGCTTCCGTGCCTGTCCCCATGGTTTGTCCTGTGTTAATGTCCCAGTGAGGATAACAACATCAGCAATAGACCTGTGTGTAAACACAACACTACCATGACAACCTGAGCTGGGAAACAATAGCAGCAGCACCCTGATATAGATAAGTGCAGACCATGGGGTCATGTGAAAGAAGCTATAGAGGGGGTCATCACATACTAATTTTCATTCTACTATTAGCAACATTATTAAAGCAGTTATTTGCAGTGAACCATCTGTTCATTTGGAGATTATGGTGTAAATCAAGCACTAACGAAAGAGGATTCTTTAAAACACATCGGATGACAGCTGCTGAGGATCTAAATTGACTGGGCATATCCTAGATGGAGCAAGGAAGGTGTGGGTAAGATAGCATGGCAATGTGCCTTACCACTCTGGTAATGGGCAGACTGAGACTCTGGGGTGGGAGGATTACTAACATCAGAGGACATGTTCCTTAGATGATTGTTCGCAACCCCCCGGGTCCACAGACAGAGAGGGAGCTGGAACCAGCTGCCTCCTTATCAGCTCACAGCCTTGAGGTGCATCAAGTTAGGGAGCCATTAACTCCACGGTGTGTCATGACCTGCTCGTCCGATCCTCCTGTGTGCCATGCTCCCTTGTCATCTCGTGTGGAATCCCGGTGTTCTCAGCTGTGTCTAGTTCTTGTTAATCAATTCTATGTATTTAGTGCTTCCGAGTCTGTCTTACACCTGCCTGTTCATTGACGTTCGTGCGTGCGTTTTCTGTTCTGTGTTTCCTGAATAAACCCCCCTTTACCTGAACTCACGGCGTCTGTGCTGCTTCCTCAGACGCAATACGTAACACGTGACAGTAGTATGGCTGATGGCAGCATGCCCCCCCTAAATTTACACACTGAACTTACACCCATCGTGTGAAGAAGCTTCTGCTAAAATCTTGTCATTTGCTCAGTCAGGAAGCTCATATTATACGTAATGTCCCATTGTTGGTGCTAGCAGTAATTTGGAGTGCGGCCCCCTGAAAACCACCGGAGTAGAGTCAATACATGTGTGCCACCGAGCTGTCATGGGGCCATGAGCTGCAATGTCAGTTCCATGAAGAACATCTCCAGGAACCACTAAGTTCTTGGATGCTCTGGTTCCCGTTGTTTTACCCGAGATGGGCATTTCTCCTGTTACCTATACAGCTGTATAATATAGTTTTTGATAGGATCATCAAGAGAGAATTTATTCAGTTAAATGTTCATTTTTCAGGCTTCTATTGCTAATTAGCTTCTGCTAACAAAGAGTTGATAATCCCTCACCGGCTCACACTGAACTGTGAGGAAAAAGTGCCTTTGCAGCATCTCATGAAACCAAAATACCCGCAGAATACGTCACAAATACACTTGCCTGTGAATAAAACACAGCAGTACATCTACAGACTGTTTAGCACTAACACCCTCCGAAGCATCTTTTAATATCCAGATAATAAACAGTGATGAGTTTTTTTTCAGAAGAGAATGGAACATGAAAACCATGCACACATATGTACAAAACCTGCTATTTTCCTCCTCAGCAAAGACTTCACACAGGCTTGCATACTTCGGTGTATAATGCCCACAAGTGGAGCAGAGCAACATCCATTCTGCTCTGGTATCACTCTCCATAGAATAAAACTACAGATTAGCTTATGCTTGAATGCAGGGTAATGAGACAGTAAAATACAGGTGGCCTCACCGAGGGTGGTGATCCAGCCAAGGGTCTCATGGCTGAGCTCATGGTCTGCTGAGCAAACTCACGTCCCTCCCACCTATACCACAGTACAGCTGTCTGGCAGCAGCCGCCTTCTTGTTGCCTTACACTCTTCCTTTCCGTTGTGCTGTGAATGGCAGGCAGCATGCAAGCAACCCCCCCGCCCCCGCAAGCTACATTGGCAAGAGGGGTAGTCCTACTGAGCATGCTCCTTACAAATGCCCTTCTTTCAGCATGGAAATAGGTGAAAGCAGCAGACCTGTTCTAAGTTGTTGTGAGTCTGTGTGTCTGTGTTTGTATGCGCTTCCCAAGTGCTGACCTCCAGCCACTCATCGTCACCCTGCTTCACCCCAGCTAAGCACACTGATGGCTAGTGGTGATGTCATCACTTCTGAAGCCAGGCAACTCGGTGAAGGGACTCAGTGAAGCATAGTACTTCCTATGCTCCGTCACTCATATACTCATCTTTTCGCATAATACCCCTGAACTAAAAACAAAATTAGTCAAGATGCCACTCATTGATTTCACTGGCCAAATAGGTTAACAGTCCAAACAAGCAAGATAAACACAGCCTATCACGTGTCACCTGCTTTGTAAACCCCATGCACATGGGAGGGAGCGATCACGTGGCAGTTACTGTAATACAAAGCAAATGCGGGGGTTCCCTGGGAGATGCTACCTCACTGGGTGTCACCCTAGGCCACCAGCTTCTGCTGAGAGTCACTACCTACATTGGCAAATAAACAGGAATTTAAACAGTCATCATTGTTACTCTGTTGATATTTCACTTCCGCTCCACAAGACAGTCGCTGCTCGCTGTAGACACCTCTCTTTGTTTCAGCAGGGCACCTTGCGTCAGCGGAACTGCGCCAGGGCTTAGTGTGCTGTAAACATTTCACTGTGATCAGCGATAAGTCATCATATGACTGCACTCCTGGGGCATTCTTCCATGTCGGGAAATTGATATGGCGCAAGGACTTGTTTTAAACCCAAACTCACACAAGCCAAATAAACAGCAAATGACACACCATAAATAGAACATCCTGTCAAATCAATTAAAGTACAAAATGTCCTTTTTCTAATGGCATTTAAATTCTTCTGTTATGGAAGCAGGTATATGTGTTACTGCGCCTAAAAGCTCATGACAAGATCTCCTGAAGAGGTGGTTAGAAACAATTAAGAGAATGATTAGGAGCAGTCAGTCAGCACACACTTACTAGGGAGCCAAACATCCACTTCACTAATACCTAGTGAAATGAAAAGGACTAATCAGGAAAGGAAAGCCCTCAGCAGTTACACAGTAACAAAGGAGTTACATGCTTTTCAGTGGTCTGGAATTCCATTCAGCCCAATAATTTAATACATTTCTGCATTTCGACAAGAGAGTTAGCTGCTCCTACTTTCTCTTTGCTTGTGGAGAAAGACAGGAGTCATGATGTGTGTCGTAGAACCAGCAAAAGTCACGACTTAGATTAAAATTAACAAGGGTTCCACTGATTCTTTAACAATTAATGGTCAGTGAATTACGAGCTATGTGTTAAACCTTTTTCCAGAATGAGGAATGAGCAAAGAAGCATAAATTCAGTTTAGTACCTGAGAAGAATCAGGCTGAAGGGAAAAAACAGGAATCAGACTAAAACAGAGGAGGCATTTATTTGCTACCTTATAATAGGATTTTAGAGCACAGAGTTTCAGCTAAAAAACTTCCTTAAATCATAAAATAAAATAGAATGTAAAGGGCATTCACTGTTATCAATTTACATATCACTGAAAGCACTCAAAGCAGAGGAAAGCATGTATGGAGCCTTTCCTATTAAAAGTGTCCTTCCGGAACATTCTGTGACATTCCACCATACACAATGGCTGCTCGTGTAATCTCTGAAAATGGAACAATGCAAAGCTACATGTTTATCAGACATTTTTTACAACTTGGTGCAGAAGACTATAAAAATGGCTTTCCAGAAAATTCCCTGTTTGGTGATGTCCCTGTGTAGCACGATGTGGATCTTTGCTAATGGCCAGATGGAAAAACAATCACTCAAGTGTAGAGCGGCACAGCACAATGCACAATGGAAAGGGCGTGTTTTTTGCCCAAACTCACATACATAATTACTAACCTCTCTTCTATGAATTTGTTTCTGCCTTTAGTCAACCTACCCTCTGGTCTTTCTCGTTACAGTTCCACCATCTAGGGTTCTCTACTGTTTTACATACATTGTCTATCTCTAACCATCAGTCTCATGACAACCTTGCCAGAAAGATACTGTGTCTCACAGGATGATGCATTGCAGCCAGTTTATTCAGAGGACGCAATGACCCACTTGCCTGCAATCAGAATTTTCATGGTAAGTTCAAGCAGGATTGATCAGTGAGACTGTGCTTTAGTTGTGTGTTCTCCATGAGACCCAACTCACATCTATAATGACCCCTAATTCAGGGTTTTTCTACCTGAAGGTCACCAACCAATAACCCTATAATACTCATAGGCGGTCTTGACTACAACACTACCAACTACTCCTATCTGACATTAAAACCTAATCAGTTTAGATATACAAATGCTAGAGGCCATCTTTAACAAAGAGAAACCTGCTGTCATATTCCATACAACTCGGAACCTTATTCACTATCAATGTCTCCATTTCCCATTTGAGGAACCATGCTCATGTCTGGTTTGCCCATTTCAGACACATCTATGCAATAATTAAATACACACATGCATCCTTGAGCTCAACCACTGCTAATCGCCAGCTTCATGTATGATTTTAGGTCTGTTCCTAAAACAGGCTATTAGATACATAGAGAGAATGAACAGAATGAAGGAGCAACTGGCAGAATCAATACCCCTTGCCTTGAGGAATCTATTTCCCTCAAATACTCCTCCCCAGTTTTCCTGGGTAACCATATTGCTGAGAGGAATCACTGGGTGCCAAAGCAAAAGGCACACTAATAAATTCAAATCATGTTATTTTCATGCTAATGAGGTTAAGAAAAAACAGATTTGCAGCTTCAATATTTACAAAACAAAGACGACACAACGTCTTATCATCAGGAAGGAAGTAATAAAAATACTATGAGGTTGGGTTCACACACAGGGAGGAATGAATCAAATTCATGGGCGGCAGACTGTTTCGGGCTTAATGTGTAAAACACCACATCACACTCAGCCCTGCTTCCTGATGCACATAACTCTACTAGTTAGAGGTGCACCAATCCCATTTTTTCAGTGCAGATACAATCCCAATATCTGAACAGAGGGTATTGACCAATATGAGTACCAATCCAATACCAGAGCTCTTTTTTTATTAGTAAGCTTTGTTAATTAGGCTGCTAGAAATAATGCTCCACCTCATTTGTATATCTTGTTTTAAGCATTTTTGAGGCATTGGTAGTTCAATTTGACTATCTTCCATGAGATTATATGCAAATGGAAAATGTTTAAATTGCCCTAAAATGTTTCTCACACTGGCAACATTTTGTTGGGATAACAGCCCCTCGTGTATCACAAGATGTAGCGAGTGAGCAAAACAGCCCAAGCTCGGGACTCCCAAGGGTATGTACATGACATCACAGCAGAAGGAAGTCACAGTGCTCACACAAAGTGAGTGGCAAAAAATCAGAGTGGCAGCATCAGAATTCCGCCTGAATGATGCAAAAACACATCTAAAATGGGAAAGAGCTGTTGTGCAATTGATTGTACAAATCAGTTTAACAAGAAATAGGAGCTGTCTTTTTACCGACTACCAAAAACTAAGTAAGTATCGGGCAAGTACAGCCAATCCCAAATATCAGATCTGTGCATCATTACTATCAATATATTCACAAAACATTAAATTTGCCTTTGACTAAGAAGAGCATATTCCTCCCAAAAGATGTCTACGTGAAATGGTACATTCTCCATCAATAAAAATCATGCCACTGTCTGAGTACTACAGTTAACATGCAATCGCTTTGCTTAAAGTGGTAGCAGGTCATGTTTCACATTCAATTTAGAGAGACCTACTCAGGAAAATTATAGGCATTTACATGGATATGTTACACTGTGAAGCCTTTCAAGAAGTGAATCCTCTCAGTATATCAGCATCTGTTTGCTTGTGCTTGGTTACCTAAGACATAAAACATTGGCTTCTGTTTTGGAATGGGCAAGTTTTACTGCACTATAGCTGCCTAGGTTCTGACCCAAGGACATTGTGGGAGGTAAAGTGGGAGGAGGTGGTACAGAAGAATGACGATTTCATTCATGGTTCCTGATATAAATATCATCACATTTAGAAGTTCGAATGACTTTGTGTTACCTATATCACTTTCACAAAGGCCAGTGTCAGGAAAACACTACTATGAGTTCACTGCCTCTTCACTGGTATGAATTCAATTGAAATTGCAACGATCTTCATTACAAGTCTCGTATCCCCTGGAAATCACTATAATCAGGCTGAGGGGAATGTTAATTATCACAGCATTTACCTCGATTTTCAAAACTGGATTAATTGTGAGATCTGTAGGAACTCTATCTGATATTTTATTTCAGGTGTTTTGAATAACTTCAGGGTAATATAGGTACTATTCTCATTATGTGTAACACTGACTTTTTCAAGCTTAATTGATTTTGCCAGATAAAACAGTACAATATGACTTTCAATGTGTTTAATCCCTTTTTAAGTGTTTTTTGGGGCTCTAGAATCATGTTACGATCACAAACTGCAGCCCAGAGACTGAAACCAAGTCAGCAAGGGACAGCACACATATCAGAGAAAGGTACATTAATTGGCGTGGTTGCCGTGTGGTGAGGGGGCTCGTGATGGAATTAACTGTCCATTCCAATAAACAGGGATAAATAAAATGAGAAAAATTACAGAACGTGCATTTCTGGGTTTTACTTCAGGGCATGTGGCCAAGACTGAAATAAATACTGTCAACACCAACAACTTACATCACCATAAGAGTAACAAGCTAAAAATAAAACAAGCTAAAATTAGCAATTTCTTTTCCACAGTGAAAACTGGTGAAAGCCACTTCTAACGAGATCTGCTGTTTCATACTACTAACAATTTCTCTCTCGCTTACCCTTGACCCATGTGAATATTCACAAGAAAATGATGGATGTTGATAGCGACAGCTGCTTTTTGGCAGAATCCCTCATTGCTATACCAGTTTTTAATGACAGTAAGGGTCTGCTCTTGCTTGCATAATTTCAGCGACCTGCTTGTGTCTCCTGGCTGTGTTCACTATCGAGTTGTTTTTCCACTGGAGAACAGAAGTAGGTTTGCCAGGCATATTATCGCATGGCTACTGGTACCGAACTGCGCAATCGCTAATCAATTTTCTGTCACAAAAGGACCCCATTGTTCATTCTTGCTTATTGATACTTTTGCACAGTACCCATTTAACAGTGTCTATTATTATTTTTTCATTACAGTGCCCTATCAACCCTGTGCCACATCTCTCAGTCAGCTTTACTCTGACTACCATGGGTATGATGGGCTGCATGAATAAAACAATTAACAATTTACTGGTAAAGCACTCTGGCAAACATATACAACACCCTGAAGAGTCCATGTTACCAGAACACTAAGATGTGCAAAATGCACGGCATACATCACAACTGGCTGGCCTCACACTGCAGCTATGTTAACACAACTGATCTTTCATTATGCCCCTTATGTAATTAGCAGTGTTGCACAATGGCTTTCATGGATGCACCAAAAGTGTGGCATCTGCCTGGGTCCTTTGTGAACCATAATTCTGCAGGGCAAGGACTGGGTGAGGTTGGGGGGGGGGGGTGTGT
>JAODKC010000038.1:5430362-5449814 GCA_026777985.1 Mormyrops attenuatus
GAGGTCGCTGAGGTGGTTAAAAAGCTCCTCAGTGGCCGGGCCCCAGGGGTGGATGAGATACGCCCGGAGTACCTTAACTGTCACGGGGTCCAGTGACTCCACGTAATGCCACCAGTGCCTGGGGACAAACAGCACCTGCAGAAAGAGAATGGAGAGGTCCTCAGCCTGTGAGTGAGGTCCCGGGTTCGAGCACGACAGACATACCAATGACTGACATACCACTTCACACACACAGACACACACCCTTTCAATTACTCTATGAATAAGAATCCTTCACTAGTTCAAACATCTGTAATTAATTCAGCCCATTCTAAAATGGATAAAAGATAATCAGAAAAATTAAATAACTGGAGTGAACAGGGTTATGCAATAATTACATATAATTAATTTGAAAATTAATGTTTGTACAGAATTTCTGTCCCACCTGCAGTTACTAAAGCTTCACCCACAATGTGCTGTTAGCCAGTGAAACTTTAACAGAGCTACAGCAACACGTGTAACTGTACAGGAAACAAAGGCTCAGATGTTAAACTGCATCGTTCCTGTAGCTGCAACTGCATTCAGTCAATAATCAATTTTGTAAATGTGCGCGAATTGCCATGAGATGGCAGTATAAACATGCTCCGGCAAGCTTTGACAAAAACAGATTTCTCCGTGAGGTTCAGTACTTTGGCATTTTTATCTTAGCTCAATTAATAAAAGAATGCAACACATGTATTCAGTTACACCCGACAAGGAATTAAAGCAGCATTTTGTTGCTGGGTGGAATTACAAGCAATTAAATATACAGATCGCCGATCTTGACCAATCTTTGGAATCGAGGACTGCCCTAAGCAGTATGATCGGTTTTGCTCCGTGCAGCAAAAGCCTTCATTTCAGGAATCACAGGAGCCTGGTTGCTTGGGCTTATCTAGACTACTGAAGCATTTAATACGATTTTTGTGCTGGAAGTGATGTCCTGTATTTGGGGGGCAGGGTGTGTCTGAGCAGGTTAGGCCCCTGTCCCTGTAATCAGAGGGTCACCGGTTCCATCCTTGACAGAACAGTCACATCGTGGTCCGGCCCTCGAGTAAGGCCCTTAATCTCCCAAAATGCTCCAGGGGCGACGGATAAATGGCTAACCCTGTATTCAGACTCCAAGCTTCACCCTCAACTGTGTGTTTCAAATGAGAGCAAGCTGGGACATGTGAAAGGAAGCATTCCAATGAGCAAACGGCAACTCAGACATCATTTAATTTCTATATTCACACCAGCAGGCCAGATTTTGTTATACTCCAGCTAATAATAACAGTATTATTTTTCCCCACTTGAAAATAAACCAGATGTAGTGAAGATTTGGGATCCGCAAGAACTGAACGCTGCCCATTCAGAAGAGGTCAGTAAAAGAACAGATACCATCTTGATTTCATTAATTCCTCCATATAATACTCTGACCTGAATCAGTCACTGGAGATCTCACTCTGTCTACCAGAGCATAGCCATGCATCTTCCACGCATCACTCCCGCTGACGGTGTCAAAGTCTGCGGCCCGAAAATCTAACTAAGAAAATTAACATCGGAACCGAGGCTCATTTCGCCAGAGTGTCAGACTGTCAGGAGCTGGGACGGGACGAGGGTGGCCGGCGTACGTGACCGACTCGCAGGCAGACAGCAGATCCATGGTAAAGTCCAGGCTTTTCTCTGGGTGATCGAAAGGCAGCGCAATTCAGCAGACAGGGGGCGCTGCAGCTAAGGACTCGACCTCGCGGGTGGCAGGCTGCTGCACCCTTGAGAGAGATGCTGCATGTTTATCTGTCTGATGAAGATGAAGCCATGAGAGGTTGTCTGGTCGCAGATGATTTTATTTTTATCGAATACCAAACACAGCCGGGTATTTTATTGGAGCAATTCCTGTTCAAGTACATTTCTTCCCATCAATAAGGCAACTTCCCTTTCACGCCTCTGAAAGACTCTGGGGAAATCTCTCATGCGATTATTTTTAACAAGGCACAGTATAATAGGCACAAACCGACTCAACATCCTGCAATAAGGTCCCTACTTCTAATAATAACATATAATAACGGCTCTTGTGTAAGACGACATCTGTGACAGACAGACGGCCAAATTAGAGCGAAACAGCAGACTGGGGAGCTGATCTCTGGGGGGCAGTACTGAGTCGCGGTCAAGAAGCCGCTCGGCTAATGAGGAGGACAGAGCCAATGCGCCTCAGAGCGCCGGGTACACGCCCGAGGCGGGCACCCACGCGGGCCGCAGAATGGCCGGACCCGCACAGCTAAGCAGGGAGGCGTTTTTCTTGCTCCCATAATGCCTTGAGGGTGCGAGAGGGGGGCGTGGGGGGCAGACAGTGATGCTCACGTCAATGTCAGCCATCACAATGTAGCAACTCTCACCAACCTAGACTGTTGCTCGAAGCTGGGGGGCCTCACTGAAAGTGCTCTGCCTCGACTCTGGGTACCCGGAGCTGCGCTTACGCCCCCCCCCCCCACCCCAGTGTCATACTTCAGCAGGCTGCACTTCCAGCCAGTCACTGCACTGCTTTAGGCGCATTGTCCTGCGCTAACAGGGCGGCTCACCGACTCACAGCCCATCATTACCCTTCATCCATAATGAGCAATTCTCAGCAAAGCTTCCCTGAAGTATTTATACTGATGTGTGAGGTGATCTTACAGGCATTTTATACTGACGCATATCAGGCCTCCTCTCACTACCTAAAGCAGTTCCGATGTGAAATGGCGCCCTCACCTGTCCCGGCTGCAGGGTGACCACGTGGGCCCTGGCTCTAGCAAAAGCAGGAAACCGCCGCAAGTCGGGCCGTGTGATGTCCACCTGACTGAAGACGCTGGACTCCTCGTATGGGATCCGGGTCGGGTACAGATGGCACGTGTCCCCAACAGGAAACAGGTGCCATTTTTTCCTGGCAGAGGAGAAAAAAGCCACACACCCACAGATTACTGAAAAACTCTTTTAGTAAAATACCTGGGGGGGGAGGGGGTTTAAATATATCCTACTGTAAACCGATAAACAGGACAGGGGTGAAATGACGATGCCTGCCACCAGAATACACACACTTCATGCAAACGACCATCTTCATATGGATCACCATCTTACTTGCACCATGTTTTAATCTTCGATAAATGCAACCGTCATAAAATGAGATCTGGAGCCTGATCACAAGCATCGTGAGGAGGAGAAGCAAACTGGGGAACAGCAGAGAGCCCCCATCACGCGCGCGTCTTCCCCGATGAAGGATGGCCATGTGACGGAAAACAACGAGCGGTTAAACATGAGCAAAGGAGGACAGTGGTGCTGCTGCTCTGGGCATACAGGCTGCACATCTGCCAGGATTTCGCCTTATCGGCAGTGAAGGCTCCCCATGGGACAGAGCTTCATCACACCCTGCCTTCACTCTGGCCAGCAAGAATGGATCATCTCCTCAAAACGTCCTCAAGCACGATCAGATAGCGGCCTGACCTGTCACTGCACGTCATACAGCTCTGGATCATAAGACGTTCCACTGAAATCTCACCTGGTTGGCTGACAGTGCTTTGCTATTCCCCATAAATGCTCGTCTTACATTTAATTTTATCTGCAAGGTATCTCAGTGACATAAACCCTAGATGGCAATCTCAGCTCCGTGTATGCTGGGACTCTGGTACAAAGTAAAATCTACTATCAATACTGTTACCTTCCTTGGACCTGCAAAACCAGGTTGCACCCGTAAGTGTCCTGGTGGCAGGGGGTGTTGGCACCGTCCGAGCCGACCCACAGGGTGCTCTCCTGTCCATTCCGACCTGGGTAGCCGAAGTCGGACCACGGCACATCCTGCCAGAAACAACAGAACCAGTGTTAGCTGTGCAAACCCTCAGAGGTCTGTGAACAGCATGCAAATCGTTTGTCAGGAGTTTTGGCCACAGCAAAAGCATCCCAGCTTGGGGCTGTGCTCCTTCACTGCTGCGGCCGCTGCTCTTGCAGGCCACACATTATCCCATTACAAGCGTTTTCTTCTCTTTCCATTCCACGGTTAGATCGGAACAAACCGCATGACCTTTCAGCAACTTTAAATTCCTCACTTTTAAAGTCAACGACGCGCAGAACCAAAACCGCCGGTTCCACAGGAATTGTCGCAAACAAAGAGATGCTAATTCCTTTTCGTTTTCCAGAAATAAAAGAATCGTGTGAGTGACAGAAAAATTCACTGGCTTTCAAGAGATACGGCCGTTCTCTGTATGGCCGTACAAGGAGGACATGAAACGACCATGCAAATGGGTCGCTTTAGAAAGAGGAGTGGGGAGCTTTCAAGGGGCCATCAAAGAGAGGAGCACCTGGACAAATCGGATTTGAAGTCTGAAATAAATAATTCTGTCAATGAAATAAAAGAGGATGTTTGAAATATGGGGACAGGAAGATGTCAACAGCTGACACAGGCATGTGCGACTCAATTGCGGTCGATGGGCCAAATGTTTTCATGGGGAGA
Source organism: Mormyrops attenuatus (assembly GCA_026777985.1). NCBI lineage: Eukaryota > Metazoa > Chordata > Actinopteri > Osteoglossiformes > Mormyridae > Mormyrops > Mormyrops attenuatus. The sequence continues at coordinate 5,434,837 of JAODKC010000038.1, forward strand.
GAATTTAAAAGCAGACACCAGATCCGAGGACGCCTGAAAAAAAGGAGGTAGATCTCAGCTACTAAAAAATGAGACTTTTGCTGAAAACTTTGCATTGCTAAAGACTTTGCAAAGAGACAGTCTCCTGATGATGGGAAGAGGTGAGTGAAATTGCAAGCTTGGTGAAGAATCAAGCTTAGTTCATGCTTGCGTGTGCACAAACTATTGCATACATACCACAGTTGACCGTGTACGCAGACGGTCGCGGTTGGCCCATGCTCACAGCAATGATATTCAGCCAGACCAGTGGACTATCAATTCCTTACACATACGTGGTCAATGCACACCAACGTGTAAAACGTCCACTAGACCCAAAATCTCAGCTGCATGCACACAGTGCATGTGGACGCTCCTGATGATGAAACTGACATCACTCTCACGTTGTGCACATAGTAACATCACACGGAAAAGTGAATTATGCACTGGGCATCAAGGAGCTGGAGGTTCAGAAGGTCCGAATCCTGGTTTATGGTTTCTTTGAGCACATGGGAGTTACACAAAAGTGTTCTGAGGGCAGAACGAAAAATGACTGGTTCAGAGAGATAACCAGTCAGATTGTAGAGCAGGTGGGCCCAAGCAACTAGAGGAGGCGGGACCAAGACATCCGTTTTCTCTCCGAACCAATCATTTTTCATTCTGCCCTCAGAACACTTTTGTGTAAGTAAAACTCCTATGAACCATCTTTGAGGGACCAGATGCTATATAACTATGATCCCTCAGTATTCAGAAGCTTGGAAACACAGACTTGGAAGCTCACAAAAGTCACCGTTTGCAGCTCATCTGTACTAGACAGGCAATACATATTAAATTTCATGCAAAAATAAAGCTCCTCAAAATGTATAATTTTTAAGCTTTCAGTTTAGAATATAAAACAGCTCAACAACATTTGTCACTGGGCACAACCGCAATCCTACTAAGTGATTTTTGTTCACACTATAAAAATGACTCATCTTCCATCTGACATACATTTTATTGTGTATAATGGATCTAAAGATATGAGAGTGTAGAGGTCTTAAGCAAAGATTGCTGTCAGGATGTGATACACAGAGTTAATATTTTAATATGAAAACACACTGAACTTTACCTTTCAAAGTCAGAAGAAAAGAACCAAACGGGGTACCTGGAACATTGCGGGTTTGTGCTCGAACAGAACAGCAATGTACTTGTAGTCAGCGTAAGCCCAGTACTCTGAGCGGGGGAAGTCAGAGAACGGGCCTGGACACGTTCCCTGGCCTTTGGTCCAAGACAAAAACTCCCACACTGTGGCCTCTACGTATGAGCACTGTGTTTCAAATAAGGGCTCTTTGCAAAGAGAGAAAACACAGCAGTCAATGAAAGCAAAAAGGCAGTAGCGATCAGAAAAGATTTAACTCCTCAGAACACACTTTATATATTCATATGGACAACATATACTAAAAACGTCTATGTTCCCAAGCAGGTGTCGTGTGAATCTCCAACGAAATGCTGTAAGAAATCACGCCAGAATAGTGTCATGAATGTCTATCACTGTTCTTTACATTTAATGAACTTTTTAAGTGTTATATTTGGTATTTTCGCTCTTTGAAGCACTTTACTCAGTTAGTTCTTCCCCAAAATCAATGTTTGCTTATAGTGCAGTTCAACCCTTCTATTATACAATATAAGGCCATAATATTAGAATACGTCGGAGCTTCTAAAAGCTCTTAAAGGTAAATTTTTTAAACACCGGACTTGACTTGCTAGATTATTTTTTAACTCGGAAGTCTTCGCTTACTTCTGTCATCTTGCCTTCTTCCTACGCGAAATCGGACTGTCTTCTCCCCCAGGACATGGGCTAGGTGTTCTGCTGTCCACCCGAGCGACGGCCAGTCGGCGGTCATGTCGAGGAAGACGGCAGGTTTCTCCAGAGACTCCACTATCTGCCGCGCCTCTTCGGGGGTAAACGGCTTGGGCTCCATCGTTGCTAGGAAAAGGAGCAGTGATGTGGGTCGCATGGTAGCACCTTGTGTATCTTGTTAGAAACATGTAACGATGCAGCTTGGAGGGCAATATTTAACATTTAATGTGATGCATCAATAATTAGTCTGATCAGTTTTTAGGTTGTTGATGATAGTGGTTATAATCTTAAATCTTGGCGAATGCATTGTCCTGCTCCAATATTATGTGTCACAAATAATTTGAATATCTACAATGTAATAATTTCCCATCGTCCATTTAGCAACATACTTGTATTTATGTTATTATACAGTTTTATATATTACTCGTTTTGCTTTGCAGATCCAGTTCAACAAGTTCGTATCATTCGTAGGTGCGGTCAGCTTTAATCCTCTTCATGGCTTTAGTGACAGTGATATTCACTGTTCTGAGCAGGATAAAGAAAACAACTGAATTACAAAAGAGCGGTTTTGATTTTTATAAATCATCATTGTAATCATTACCAAATAGTTTATCACGAATTAATTAAACATGACTGGCTGAAAAACACAAAAACTATTTAAATTTAGAGAATTTAAATGTATATATCCTATATTTACGTGATCATGTCAGCAAATAATTACTAACAATTTCTCTAACATGAACAAAGTGACAAATTGAGATAAGACTGATTTAAAGCATCCGAAGAGCTCACGGCAACCGCAGTCCCCACGTGTCCGCTGAAACTACCGTCGCACATAATATACGTCACACGCTCGCTCTGGGAGACCCCTGGGACTGAATTTCACTTTCAGTTTTAATTTCCAGCCGTGATCGTTTTGAACGTCTGTCGTTAGTGATTATATTATATACAATCTCTCACTTTCAGGTTGTCACGTATCACGCACGCGTTTAAAAACAGGAGTGGGAATCAGAAAAAGCAGCCATTTTAGCTGTCCGTGTGTCTCCAAGTCCGCCATGTGATAACTTGTGTATTGGGTTTCCTTTGCATTTTGACTGCATGCTGTTAGTTATGTGAATGTTAGGTGGGAAACAGGCTATGTACCGTTGTGTGTGCATAACACTGTTTTCATGATGGCAGTACTATGTTGCTAGACCTTTTCGTACGATGAAAACATCGTATTTAGGTAAATCAAGAACTGCCCAGTAGAAGACGGGGTACCACTGCATGTGTCTTTGCACACTGCCGGATCCCTGGGGGAAATTCTTGCGTATGGAGCAGCAGGATAGTGTCCAGAAAAACATATAGAACAAGAAAAACAAGACAAAGTGCAAAGACTGCACAATCCCATTCTGACAGTTTTTTCTTGTCGATAAATTGGACAATTTCTGTCAGTTTAACTGAATAAATGATGAGTATAACTGAAAAATTATGGAAGGCTTGACTCCAGTTTGTTGCGTTTCCTCTCTAAAAGGGACAAAAGATAAAACTTTAATATGCTCTAAAGCAAAGAAACACTTTCAGATTGAACAGTCACTACACTTCGCAATATGGAAATGATTCTTATTCTGTTATACAGCTGGGTTCAGTTCTGCTGAATTGGATACAGGACACAGACAGAAAGACACTAGGCGAGATCTAGAGAGAACACAGGTAATATTTCATAGGATGCCTAACAGAGAAACTCTAATGTTCTTCAAAGGCCAAATGGAGGTTGATAGCATAATGCTTATCGCATTAACTTATATCTTTTGTATCACACCTCATTTCCTCATAAGGTTCTTCTGGCAAACATAGTGTTTCTCAACCCAGTCCTGAATCAAACAATCAAGAACACCAAATATCTGGTACAGGTGTGTTTTGAGCTAGAAGGGAGCAAAAATGTGGACTGTCTGGGAGTCCCCAAGGATCTTGTTGGGAAACACTGGCATTCTATGATTCAATTCAAATATATTTTAAGGACACTTCAGCTGTAGGAGTGCCAGCAGCTTGAGAGATGCATTATTCCTGCAGAAGAATCATTAATGTGCTTATGGTGTCTGTTTAGTACTTGTGTGTTCCAAGTTTGGATGTATGATACCAAATGCTTCAGACTCAGAGAACCACATGGCCCAATACACAACATAAAACCTACCAACAAACTCACACAGTTACAAAGGAAAAAGAAGGAGGAGCATAAAAACCACCAAGAAAGATGGAAAGCTACTCCTCATCACAAATAAAAGCAACCCCACTCCCCCCCCCCCCCCCATCTTACTCATCAATCGGTGAATGATAATTCTAATCAGGGCCAGCTTTGTTTCATTAAGCAGGGAGACCATTTGCACATATCTGGTGATCAGTCGCCATGGAAACTCGAAATCGCCACAGTTCAGACCTCGCTTCCTGCTGGCTCTCTTAAGTATGTGTGTGTGTGTGTGTGTGTGTGTGTGAAATTTCATTTTATAGTCCTTTGATAATAACTACTGAATGCACAAGAACAAAGCTATTTCACAAAATGTAAAAATCACTTAAAGTGGAAAGTAAACAATAAATAATGTGGAAGAGAATTAATTCATTGACTAATTGAAGCTCTTTCTGATTAAGTTTTGCTTCATTTTTGTCTTCATCAAAGTTCAAATTCTCCCTTGGCTCGGCTCAGACAGGGATCTGCTGCTGCACCATGAAATGACGTCAGGATGTCCCCCGGGGGATTCTTGAGGGGGGGGGCAGGGGGCAGCCGTGTGAAACGAGCCCGGCGTGTCTTTCCGCGGCCTGCATGGTCTTTGACTTTCGGACTTTCAAAAGCTTTCGATCGTCATTAAACTTAGCAAATTGGATTAGACCCTTCGGCCCAAAACAGTTCTTTCTCTGTCGTAATGAAAGTACTTAGTGGCACAGGCGGGTATGGATTTATCTGCTCTGCTCTGAAACTCAAGAAGCAGCTGTAGATTCCTTTAAACCGGGTCATTCCCAAAGATTCTCCCCTAGCCTCAGACTTTCTTTTCAGCTTCTTACAGAGGTTTTGAGATTTTCTGTCAGTTTTTGGAAGCAGAATATGAGTGATAATAATTCTGTGTCTTTGTGTACGTGTGTACAGTTCTATTTTGTTAGCATTATTACTATTACTGTTGCCCATGAGTAATAATAATAACGTATTATTCATCATGAGAAAGAGTTGCACTAGCCCTCTATCTTATAGCAACTGGACACACACACACACACATACAGGGTACAGTGTGGGTGTGTTTCTGTGTGTAGAATTTGCGCATTCAGTTCAGGCAGGGCACAATTACACTATGTGCCATCTTGAGAATTATGCCCCGTTGCAGCTCTCATATGAGTGAAAAGGACTTCGATTGGAAATGTAATTTTGCCCATTCATCAGCCTCAACTTGAGTACGCGACCGGTGCTGATAGCAATTCGTTATTGTGCCGAGCGGCTGCAAACTAACAGTCATTATCCATCTGCCTGGCAGCGGCGGTCGCTGTGCAGCCCGGCAATTTCCCTAATTCCTCTCGCCCCCATTTAAAGACAGATGCAGCCTTGACGGCTTTCAGGAAGCATTTCCATTATAAACATTGTGCAGTACCTGCAAGGCACTTAAGAAGATTGCCAGCCCCCCCCTCCAAGTTTGTGAGCGATAAGGACAAGGTCCCCGTTTGTGTGAGAGCAGATAAGATCCTCCGGTGAGATAAACTACTTTAGAGATGCTGGTTCATGCGCCGACCCAGTGCTGCTCCGGGCCGGAGCGGGATGCTAGGTGTCGGCGTTAGCATGTACTGTAGCATGCCACCTGTGTTTCAGGGGAAAAAACTGCAAATAACATCAGCCTGGGGGGGCACAGTCTTAAGGTAGAATGTTCTTTTCTTTACTATGTCTTATCACAGATCAGTGAATCCAATCCTCCTGAAGCAGTTGTGTAGGCACCCTGCAGGGCCCCCATCCCCACCCCCCCCCGCTAACACTGGCCCTTCTTCTTTGGGACACTTTGGGGCTGTGTGTCCTCCACCAGGTGTGTTTGCAGAACTAACCCACTGGTTTGTAAGATGCTTAGCTGGTTAGTTAATGTTGGGGTGTATCTGTTTATTGTCATATCAGGAATTTAACACACTAAATGCATTACTGCTTTTCCATAAGCCAGGCCACTGGTGTCAGTTCATCACTTACTGTGACATTGGCACCGACAGTCCTGTTAATGGCCAGCAATCTGCTGATTTACTGTTCAGTTTGACTTAGCAGTTCCTGAACTGTCATATAAAATTCTTTTATTTCCCGACTTTCTGACAAATTTCATTTCTCTATTGGGAAAGGAAGCTTTTTAATGTAATCTATTTGCAAAGCAGTGTAAAATGAAGGCATTTCTCTGTGTCATCAAAGAATTTTATGCTGCTCTATACAGTATCAGTGTGAAATAGAGTGAAAATGATCACAGATTGTTAATATTAAAATTCTGGAAAGCTGTCAGCTGATTTATTACAGGAGCAGGATAATATCTGCCCGCTCCAACCGCTTACCCTGGTCAGGGTTGCGGGATGTAGAAATTATTTTATTATTATATATAATATATTATTCTATTATGCACACTATATTACATTGTTCCTCCTACTCAGCACTATAGCGGCAAATATGTTTCTTGGCTTATAATACGCTTCCATAGTGCAAATGAAAAAACTGCATCAAAATGGGTTTGGATCAAACATCCATCTGTCTGTCTTCTTACCATATATTTGGAGTCTGGAGCCTATCCTAGGTCACACAGAGCACGAGGCAGATGAACCGCGGCCCATCACAGAGCGCACGCTCACACACACATTCACGCTCCGTCACACACTACCACACTATGGGAGTTTTAGAGGCCCAAACCGTCAAAGCAGGAGTATGAGGAGAGCAATGCAGCACATGGAGAGCATGCAGACACCACACACACATGGCACATTTTAATGGAGGCACAGACAGCCACCAATTTCATGAAAGCCTATAGTGTTTAATGGAAATGTTTGTGTCAGTTTGGGTAGACAGTAGCTGGGGGGGTCGGGGGGGGGGGTATTGTCTGTAAACTTGAAATTGAAATAAGTGGCTGGCTGTAACTGTTTTCTGATTCATCATGCTGCAATTTCTGTTCATATCAACTCTAGTCTTTTTAAAATTGCCATCATCACAGGTATGTAAGAACAAAAATCCATTGTTGAGTTTTTTGAGTGCAATTTTTCTTTTAACTATTTAAGAGCGCTTATGGGGTGGAATGGGCCAAGCCAAATAAATCGTTTCACTAAGTCTGTTATCGTTAAATGGCTCGGTATTGGGGCTCTCATTGACAATGATACATGCCACACATTAATGTGCTGAGTAAAGAGCCAGAAAATTGGGCTTTTTTAGACAGATCAGGCTCCAAATAAAGCTCATTATGTCACGTCGCTGCATCATTAATACAAGCAGAGGCCAGCCGCAGAGGAGAGCTTTGTAAAGTGGCGGGTAAAAATGAAAGTGAAATGAAAGCCTTCACTTTCGAGTGTGAAATGTGTGGCTCTGTCTGCACTGTTTCGATAGGATTCTTCATCATTTGTAAATTTCTTGTGTTACATGGCACCTTACAGAACAAGTATATAAGTTGCAAACTCTTGTGTGAAATACTGTTATCTATATTAGGGCTAGGCAACCCTGATCCTGGAGTGCCGGTATCCAGCAGGTTTTCCGTCCTACCTATTGATTTACTATCTGCCTGAGATCAGTTGTAGTTCATCAGAGACCAGGTAGGATGGAAAACCTGCTGGATTCCAGCACTCAAGGATCAGGGTTTCCTTCCCCTGGTCTCGACCATGCAATTTCAAGGTTTTGGGCTGCTTTTTGGGAATTTGTGGTTGGTCTGTATTGGTTTTATTCTAGTTCCGCAATAATAAAAGTGTGCTTAGTGTCATTTACAGAACGTGTAACTTGTACGTTTCCAGAAAAACTTACTATGTTTCACAGAGGGTAAGCTAATAACTGTCCTGGTAATGATTTCTTGTTATTGCACAGTAAGAAGGTTCTCAACAGGACTATGAAGAGATGCACTGGAATGCTGCGCCAGATTCCTGTGTCTTTTTTCTTGATTAAAGCAGTAAAAGACCAAGAACACGGTTAGCCAAACTAATGGTATAAACAGAAGGGTAAGCTGTCAGGTTTGAAGTCCTTCTCGCTTCCTAGACTCCCACTGCATAAACGTGAGGCCTAAATCTCTGACTGCAGCATTTGCTAACCGTCAAGTGGGGCACCATCAGATTAATCAGCTGCCGGCTGGACCTCTAGGATGACGACATGTGACAATGAGCCACGTGACACAAAATTTTAATTCAGAGTCTCACTGCGATTGCAAGTTATTAATCAGTGCATGGATCATAGCGGGCTCAGGCTGTCACGTTATCAAAACTCTGCCCGCAGTTCTGCTCTCTGCCTGCAGGTGTCACTACTAGCACTTCGTTAAATCCAATCATTTGAGCTAGAAGGGTGAATACAATGTGTGTGCATCTTTATGAAACGTGTAAGGATAAGTGAATGGGATGGTATCGAAGAGGTTGGGGGGTATTAATGGTGATATAGATATTATTTCCACCAAGAAAACTGCAGAAGCCATATCGCCTCCCCGACTTAACAGCTTAAAACAGAGGTCAAGGACACTTATAGGAAGATCAAACTAAGCCTATGATTTTGAAACATGTTTTGCTTGTTTGCCCCTGGGTGGTTTTGAATTTAAAATGCTATGAATTAAAATGACATGTTTCTCGGGATATTCCTGTTTGGGACTCCAGAATAACCTTTCAGGAGCTCATACACTGGTTTCAAAAGGATCTTTTTGACTGAAGCGACTTTCTGCTTTGAGCCTTTCCCAGATAGACAACATATGATTTTATTTTGTCCTGCCATAGCCGTGAGCCATGAAGTACAGGAAGGTGCCCTTGTGTGAGGGCGGCTCTCACGATGCGAGGGATTTTTGATCGGATGGCGGTGCCATGGAGCTTGCGTGGCGGCACCTGCATCTGCGCTGCCTGCTGCTTATGGATCACCGCACTCTCCAGCCCAGTAATGTAGCCTGACTGTGGCATTACAGGTGAGCAGAGGCTGGGAAAATCATCAAGGATCCCAGTCACCTGAGCCACAGACGTCAGGCAGGCGGTATTTAAGTATGAGACCCTTAACCAGAAGGCTCTTGGGCACTGTCTAGCAGGCAGTACTGCAGTATAAGAGCTCGAACCAGCAGGCCCCAGGATAAGTGTCAGGTAGGCGGTACTGCAATATGAGGGCTTGAACCAGCAAGCTCTGGGACAGTGTCAGGCAGGCGACACTGCAGTATGAGGACCCAAATCAGCAGGCTGCAGGATAGTGTCAGGCATATGATATTGCAGTATGAGGGCCCGAACCAGCAAGCCCTAGGACAGTGTCAGGCAGGCAGTATGAGGGCTCGAACCAGCAGGCCCTGGGACACTATCAGGCAGATGGAACTGTAGTATGAGGGCTTAAACCAGCAGGTTCTGGGACAGTGTCAGGCAAGTGGTACTGCAGTAAGGGGGCTTGAACCAGCAAGCTCTGGGACAGTGTCAGATAGATGGTACTGCAGTTTTAGGGCCCAAAACAGCAGACTCCGAGACAGTATCAGGCAGGCAATACTGTAGTATGAGGGTCTGAACCAGCACGCTGTGGGACAGTGTCAGCCAGATGGAACTGTAGTATGAGGGATCAAATCAACCTGCAGCGGGACAGTGTCAGGCAGGCGATATTGTAGTATGAGGGCTAGAACCAGCATGCTGCGGGACAGTGTCAGGCAGGCGATATTGCAGTATGAGGGCTCGAACCAGCACGCTGCGGGACAGTGTCAGGCAGGCGATATTGCAGTATGAGGGCTCAAACCAGCATGCTGCGGGAGAGTGTCAGGCAGGCGATATTTCAGTATGAGGGCTTGAATCAGCACGCTGCGGAACAGTGTCAGGCAGGCGATATTGCAGTATGAGGGCTTGCACCAGCACGCTGCGGGACATTGTCAGACAGGCGATATTGTGGCATGAGGGCCCGAATCAGCAGGCTCCAGGACAGTTTCTTTCACAAGACTGTCACAATTCTGAACTCTGGCCAATGTACCCATTCTGTCACCCATATCCACCACCTCCACACTAACATTCTTTGTATTTTTTGTATTTATCTGTTCTAATTTGCACATTATATATTATACCTCATGCTGCAAAATCCTGCACTACACTGCATACAACCACAAAATCAAGGATGGTTTTTCTACACTATTAATTTTTATATTGTATTATATTGTGTTGTGGATGTTATGCATGAATCTGTTGTATTTGTATTTATGTGTAGCACCACAGGGAGCCCAAGAGAAATGGTGTTTCAGCTCACTGTGTACTTATATACATGGATGTGTTGACAATAAAGAACTTGAGTCTTGAGTCATTTTTTATGTACACTGCCTATTTGCACTATTGTTTTTGTTTGCACTGCTTCTTCTGCTTTTATTTGCTGGTAAAACCCACGTCATCTCCCAGTAACACAAGACGGACCAATTGGAAAGCTTTCATACTGATTACATCATTAGCCCTTACTGAGATGAATCCCATTTGTTGGGGTCTTCCACTGTAGCTAGCTGATGGCCTTAATGCGTATGTGCTGTGTGCACTCACACTCCGCCTTCATTAGTTACACTGCGAAAACCTCCTGACAGATTTCACTCATGATTTCACCATAGGCTGCACGTTATGGCTTTTTCAGCCTATTAAACCAGATGTTCAACATGAATAAGCAGTATAAAGTGTAGCTGTATAAATGGTTAATGTAACCTGAATCCCAAATGTCACTTTGTAATAAAAGTGCCCGGTAAGCTTGTAAGAAGTCATATCTCTGACTTTATGTCATATTCCACCCTGACTATTGAGGGGCAGTAAATCTGAGAGCTGTAGTCACATAATGAAGATTTAATCAGCAGACAGGATGTGGTTTAATACTGGCAGGTTTTTAAGGGGGGGGCTATTTCTCAAATTTCAAATTTCTCAGTGCAGAGACACAAAGACCCACACTACTTTACCTGTATATTACTTGCAGTCATCATTGTTCTGCCAAATGGCTATTTCAATATTAGTTTAAATACTAGAGCTAGTGGCTGATTGGAAATTAGCGAGAGAATATTTTAAGGGTGAATTTGAGAAAGCACTTCTGTACACAGCGTGTAGTTAGAGCATGGAATATTCTTCCTGCTAGTGTAGCGCAAGCTGAAACCCTGGGTTCCTTCAAATCAGAGCTAGATAAGATTTGAACAATTCTGAGCTATTAGTTAAGTTCTGCTCAAACGAGCTTGATGGGCCGAATGGCCTCCTCTCGTTTGTAAATTTCTTATGTTCTTATTAATCACCAGCAGTTGACTGCAGTTGAGTCTTGTGACCTGTTTGGTGAAATTTCTCGCATTTTCCTGGCCCAGCATGAATTATTTATCCAGACATACTCTGTCCTTTTGGCACCTGTCTGGAAGGTCTGTCATGGACCTTTATGCAGCAATGGGTCTTCAGGATTCAAAATTCAAGAACTTTATTATCATTGCGCAAGCACAACGCTAGGTTAGACTTTCAGGCCTCCTAGTGTTGAAGGCCCATATTTCTTAATTTAGATCTAAAGGTCTTCAATTTCAGGCTCCACAATCTAATATAGTGGGTAATATATTGGTCTGAAATGCTAACCCAATCAATAAAGGGAACAGCAATGCAGGCCGGAAACACAGTTTGACTCCACGGGCAATCAGAATGGACACCTCAGAATGAGGTCCTTCAGCTTTAGTGCATATATTTTGCATTCTTTTTGTAGTGATTATCCCAGTGAAGTCTACATCATTAATCAGCACCCAACAACTTGCAAGGCGTATTCCGGGCATGGAGGCAGGTTAATGGAGTTTATGGTGTTTATCTCACGGCTGCTTATCTACCATATGCAAGATCCAGTCACATCAATTTAACTGGAGACGGGAAGTTTACAGCGGGCGACGGGCTGGGCTCTGAATGCGGAATCACTGAGTGCTCACTCTCAGTGCAACGAGCTGGATAAACGCTGGCAGGGCTCCTTTGGGACACAAGCATTTTTCAAATGGGGTGAATAGTGACGAGTGCCTTCTGGTGCTTTTACGGATGGGTTAAAATTATAAAACCCACTGTAGAAACACTCTATTCTACCATGAAAGCTAAACCCAAAGGGAATACAAGTCAGAGGACAAATGTAGCAGTAAACAGATAGTAAACACTCATGACCCCGAGCTGGATAGACAGCTGGATGATGGATGCATGGACAAATAGTAAAAAATAGTCAGATGTTCACAAAATGGGCATTTCATGCTTGTCCACCGGGTGTTTATGATTGAAATGAGAAGAATGTCGACATATTCATTAAAAAACAGTTTACAGAGCCTCAGATGACACCAAATGCCAAATCACAGATGACATGCAAATAGTCTGGATGTTTCTGCCAATGGACGGCACTCTCAACATGTTATTAAGGACCAAATGTGCCCAGCGACATCACCGCTGTCACGTTAAGCAAGCCCAGGGCCATCATCAGTGTGACAGCAGAAATGATGCCTGTCCCTGACACTCCTGCTGTGCCCCCCACCACAGCGGGTGCCTGAGAGGTGCCCGCCGGAGCTGAGGGAGGGGTGGCCGTGCCCCCACCCTGCCCGGTGTGTGAGAGGTGCCCACTGGAGCTGAGGGAGGGGTGACCATGCCCCCACCCTGCCCGGTGTGTGAGAGGTGCTCGCTGGAGCTGAGGAGGGGTGACCGTGCCTCCCACCCTGCCCGGCGTGTGAGAGGTGCTCGCTGGAGCTGAGGGAGGGGTGACCATGCCCCCACCCTGCCCGGTGTGTGAGAGGTGCTCGCTGGAGCTGAGGGAGGGGTGACCGTGCCCCCAACCTGCCCGGTGTGTGAGAGGTGCCCACTGTTACTTATTGGAGGTTAAGCAATCGGCTGTTTCGCAGGCGAGTGAGTGTAAGTTAGGGATGGTAACTTCATCAATACACCTACTGTGAAAATTACCCCCATTTACCAAACACCATGTATTACAAATCCAAAGATGGACACTAATAAAAGTGCCGTCCTGTGCACGACCATACAGCTGGTGCTGAAGGTCACCATGGTTAAAGATTGCATGACTCCATGCAGCTCGGCCTTGCTGCAGAGTTAATATGTGCCCACCCTGTTTCCCTCTGCTGCACACTTTGCCCTGTAAAGCAGTGGTCTGTCCTGTAAAGCAGTAGTTTGACCTGTAGAGTAGTGGTTTGTCCTGTAAAGCAGTGGTCTATTGTGTAAAGCAGTGGTCTGTCCTGTACAGCAGTGTTTCCCACTCTGGTAAACGAGGACCCACAGAAAGTCCACGTTTTTGCTCTGGGAGCAAAAGTAGCACAATTCTGACCATAAGACAAACCATGGCTCTCTGCCCTGAACTTCACCCTAACCTCCTACTCTGAGACTCAGCTCTGCTGTGCTGTCTGCTCCTGCCCAAACTTTTGATGTGACAGTTAATAAGCACCACTGATTTTCCAGTATGTCGGACCAGCAGCCACCTCCGAGGCAGGATGGATCTCCTGAATAGCCGTGTCACCCCCCCAGTTGGGTCCAACCAAGGGTTAAATGGCCGATCTCCTCTCAGGGGAAGGAGTCGCTCTCCACAGAGTCTCCAATACGACCGGCTGCCACGTCAACCATGAGCCGGCTATTTATTTTTAACAGTATGACTTGTTTTCAGCCTGTGCCATGTTGACTGGAGCTGCTGACGGGCAAGTCGCATCTGTCAGACATGCGATCAAGCTGCGCGGCTTAATGCGCGGAGCCTCGGTGCAGTCCTTCCATTTTTAGGCGGTGCTGCCAGTGCCCGCTCACAATGTCAGGGAGGGCGTTTTCATCAGGGCCCAGCCGGTGCCAGAATTCTGTTGTTTTGTAATTTTTAATATGTATGTTATTATTTGTTATTATCCAGGTCAGAAAATGAAATAAGCAAAACTAGATTATTAGCAGTAGATGTGATATTTCAGCAGTTTTATACCTGGAGTGATAAACAAAAAGCTTAGTAGAAAAGTCAATTTTGCAATATTTTATTTCTCATTGCGGCAGAAGAGGATAATTGTGAAAATTCAGCATTGTCAGGAGACTTTATAAAATGCCTATAAATTAGGAATAAAAAGGATAAATATTTAGCTTTGACTCGCTCAGCGGCATTCTGCCATAAAGGCCATCATATAAAAAGTCCTGCAGAGTAACTTTCACCCGTCTAGATGGCCAGATCGTTAAGTGTTAAGAGTTTCCCAGAATGCCGTGGGGATGCTGCCTCCAGGGACCTTCTGCTCCAATCCGGAGTCTCCGCTTACCCGAATATGACCCTCAGCAATGGTTCTAAGGAGGTGGAACACAGTGACTTTACAGTTTTTCTGTATGTTCAAAAAATAACTTATAGGAAATAATATATTGTACAATGTCCTTTATTACCAGTGTGCCAGTAATATATTTCCTCACAATCACCACAGTTTTCACATATTACCTTAGTATGGACAGTTTTCTTTGTTCTGTCCTTAGATAGATATGCCTGTTTATTACTTACATCAAATAAACTTCCAGAGTCACACTCTAGCTGAACTCTGTACTCACGCATAATATTGTCAGGTCAAGCAAATATATTTTGAAATAAAGACCACGAACACAAACATCACAATCCTGTGTCCTGCCCCCACATGTCTAATCTAGTCAATGTCCTTAAACATTTTACAGACATAGGTTTCCCAAACAGGGTATCAAAATAAAAAGCCTTCTGTACTACTGGCCATATAACATCACATTTGCTGAATTATGGCTACTATCCTTAAATATGTGCAAGCCTTTGGTGCTCCTTTCCGATTTTGGTACAATGGGCCAGCTGTCTGTATGTCCAGGGGAGTTTCTAGCTATTAAAAAGATCAGGGGCTAAGTCAGGTTTACCTGGGGCTTGACTTGTTTTGTTTTTGAAGGAAGATTGGCACTGGGGCTAAAATACTCGGGCTAGTCTTAAAATACTCGGGGCTAGGCTTAAAATACTCGGAGCTAGGCTTAAAATACTCGGGCT
>JAODKC010000038.1:5449914-5471355 GCA_026777985.1 Mormyrops attenuatus
AGGCTTAAAATACTCGGGCTAGTCTTAAAATACTCGGGGCTAGGCTTAAAATACTCGGAGCTAGGCTTAAAATACTCACTTGGGTTATAGCCCCGAGTGATCGGACCTAACGGCGCCTCTGCATATGTCTTTAGGTTTCTGGTGACATTTGCACCACACGGGATTTTAATAGCTGGTACAGCTCCAGATTGTACCTACAGGAGATGCTATTTTCGATCACTGCATTTGCTGCCTTTCTGCTTCTGAATGCGTGGGGAAGTTGTAATGTCCGTAAACAACCTTTCTGAATGTTGGATTCCGGTACTTTCTTTTCTTGCACGTCTTTGGTTATCTGTATCCTGAAGCTGATGTTATTTCTATTCAAATTTCTTTGCTCTCTCTTATCAAAATCCGGGGCTTCTCTGTTATTAAAGGTATGGCGCAGCGCCTTATCAGCACAGGGAATTTCACCTGAAGAGCGTGACACTCCGACTGCATAAGTGTAGGCTGTTTCATCTTATTTATAGATGCTTAAACTGGCCTGTTTTGCTGCCTCCTCATTTCAATCCTCCCGAGGCAGCACTTATGCTCCGAAATGATATTGTTTTAACTTCTCCAAGAAGGGAGCTGCATGCATTTATGCATTTCAGGCTTAATTTCAATTTTAATGCATCCCTCAATAGTAGGTTATCTGTGTCTCTGCGTATCAGGAGTAAACTCTGCTGCTCGACGGCAACAACAACAGGAGTCTATTGCGCCTAGAGAACTCGGTGTCCTCCAACTGCGCGAGAGGGTCAGAGGAGGAACTGTTTGCCTGGCAAAGGGAAAGTGCTGTTATCCCTGCCAAGAGAAGCAAGGTTGTGTCGAGTCAGAGAGGGCCTGCTGAAGCGGTGGCCACTGGCCGCGTGCTGACAAGGCCAGCTTGTTAGCTGAGGTTCAACACGGCTCAGCGAAGGCGCGACAAAAACACGGCTGTTTTTCGCTGCGCGCATTTATTTCCCGTAAGATATTCCCCCAATAGTAAAGACACAAGGATGTCTTTCCTGCCTGTCCATCGTGTTGTGTTTTTATAAATGCTGAGAAGCCATTTACTTGTACAATAAACCACTGAATGACCTTCATGGTGACACAGGAGGAGAGTGTGAGGGTTCTGGGTGGGGTCAGGATGGGCTGACAGTCCTGGTCAGTCGGGGCTAAGGAGCCCAACCAGCCACATAAACCCCTGGGGGTTTCTATGGACCATCAGAGGCCTAAGCAGGACCTTGGAAACCTTTTTCATGCCTTCGGATTTTCGTAAAGCTGTCCTGTTTGACCTTCTCAAAAAATTCACAAGACAGCTCCAGCTCATCCATAATGCTGCCGCTAGAATGTTAACTAGGACCAAGAAGAGCGGAGACGTCACTCCAGTCCTTCACTCTTTACACTGGTTTCCAGTTGCCTTTAGAATCCACCTTATGGTGCTGCTGTTTCTTTGTAAGTCACTAACTGGTCTTGGCGCAGTTTACATCACAGAACGTCTGAATGAATATGAACCTCAGGCAGCTAAGATCATTAGCAGCTGGTCAGCTAATGGTGCCAAGAGTGAAAAGTAAGCAAGACCAATCAGCACTCAGTTACTGCACCAGTCATAGCTGGAGCCAACTCCCTGAGGAGGTTAGAATGGCACCAAAAGCACTTACCTTCAAAACCAGGTTTACAACATTTTAATTCCACAGTGCTTTTGATTAGCGCTGCTAATCAATGTTGATGCTTTGGCACTTAGTTTATTGTCTTTCACTTGTAGTTTTCAATTTATTTTCTTGTAAGTTTTATTTCTTCCATTTAATGATTGCTATTACTTGATCTTATTTTCTGTGAAGCACTTTGAATGATCTCTGTATTTGAAAATGTGCTATATAAATAAACTTGCCATACCTTGCCTTATAACTTGGGGCCTCTGCTGTCCAGTCTGATCATGCCTCCCCTGAGGGAGCTTTATTAAATCACCCATACTGTCGTAGAGCCCCCCCACACCTGCTAACACCAGCCCTGGTCCCCCTTGCCTCGGCAGAGCACAATGCGGCACCACCAGTCCACAAACCTGCAAAGAAAGCAGGACGGAAGTGAAGAGGACAGAGGTGAGCTGGGCTACAGAACAAAATGCTCTCCTGCATCTAGCGGAATCAGATTTGAAATGCTAAGCTGCACTAAGCCCCTTCATCCCCGATAATCTTCTTCAGGGTTTGAAGGGAAAGTATCAAACTTGCCAAAGCCACTCCTGGCTCCTGGCAACAATGTCTAGACACAGATAAGATCCACCAGTAGGTGGTTGTACTTACTGGCTACTGTGAATGTAGGTCTGCAGCAAATGGGAGCAGCATCACGCAAGGCTGACACCAAGACTATATACCTGCAGTAAGGCAGCCAGTGCGGGCCTATAAATAAAATCAAATCCTGACATTTCAAGCTACACAAACTTAAGAGTAAACAGTCCTGTTTCACACATGCCATTCCTCCATTCTCAAGTCAGACGAGACCTGTCAGTCACACCTGTCAGTCATCTTGGATGATCTGGGCTGCCCAGAGGTGAATCTTGCAAAAAGAAGAAGAAGTTCTGCTGATTTCCTTCAAATGCTGCAGCTGATGAGCATACAGTATGCAGTTTGGAGTATGGAATACAAAGTATGAAGTAAAGAGTACATAGTATGGAGTATGGAATATGGAGTAAGGAGTATGAAATACGGCATACGGAGTAAGGAATACGGATCAGTGCCACATGCAGGACCAGTGATCCTTGGCTATTCCAAGCACGCTCTTTAATAAGCTGGTTTTGTGTGTACTGCAATTTCCTTGTGTTTTGTAGTTAATTAGAAACTGTAATGGAGTATCAGTTATTACAACATGTGGCATTAATTATTATTTAAGAGGCTTATTGCGACACAGCCGGAGGCTGGAGCAGGTTTGCTGGTGAGACGATTCACAGACGGCTACTTAATAAACACAGACTGCGCTTTGTAAACCCAGACTGTTCCTGACCGGGTCTTTGAGGAGAGCTATAGCAGGCAAGAGCTGTTTATGTTCACACTTACTTACGGTTTGCCTTTCTCACTTCAATTTACTTTGGTTTCCTCTGGAACACTCTTATAGCACTCTAATGTCACTGTGGTGTCACTCTGAAGGTACTCTGATGGCACTCTGGTGTCACGTTGGTGTCACTCTGATGGCCTGTTCTACCTCTTCAGTGATTCTCACTTGGTGATAGCCCCGTTCATCTTGCCATATGGCAGCGCTGGCCTGCAGCTGAGATGAAAAGCAGACAACATCTAATCCACAGCAGAATGGCCATAATCGCCAGTAACTCCACAGCAAGCCTCAGGGAGCAGGGGCCTCAGGGAGAGGGGCCCAGAGAGTGGGATCCTCAGGGAGCAGGGGCCCTAGGGAGCTGGGGTTTCGGGGAGTGGGGCCCAGAGAGTGGGAGCCTCAGGGAGCAGGGGGCCTGGGGAGCAAGGGTCTTGGGGAGTGGGGCCCAGATAGTGGGAGCCTCAGGGAGCAGGGGCCCTGGGGAGCAGGGGCTTCGGGGAGTGGGGCCCTGGAGAGTCAGGAAGCAGGGGCCCCAGGGGCTGTTTATGTCAGATTGTACCATATACATTTTGCTATGGGCAGGAGAGCCCCCCCCCAAACCCCCCGATTGGCGGCCACTAATCCAAAAGGCCGCTGGGGGTGTGGGGGCAGGGATTGGTCAATTTCCAAAACGAAAGCACAGCCACCCTTTGTTTGGCGACTGCCTCGGTCAGTGACCATTTGCAAACACGACAGTAGTAAAAAAAATTATTTTCCGTCCAATGCGGACGTTTTCGGGCAACTTTCATACGCCTGTATGACAACTCTCGCTGAAGCGAGAGTGATCTTTGAAGTACGATGTACAAAATGTCGTTAAAAAACGTCCAATTCATGAAGGATGAAAGACTGAGTATGGAAGGCTGAAGGAAAGTCGTAAACACAATCATGCCCAGAGTACCGTGATTTTCACTTAGCGAACATTTCGCTTAACGACCTGGTCATTGGAACAGAGCTCGATCACAATAAGGAGAAGACGTATACCTTTTTAAGCCCCAACTTTTTTGTACAAGCCCTGACGTCTATGCTTTCTGATTTATCGTTAGCACCCCCCAAGTTTGACTAGTTTGTGAATTTTTTGTGCGGCTTAAACTACGGACAGCAATAGGTTGTGACCCCCTACTTTAGAGGCTGAAATACCATATAATTGCAACCCATTGTTGAAGAGTTGCTCGATGCCCCCCCCCACAGCAAACCGTCATCCTTCCATTTTACATCTATATTTCTTTTTTTTTCCTCTCTGTGAGCACATGTGTGCAATTATGCATTTTATTTTCAAATGATGCTATCGTGTCAAAGAGATCACTCTAGTGTGTGATTAAAAGTCTATGGCTTTAAAAACCTGTGTTCATTTTACGGGAGGATGAATTAATCTTTATTGCATATAGAGGTGTTGCTGCTTGTACGTCGTCCAAAAGGACACCAGTAAATGGTTTTTTAGTTCTGCTGTGAAAGCGAAACGTTCTTTTAGAAGTTCAAATGGTTAGCACTTTGTGGAATCATTTAACATGTTGCTCAAATATGCCAGTTACCTAATTTTTCAGCTGGATGCCCTGTTGATGCGTAACAAACTGAATCTAATTCAGCGTGTTATTTAAATCCAGTGACAAACAGAAGAGAAGAGTAATTGCATAATAAAAAACAAATTTTTTTTCTTTTAGATTCTTCACTTGAATAAATGTGTGGCTCAGTGCGACTGGCTGACTTTATAAAAATGAATTTTCTAACATGCTTTTCTGGTATAGTCTGTATGAAATGTACTGTTCCTATATATTTCTCTTTACAGCTTTTACTGAAATGAAACCACAGAAACGGAAATAACAGCCTCATCTACAGTCACACTCATTAGCTTGTAATCAAACGAAAATAAACAGTTTAACTGAGTGGGCACAATCAGAGTTAGCCTGTTCACATAGCTGGAATGCCTTGCGTCTTGCGTCTGGAGTGGCATGCAATTAGGGAATTAGATGTTGTGTTTGTACTCACACGAGGCACCCCCCCCCCCCCCATCACTGGTACTGTTTGGAATGTCCACACTGCATTTTGGGGTTAGTAGAAATAAGCAGCAGAAAGGAATAGTCCATTGTCAGACTGCCTGGGGGGGGCACCATCTAGCAATGCAATAGTAGTTAGAACTCCTCGGAAAAAAACCTGTGACCCTGTGGTGTCCATTTGTGCCGGTTTGAAAATGGCAGCGTGCTGCATTTCACTCGGTTGTCATGGTAGCGGATCACATCTGTTTGCGTTCGTTATATACAGAAGCGCTATTATCGTCGGCACTGGAGGCGCCGCGGGTCGCTAACGATTTATCCATTACGCGTGGGATTAAAAATAAATGATGACACGTTTTTTTTGCTTGATTAACCGTACCACACGTTAAACAGACATTATTTATTGATTACTGAGGAGACACACTGCAGGAAAAGTGCAGCTAGTTGAACAAACATCAGTGCATTGTACTCTAGGGATAATTTTTCAAATTGCTATCTCTGCTTCAGATTGTAATGCCCTAGCAGTTGTGGGAGAATGCCTCACAAAGTTTCCCTAACATTTTTTTTTTTATTTTTTATCTGGTGTTTTTATAGACTCCCAGTAACATTTTTAGTGTCTGTGGAATGTCCCAAATGGGGTGTGATTGACGCTGCAGATGTCGTTAGAGCTTCAGTGTTTGGTGCCCTCCTGCTTCCCAGATGGGGGTGTCCTTCTGTGACAGGGCAAGCCTATCTGAGGGCTCCTTCTCTTACAGCATGCACCCCTCCGACGGGGGTTGTCTCTCGCAGGTTGTTCGGCGTGACAGGAAACTGCGCCGCCTGCAGCAAGCTCATCCCCGCCTTCGAGATGGTCATGAGGGCCAAGGACAATGTGTACCACCTAGACTGCTTCGCCTGCCAGCTGTGCAATCAGAGGTAAGTTTAAGAGCTGGGGGTGGAGCCTATTACTGCCTTAGCCAATGCTGAGGCTTGTACAAGCAGTAGGGTGGAGACAAACAGTGGGGGCCGTGGGGCAGGGACATTTTATTAGGTGCCCTATGTCACACCAGGTAGGAGTCCCTGTTTCCTCTGGAAGAACCTCATGGGTTGATAAGCTGTGCATTCTAAGTTGCCTTTCTGCACACAGCTGCTGTACTGAGCTGATATC
The DNA here is from genome assembly GCA_026777985.1 of Mormyrops attenuatus. NCBI lineage: Eukaryota > Metazoa > Chordata > Actinopteri > Osteoglossiformes > Mormyridae > Mormyrops > Mormyrops attenuatus. The sequence continues at coordinate 5,456,128 of JAODKC010000038.1, forward strand.
CTTGCACCTGCGACCTTCCCGTTAGCTTTAAGGAGTCTGGCTGTTCTCCTCTGACCTTTGGCATTACCAAGGTGTTTTCAGCAATAGGACTGCCACTGACTAGATGTGTATTGTTTATCGCACTATATTCTGAGAAACTCCAGGAGGCAAAAAACGGACTTTACTCAAGCACTCACAAGGTGCAGCAAATAAAATGCCCACTGAGTGTATATATTTATTTTGTAGTGGTGGTGTAGTGGTTACTATGATCGTATTGATTCATCACCAGCGTGTGTAAATATCCTGGCTTCCTCTGAGTGCTAGAAACGCTGACCTAGCGCCTGAGCTCCCGCTCTGCTCATCTCAGTCTCCTTCTCACCCGCCCAAGTGCCTCATTCTGGCTTCTAGCACATGTAGCGCTGGGCTTATCGTCTTGTCACTTACGCGGCCCGCACGGACGGACGTGGCTAATGCGAGGAGTCAGCCGGCTTTTCCCCGGCAGGCGAGCACACAGCAGCCCAGGTTTCTCCCAATTAAAGTCACTTAAGCTGGACAGCGGTTTCATTTTACCCCAGGACAGGCCAAGTGTTTAATACACATTAGCAGGGCTCACCTCCTCAGGCAGGGGCGACTCTGACACGTCTAAGTGTCTGTCACAATTTCGTTTGATGGTAGGAGAAGATTTATGGGTGAGCACCCGCAAGGTTTGTTAGAGCACTCTAAAAGTTCTCAACTATCTCCTGCCCCCCCAGAAACACTTTTAGTGTGTTGGGGGCACATTAGTCACCTAACTGAAAGAATGATGTTGAAACAATGACTGAAGTCTTCAAGCCAGGTCACATGCAGCAAAATGTGGTTTTTAACAAACCGTTTCCGCCCCGAGGGTCCCATCTTATCACATGTCGTTAAGATGAACCAAAAAAAAAAAACAAAAGAAGTGGACAACATGATTTTCATTGGACTGCGGTGATATGATGAAGCTTTTCTTGATGTGACTGAATACAGTTTGTCAGTGACAGTTACTCTGCACTGGAAAATGACACTGTCAAAATAGGGTGTTACTGAGTATGTTTTTTAAAGAATCACACAATCACTGGCCACAGTTTCATAAAAAACAGGGCTAATTAGCTGACTTTCTAACCAAATTAGGGTAACATAAGAGGCGTAGAAGCTCTCTGAGCTGACCTATCTGCTCCCGTTATTTTGTTTGGCTAGCCTAGTCTATGCTAACATCATTCTGTGACCGGCTTTCTTTCTATCACATGCTCGCTGGGAAAAAAGCCTGCAGCTTTCTGTGATCTACTTTTGGATATAATTCCACTTGATCAACGGCCCGGATAAATAATAAATAAAATCCTGCAGCCGTGATGGGGGGGGCACTCATCTTCAGCTTTTTCCCGTGTGCCCCCCCCACAGCGTCCGGCAGAGGTCTGCACTCTTCTGTCTGTCTGGGCATTTGTTCAATGAAATCGTCTGTATGACGTCCAGCATCAAAATGCAACCTGAGTGAAATAGATAAATCTACTAGCGCACGCGGCTATAAAATATTATTTTAGCCTGATATTAATGGAAAGGTCTTGAGCGTGTGTAACATATGCCTTGGGATTAACTTGAAAATGTAAAATCACTGGCTGAGAGGTTAGAAGATGGATGGAAAATATTCCATGAAAAGCTCTCTCACCCTTTTAACAAATCGCTCGCTGCTAATGGGTTATCACATCCAGACTTGAATCAGCAGATTTATCTGATGGTGCCCCACATTCCATTTATCTCCTGTTGACGTTTGTGCCAGAGAGCTGCAGTTACATGGAAATCATCCAGCCTTGGTAACTAGTAAAACATCAGAAATTCTAGAACCTTAAAGAACTATGGAATAGGCCACCCAAAAATGTCATTAGGTGTGTATGATCTGAAGCGTGACGCAGGTGGTCGAGACACCAGGGTTACAGGGTGTTATTAGGCTCTGCCAAGGCTAGCGTCAGTGTCCGAAGGTTAAGTTAATACCATCACACACCGATATGTAGACGTTCCATGTGGTCCAGTACTGGTAAACCCAGAGTTATGAATAAATACAGCCTCTCCCCAGGTTACGATGGAGTTACATTCCGGTAAACCTATTGCAAGGTGAAAATATCATAAGGTGAAAGTGCATTTTAATACAGTACACCTAACCTAACAAATAGCATAGCTTAGCCTATAGACTACCTTAAAAACATGCGTGAAACACTTACATTAGCCTGCAGTTGGGCAAAGTCATTAACACAAAGCCTGTTTTATAATAAAATGTTGAATATGAATATATCCTGTAATTTGTCGAATAATGTGCTGAAAGTGAAAAACATCGTAAAGTTTAAATATCATAACACGAACCATTGTAACCTGAGGAGCGTCTGTACTCAAATTCCACGGCAGACCGACCTCTGGAGATAAGGTGAGAAATGTAGACCTAAGCCACAAGAAAAGTTGCAAGACAACAGTGAGCTAAAATCGAAACATTTGGCAGGATGAAGCGGACGAGTAGAGTGGAGCATAAATGTCAAGGCAGAGTCCTGTTAGCAGAACGATGCCAGTGAGAGGCTTCATCTCAGTGAAGATACAGTAATTTCATGGGAAGCATGACTCATGTAAACAGGGTTACTGTACTGAATAAATCGCCATTAGATTAACCCCTCTATGGATCTGGTTTATTAATCTATGCACCGCTAGAACAGCACAGTAATGTTTAAACCCTTGTGTTAGAAGCTTTCATAATTTAACATCGTGACAACTTCTTGAAGAAAATTTGCCTTAAACAGATACAGTAGAACACTAGCAGGGTGACATTGTATTTTAATTTAAGCTTAATCGAGTATCCAGAGATACAGACTTAACACGTTTTCCTAATGAGTTGATTCGCCTTATGGAAATACTGCCCCTCTCGATGATGAGGATTCCTTATTCCAACAAAAAATCGTGTTCTTTGGCTTAAGTGTGGTGCTCTGGCGATGAGCACTGAGAATTGCTCTGCTTGAGCTCTTCTGGAGATAGAGGCTAATGCTTTTCCCCTGGAAGACCCTGATAAAGGCAGGCCAGGTGACCCCAGGTAAAGAGCCTGGTCTCCCGCCCAGCCAATGTCCAGCTTCCCCTAAGAATGTATAACGGCCCAGGGGGCAGTCATGTCAATCTCAGTCCCAACTCGAGCGCAGCGAAAGGTCAAGTATGGCCCCGGAACGACAAAAAAAGGTCATGTGTGTTCGCAGGCTGGCGAGGACCCACGGCGCTGCCGTGCTAATGAAAAGATGTGTTCTATTGGTGTTCCCTCAGCACCACGGGCGGCCTCGTTAGATCCGATCACTCGGGCCGATAGCCTGGAGTATTTTAGCCCTAATGCCAATCTTCCTTCAGAAACAAACAAAATAGTCAAGCCTAAGGTAAACTTAGCCCCTAATCTTTTCAATAGCTAGAAACCCTCCTGCGCAACACCCTGATTTTTTTCCCCCACTTCTCACAGGTTCTGTGTGGGTGACAAATTCTTCCTGAAGAACAACATGATCCTGTGCCAGACGGACTACGAGGAGGGCCTGGTGAAGGAAGGCTATGCGGCCCAGGTTCGCTGAAGTCCCTCAGAGGGAGGCAAAAGAGGCCGGCCTCTGAAGGAACCCGGAGTCTCAGACTAAAGGCCCCACTGCTGACCCGGGCACACCTCCCTATATGTATATAACAACCCCCCTCATCCCCTGCAAAGTGTGGTCTCAGATGGAGACCTCAAGTGAAACACCAGTGGAGTTGACCAGGATGTTTTCCTGAAGGACCACTTTTGTTTCTCAGCTATTCCTACAAGCACAGCTAGTATAAAGACTAGATACTGGGGGACCAGCGAAGATCTCAGACTCGAGTGGGTGGACCCACTGGTGGGTCAAAGAACAGAAGCAACCTTAAAATCTCAGGTTGAACAGGGTTCTTCTAATGGGAGAAGAGCATCCCCGGTCCACAACATTTTGTCGTTCCTGTTCTGAAGTATGTAATTAATTGAACTGAATTTGGCCGGGTTGAAGCTAGGTCACCCTTGTGAACGTTTCCCCAAACCCACTCCAGAAAAACTGAGTTGAGGAACAAGTGTCTTTTTTTTAATTGCTGTATATATTTGAACGGATCTGATGAGTTAAGAAGTTTGAGTATCAAAATGCAAACACTTGAATTTTGTGGTTCTTCATTATTTGCATTGGATCTTTTTAGGACGGCATGTTAAAAAGTATGGAGGCTAACGGCACTGTGGTGACCATGCCGCACATATTTGTTGCCTTATTGCATGGTTTGTTGCACAGTGCAGAGGAGAAGGTGTGAGTTATGCTGTACGTAATGGTCGTTGGATCCAATATAGCATAGTAACTCGGTTCACATACTGGTGCGGGAAATAGCTTTTATTAATTTGATCTTTTTGAATTGTATCTCTATAAAGACGTTTAGTATTCATTTTACCCAGCATGGACCACTGTTATACACCAAATACAGCATCATAATCATTTTAAACACAGATGGTAATGCAGTTTTATTGTGTTACACTTTGTGACGTCATTTTTATTGGATTGGTTGTAATTGCAAATCATCTGCTGTAAAACCATCACCTTGTGCACTGAAGCCTTTTACTGGAACAATCTTTCTAGTAAATAATAGGACCAGCCTCCCTTAACTAACTTTGTATAACTCAGAAGATACTTGTTCCCCTAAATTAACATTTCTTTGTGAAAATCATGGAATTTATAATTGGATATATCCGTGCTGTTTTTCCCCAATAAATAGGAAAAAAGGGAATTTCTTAATGGCCTTTATGCGCTTTAACTTGCCATCTTAAAGACAGAATAACTTGAGCCCTTCTGGTAACTATTCTATAGATTAATCATATCCTGAAACTGTTTTAGCGAACTGTACCCTCACAAACACTGTCCGGCTTAGTGGATTGAGATTTATTCATTTCTTTATTTTTTAATCCTAGTTTGTAAGTGGTCACGTGAGCAGGACTGTGGCAGTGGACAGCAGGTGGCACACAAAAGATTTTCAAATTAATACATAGATAATGAAATAAAAGCCTCACACAAAACGGGGATAAAGTCCCTTCAGGCTCACAAAAGCAAGCTGAAACCCAGCTAAATGAGCTTAAGAACAAAACCTATTATGTTATATACAAAACCCCACATGCAGCTCTCCACTGACACTCCCTTACGCTCACCTAACTGACCCTATTTAAAACTTAGCAAGTCAATTAGGGCAGCAGGACCAGCTGAGTTTCGTTAATTGAAGAGGCTGCCGGTTAGTAATCAGTTGGCATGGAAACGAAAAGCTCCGTGCCGTTCCTGTGCCTACCGGCATCTCTTTAAACCCGCTCTTGGAGTCACCAAACATACCCATTTAAAAATTTGGCTGGAAATTAAATTGATTGGTATTAGAGTACCTTCAAAATACATTTTACAGAATGAAAAAAAAATAAATTCTTCTTAAATATTATAATTGGTTATCCAGAAGCTGAAATAGAACTTCATCATTCATGAATTATTATACTTACATTAATGTACACCCTGTGAACCTCTAACACCCGTTTTTTTTAAATATTATCATTTCATTTTTGATTTTGTTAAATATAGCCAGTGCACCTCTTCCAAGAGTTGCCCTGTCACGTCAGCAGATAAAACAGGATGATGACACATGCCGCGTGTACCCAGAATAATGTTTGAAGGTCATACAGTCACATACAGCAGCTGCGCCGATTCCGCTAACAATCATCCACAGATGAAAGCTATTGCCGTTTAAAAGATTAAGGCAAATTCAGGTAAATAAAAAAAAAACATTCAACCCAAAGATCACACATCAAGAGCCTCAAAAGGAGCAAGCAACATGGTGTTCATGAATCCTTTGATTTGGCGTTGAGCGCGTATGTGTGTCTGTTGCCTGCATCACCAAAGGCACCTTATTAAAGGATGGGTGTTTGATTCAGCCGATCTGAGGTACCTGAAACACCATCATCTCCCTATAGAGACATTCCGGCCAAGCAGGAAAATGAAAGACTTCCAAGGAATATCATGGTTTTCATGGGACATTATGTTTCGTCATTTAACTGTAACCCTAAAGGACCATTGTCGCTCTATGAGCCTCCATACAATTTTGCTTCCAGGTTTTCTTTCTTTTTCTTTGAAGGATCCTATACTTGTCCTTCTTTCTTTGTGGTCATGACCCCTGTTTTCATGTACAGTCAGTGGCCCCTTCCTGAGAGAACCTGAGGCAGATTAAAGGCGCGGTCTTAACTGCTCCAGGTTACCGTTTTTTTCTCAAGCTGAACCACGTTCAATCACCAAGTGATTCTGATTAACGGGGAAAAAAATCTCACCGTTAAACGAAGCGCACAGAGTTGGACTGTGTGCCTGGTTTCAGCCAAATATATTTCATTCACACTATGTCAGACATGGCTTTGAGTTATGTAATCATAATCATTCATATAGATCTAAGAGAATGGCTGATATCTGGAGTTTGAGAAAAATGAGGTTCAGTAAAATGAAAAGCCTGGGTAGAAAAAAGAGCACATAAGATATATTTCTTCACTTAGATCCATCCATCCGTCCATCCATCCATCCAAAATTTATGAAGTATAGAGTCCAGAGGTGGAAAATTCCGGTCCAGAAAGTAAAAATCCAGACCAAGATTCTGTTTCAACCAACCAGTCGAACATAAAGAATCAGAATCACAGAGTACTCAACTGGTTGGCTGAAACAAAATCTTGGTCTGGATTTTTACTTTCTGGACCTGAACTTTCAACTTCTGATAGAGTCACAGGGAGCACATCCTAGGATGTTCAGGGCATAAGGCAGGGAAAACTGCAGAACTTGTACCTGGTTCGTTCAAGAGCTCATATTTAAGGGCTGTTTAAATGTTACGGTTTTATTTGTAAGAAGATAAAATGTCAGAGAAAAAAACTGATTTCTTTAAGGTATAATATTATACTGTCAGACATCCTCAAATCACAGGGCATTCGCATATAATGTATAAGAAGTCTATGGCTCAGAGACTTTGTCTATGGGAAAGACAGGGATTCATAGCGCTTAGCAGATGGGTCTGCCGTCAGCCTGTGTTTGGTTAGGACCTTCATAGCTGTTCTTCTGTGACCTGGAAGTCAGCACAGGGTGTGTAGCTGTCCAGTGCTCTGCAACAGCTCGAGGGCCAAAAATAATGATCTCTACAGACACACCACTGTTATATGAATCAGATAACGCCGCTGTATTGCCCCTCTATCCCGCGGCTCTTAGAAGGTGACTGATTTTCCACGGACGCATTAATGTTGTTGAATCGTGTTGACTGTTTGTTGCTGATATATAGGGATTTAGCTTTTTTTTATTTGACTTGAACTCACCACTCCATAAAAAGCAGCCCTTAAAGAGATTACTCAAACCCTCGATGATGTTCCACAGAGCTTGTTATTTCATGGCAATTTTCAGGATTAATGGCCAGTATTGCCTATTATCTGTGACACAATTTGCTCCCGAACTGAGGAAAGATGAGAAAAAAAACACAGCAAGCCAACGTAATTGGACAAATAACAATTACAGCACCCCATGTCAGTTAGCCAGTGACAGAAAGATCGGGAAGACCTCCTAATAACAGACTGGCCGGTAGCTGTCTCGGATACAGACATATGACCTAATCACAGCATTTTAAACGACCGGCAGCCTCCGAATATGCATGACTGTTCCTGAAAACCATGGAAAACCTGGAAACCATTGTAATACAATACATACATAAATCCCTATTTAAAAAAAACTCTTGATGAAATTCAAGTAGGCTTGAATCAATGAAAAGTTCCTTCTCTGTTTCAGCCCACAAAGTACTGTATAATCGGCATGTGAACTCCATAGCAGCTAAACACAGCAGCTTGATAAAAACAGCAGTTAAGAGAGACCCCGAACAACAGGAGTTAAGAGAGACCCCCAGCAGATGATGAAGATAAGGAAGCAGGCAGATTCATCACCTGAAGTGAACCGCGATATCGTGTATAATGAGGCCTCCTGATTATGGCTCTTGGGAGGTATTTGGTCTCTAACAGCTATCTGGCAAGCACTCATTAAACAAATAACATGGTAAGACTAAGGAGTTAATAGGCAGGAGTTGCTTCTGATATATGCGTCTGGCCCTGTATGTGATGTCTCCGTAAATGGCGACTCTCTCTGTCTCTGCTATCCACATAAATGGTGTTTATCTCTGTTGCCTGAAAGTGGGGTCTCGGTCTCCCTTGTGAGAAGGTGAGAGGGGGAGCTGAAAGTTGGGGATTGCTGTGTTGTCCTGGTGAATGATGCCTTGCTTAATGGAAACCTGCTGGCTCTTGAAAGACGGATACGCCTGGAAAGCATAAATAAAGTCAGCTAAATGGAATTAATACAAAGCTGGGGAAGCTGACTTAGGGGATTCTGGGTATTTTTCTGTGACTTTTAGTCTGCACTGTCTTGATTTGAAAGTTTCTGTTCCTTGGCCAAAACGTCTTGCCGTAAAAGTCAACGTTGATAAAAAACAAGCCTTTTGGTCTTTGTAATGCTCCTGTCTTGCAATTCCATCCCACCTTTGCACCAGTAACCCTATGTCCAACTAGCACACTGTCCTCATTAATGGCTGTCATCAATATACAGGCATGCAAACCGGGGACATAAATTCAGCTGCTTTAGTGAGGTAATCAAACTTTCCTCACTAGTAAGGCACCTTGCTAACAGTTTTTGTCTATGTGCCTCAGTACCTGCAGCTCAGGAGTTTTACATGAGTATAACGCCTTAGTCGTCGAGAGAGTGTGAAACATGTTTGAATCAAATTCCAATTTAACGCTCAGCTTGTCTTAAAACCCAGCTAACCCTCTGCTGGAATGCACGCCACAGCCGTGACTACACCAGCAGAAAGCCTCGTTAGCACGTTAGCTAAGCACTAGTGCCACGTACATGCCTTGTGCACACTGCAGCCGGCCCGCTGCGCTCGTGTCTCAGAGAAGCCTCCGTGTCGCTCGCTTTCAGACGCGACACTGATGCGGCCTCTTGGGTCTGCCTGCAGCTCTACGTCCTCTCCCGTTACCTGAGGGGCACGGCAAGGAACTCACCTCCCTGGGTCTTCAGAATAAACTAAAATAAATAAAGGGAAATCAGCAAAAAGTTAGCTGGATGCTAACCTATATATTTTCGATCGTATTTCCCAAACATTCTGTGATATCTCAGCAGGAGAATCTACAGCACTGATCTAGCGTGACCATTTTATATGGTAAAATATACAAAAGTACAAACAAGCTCATTCTATGCACTTCCATTAGGAATAGGTTGTGCATTCAGTTAGAGCATGAAACGATACATTTGATGCACGCCTCTGCTTTGAGGTAGGGGAGTGATCGACACGCCAAAGGCCACCCAGGCACTGTTCCATCGGCTGCCAGAGCACATTAGTAAACACGACACAGATGCGTCGCAGAAGGTGCGAAGGCTGTCGGTCTGTTCAGCCAGAAGTGGGGCTTAAGCTGTCCTGTTTGGCTCTGATGGACCAAAATCGACACGTAGAAGCCTCTTAAAGAAGCAGTAAGACTCAACAGACTTTAATCAGAGAACACCACTGTAAGCACATTGTTTAAAACCAGGATGAAACAGTCCAGTAATATAGTGTGAATTTAGCCATCTTATACTTGATTAGAAGGGACCATATTTAAAGATGCAGTCAGAGCGGAATTCTGGCTGCTTGCTGACCACTGCAGGAAACAAGAAAGAAAGACAGCTACTAGTTTTAGTTGTTCTTCTGACTCGCACTGTCTTGATGTGTAACTATAAAGGCTTTCTAACCTTAAAGAACTGCGAAGTATTGGCTAATGTGCGTACCTTCTCCTTGGAATTGCTCTCGGGAGTGGCGTTGTAAAACTGTGTACCTATGAGCTGAGGTGATACCATAAACAGATAAAATAAGGTGGCCGAATAGACGGCCACGATCAAGGCGGGTACCCTGACAAGCATAAATTATGATAATGAAAATTTAATAAAAAACACTTTATTCCAAAAGGTCTCTGTACTTTGAATGTGTCAAGAAGATGTAGCACTCTACCTGGAGAGGAATTTTTTGCCTCAATTAGAACACTGAAATATTAACAAGAGAAATTTCACCTTTTCGCAGGGGGTTAGCGAAGGAGGGTCGGAATGAGGAATGGACATTCAGGTACATTCCGGGTGAAACTATCACATTCATTAATTGCTTCGTATGAGCGTTATATTCAGCTAAAACAGCACACGTAGCAGAGAGCTGCACCTGACAGAGCTACCCATTACCAGCCCGCTTGTTTTCTTTCTTTCAGCAATGCACTTACAAGGTCCATGCAAAAAAAATAAAAAATAACACCTACTCAATGACCTCACTGGTGCCTAATGCACTAGAATGTATGTTATTTTGCCATAAATAAATGCACCATTGTATCGCTCCGGGTGCCAAATTAACACATTCACCACCGCTATGAAAAAGTGCATATCGATTGTCCTCTGTGTCCCAAACACTCATGCAAAATCCAGCTCAGTCTTACGTCGGGGCTCAATTACAGCACCCAGAAGGTTAAATCGATAGCATTTAAATTGCTTATGGTAATCGCCGGGTTCTGCAGGTACAATCTGCCAATGCCAGCCAAGCCTTCTGTTCAAATCAAAGGTATGAGTGGCTGTTGTACCGGTTTGGTCTGGACTACCCTAATGGTGTGTGATGCTGAATCGCAATGTAGCAGGAAGCAGCTACAGGAAATGTGCATCATGACCCTGGGCATGAGAGGGACTCCACAGAATGAGCCTCCAACAGTTTATGGACCACATGCCTGGCTGGAGCCCATGTGACTCTGAGGCATGTTTGCACACCTCAGTGATTTCTTTTTTAGCTGGATCTGGGCATTGGGTGGAGTTTGGGGTAGATACGGGATGTGTCCTCTGATTCTGCTGAGCTTGAGAGTTAGGCTGTACAGCGCCATCTCTGCATGGAACCAGCACGCCCAACGCGATCAGTCAGTCTCCGCGACGGCCAGCGTCTCGCATTGTCGCGAATCCGTCATGAATTTTTCATGGCTCCTGGGGACCATCGCACAATATAACTCCCGACGATATCTCATCGAGGTTGGAAGGAGTGTGACTTTGAAGTTTTGCCTAATTAAACTAACGAGCCTAAGAGCGGTGCGCCGAGCCGATCTGAAAGATGTGCGTCGCGTGTGTCGCTTAAAATAGAACAATGGTTCACCTCTAGCTCCCTGGCCAACCTTACTTCAGAAGCTGCTGAGCTTCCGTTGCTTTGCGGGGAAGCAACATCCCAAATGGTTGTATAACACATGCTAATGAACAAAAACCAATCCAATAGCTTTCCATAGCAGTCCAATAGGATTTATCAATACATAATCACAGCGCTGTCCTCTCTGTATTAGCATAACATACGGGGTGTGTCTTTCAAGCTGAAATGGAAAGCCCGCATCTTCAATTAATGCTGGTATCAAAGCCAGGGTCTCTCGTAATGCTAATCTGTAAAGTGAGTTAATCACAACCATCATAGATATATGGTGCAGATTTCACTGCGGCCATTTATTAAAATCTAGATTTTAAAACCTTCAGGACAGATAGAATCGTGCATCACCAGTGTTGAATAACGAAATAATGCATAGTTTCATGCTGGAGCTAAAAGTTCTGCGTTTTTATTTATTTTATTTGATCTAAGAATCACCGACATATTACCAAAATCGACCCAACAACTAGGATGACAGCTGTACCACCCTTCATACTAAACCAGAACACATTCATTCAGACAGAGACAGCTTATTACTTTAACGCGGAGCTTTGGCGTTAGGAAATACTCGCTGTTTTCATGTGTTTTCCCCAAACTTTATTTTTGATGTCTCCCTCTACTGGACGGGAAACATTAAACATCTTCAGGTCTTTCCGCAGAAAACAAGTTTCAATGAGTTTGTGAAGCGGGCCCATGAGATTAATTAAAAAACAAATATTAGGCAATACAGCTTAGCGTGTTTGTCCAAAAAAGGAAAAGAAATGAATAATTTGATAAATGCCGAGAGTCACAATTCTCCCTCCTGTCTATTTTAAAAGAATCCGCAGTGACAGGCTGGCATTTTGGCTCGAAGGGCGCAATCAGCCTCCGACGTATTTTTTTTTCCCCCCCATTACAATGCCAGAATCCATTTATGCTCACACAGAGTACAAAATTGCTTACATTTAATAGTAATGTGACCCCTGGAGGAACGAGTTCACAGTGGAAGCTCACACGCTCTGCCACATTCCGCTTCTCTGGGGAAAAAAAACCCCTTTGACATAAGTACAATTCCAAGATTAACAGAAGCCCAATTAGAACAACGATTTCTCAAGCAGAAAGAAAGCAGCAAGATGTAAACATACAACTCCGGCGCACACACACACACAGCGCTCATTCGTCTCCAGCTCTAATTAAACAGCAACATTAACGACCTAGGCCTTAATGGATATGCAGTGGGGTTACAGTTTTCCTGACACAGGCAGTTTAGGTAAAATTCAATGGCCACTCTGTAGCTAGACGAGCAGCCTAATTAGCCTACTTCAGGACAGCCTCACATCGACATAATTGGCTTAATGTGTTTCATTCTGTAGAAAGGATAATAGGCCCTGTGAATGCCAGGAACACAAAATGAAAAATAGGGTTTCTTTTGGACACTAGAAAGTTTTTAGCAAGTTTCCCAGCACTGACTCTATGATTCTGCTGTTACGTATTTCCAGGACGACAATCTATTAGCGATATATCAGAGAATCATTCTGTTCACGGAACATCTACCTCTAAAAAGAATATGAAATGTAGAGCCACTGGTACTCATGCTAATTATTTTTAGTAACTCTACAAACACTGGTCTTTAAATGCAGCATTTCATTCAGACACACTAACAGGACAGATCGCTTATTTCATACTCTGATACAACACAGTATGGATGATAATCATCGTCATCATTATCAAAAATACACTGTCTTAAAATTTGATATCTTACTCAAAAGGTGTTGAAATGATAAATACTGTTTTGAAATATTTCAATACAAAATACAGTTTCAGGCTTTTTGTTGACAGGTATTCAGCAGAATGATTATGATTATATAACCTTAAACTTTCTGAAAACAGACAAGTTAAACTGCCTAGAATCATGCAGAGCTGTGTGGACATCTGTGTTCAGGAGTCTGCGAGACACATAAATGTAGGCACTATGTATTACAGCCAGTCACGCATAAAAACACACCTCAGGCCAGTAAGAAAATACGAAAACCTCAAACTAGTATGTAATAGAAGCGAATTAAAAACACACCTGTAGTATAAAATATTATGCATAATAATCCCAAGGGATTTGTGTAGTCTGCCATAACCAAGACATGAAACAAACCGAAGACTCAGAAAATAAGGATGTTTCATGTATGGATGCTCCTCTACTTACAAACGAGATACGTTCTGAATGGCCGTTCTCAACTTGAAATGTTCGTAAGTTGTTATTCAACATCATTTTAAGGGCATACACAAGTATAAAGAACTAGGATGCCGGGAGTACGCACGCTACGCTGCTGCGCGGCGGGAGTAACAGCCAGAAGTTGTACTAGGCGGAACTGGAGCGCAGAAAAAAAAATGATGCGGACAGGAAACGGGAGCCCAGTGAACACAATTTGGACTTACAGTCCTCTTCGTTCATATGTCTGAAAGTTCGTAAGTTGAAAGCTTGTAAGTAGAGGAGAGTCTGTATATGAACATCCTTGCTCTTGGAAGACTGAAAGAATATCTGATTTGAGCAAAGACTTTGAAATATACTCTAGATCTGCAGCGCTTTCAAGAAACTGCTGTTGCCAGAGTTTTATTTATCAGTTGAAATCCTGATGTGATGTATTCACCAGACAGAAAGGAGAGCCGCGCGTTGAGGTGAGTTTTACCGATTAGAGGCATCTGCTGTGGAACAGGTTGGATCACGCTGGAGACTCCAGGTAGGTGTTGGATTGAGCAAAGCCACAGGTTTGGGGAATGTGTAAGTAATGCCACAGGTGACGGATAAAGGTGGACAGTCGAAGAGACTCATGCACGTCCAGCACCACATTGCTGACAGGAAACATGTGAGGCCTTTGTGCAAATGGGCCTTTGTGTGTCAGTTTTTTTAGCAAAAACTTTGTGTGTTAGAGGACAAGATCAATTTCTCAGCTTTGCATTGTGTTGTGCAGCAAAAAGACAACCGGGCAGTCGTCCAAAGAGAGTGACATGATTGGGTTTTTTGTAGTATCACATGCAGGCACCTCTACTGATCAACACGTGAAACCATGATGCCGACCGCTTCTCTAGTATTTTTCAGCTTGATCTCTGCATACTAGACCACACGGACTGAATTACAGCCCAATGATCCCCGTGACAGAAGCCAGTTCTGGATATTGATTTCATTGCTCAATGCTTCTTTTCAGAAAGCATTCATATGTATAGTTTTCATTATTATATGCATGCTAACCAATTTCTGTTGTGACTGGAGGCAAAAGAGGAGGATAAGAGTATTTCCCATCATGCAATGCAGAAATCAGTCTTATACTTACGCATACAAAACTCAAACTCAACACACTGGCTGGTTAGACTTGGTTAAAATTAATCAGGAGATCAAATGATTGCTTAAAGCCTTATTAATCAGCTTTCCCAAACGGCTGAGAGTTACCTCACACTCTAAATGTAAGTCTTGAATCCCAGGAAAGAGAACAGAGAAAGTATACAATCGTGGCCAAAAATCAAGAATGACACAAGTATTGGTTTTCACAAAGTTTGCTGCTTCAGTATTTATAAATCTTTTTGTCAGATGTTTCTATGGTACACTGAAGTATAATCACAAGCATTTCATAACTGCCAAGGGCTTTTATTGACAATTACATTAAGATTATGCAAAGAGTCGATATTTGCAGTGTTGGCCCTTCTTTTTCAAGACCCCTACAATTCGCCCTGACATGCTATCACTCAACTTCATCACCAAACTGTTCTTGGATGGTTCGGAGAAGTTGGTCTCAGAGGATGTTTTGGTACCATTCTTTATTCATGGCTGTGTTCTTAGTAGTGCTGTAGTTCGAGACCAGTCTTGGTCTCGAGACCAATATTTTGTGGTCTCGGTCTTGTCTTGGTCTCGATGGGATGGGGAAAAAAAAGAAAACAGTCTTGGAGGTGCAAGTCAATCTGGAGGCTCATTCTCTTCAATTCAAAGCAAGGGATCATTACATAGCC
>JAODKC010000038.1:5471455-5481457 GCA_026777985.1 Mormyrops attenuatus
CAATCTACAGTAAGTTGTCGATTTTAAGTGCATCACTGCATTTCCCTAATTAGGAACTTCATTACATTAAAAGTGCTGTCTGGTTTTGATGGATGCTGGCTAAACACACAGCAACAGGCCCGTCAGTCTGACATCCATGCTGGCAAAACTTTGTGGGTCTGCCTGTGGGACCCTATCCAGCCACACCACTAGCGCCACTGGCCAATTGCGTTTCTCTGTTTGGTGCTCTCTGCTGGATGGATGCATGTGTCTCTAAAGTATCGTTCGATTTACTGCTGACAGACATATGCAGGCAATGATCTGGTACTGATCATGGCACCAATATCCTGCTATTAATTAGCCTGACAGAAAGATTAGGTGTTAGTTCAATCACAAAAGCTATAAACATGCTATAAGCAAAATATTTATTTATATATTTTATATATGCGCTATATATCACATGCATAGTTAATTCTGCACTTCTTAAGAGTGTATAGATTACCATTTAAATCTGATCCCTTCATTTGATGGCTCACCAGGTTTTGAGAGATCGTTTTCTGGGACTCGTTTAAAAGTACATCTCAAATGGATGCTTCATTAATCTGCAGCTGCATTAAAAGGGCAAGTGAGAGGCTTATGGGCCGTGTTACTTAAAAGGACTCTCAAAATTCACAAGCAAGAAGTTCAAGGGTTCAAAAAATGTAAAGAGAATAGAGAGCTTATCAGCAGTGCTGTCTGGGACTTTCTTTGCATGCTTGTGAGTTGTCAAAAATGTTTTCAGAAATGGAAGTTCAGAAGGACCAAAGTTAACCCCCAAAGTGCACGTCCAGAGGGAAACCATGTAACAGCTAGAGGAAAGCCATACGGTTACTTCGCACACACAGGCGGTGACCACGGAACAGCCTTCATGCATGCAGCATCCCCTCAAAATGCAGGGGAACAGATGTGCTCGCGTTTAAAATTCAGGGCACAAGCCTGCAAAAGCGGGCAGACAGAGGGCCTCTGATGTCAGAGTAAACTTGTCAATCACCGGCAAGCAGCATCCTGCCCGTGCGCCACGCAGGGAAGACAGACAGGTGTGCGGCCGAGAGCTCACAGACACCCACGAAAACACAGGAGCGTGACTACGGTGACAAGCGGGAGACATCAGGGCCACTTATGCAGGCTCTCCACGGAGCGGGAATCCCGAGGAGAGGGGCGAATGTTACAAAAGAGTGGCAGGCATGGAACGAGCTGGAGATTAAGGAGAAGGCTCCGGCTGAAGATACGAGATAGGGAAGAAAATCAGGAGACACAACGGAAGAAAAATTAATGCTCACCTGTTGGGGGTCATTTTTCATCCTTTATCCTACGAGCAACTTATTCATGGCCGAAATGTACCCTGATATCCTAAGCCGTCTGCATGGCCATGAGGACCGCGGTAAAAGTAAGCAAAAGCGTGTTTCATGAGCCACCGGCCGTATGAGCAGATGGTGGCTTTCATTTGCACCAGCAGGAGCGTCTTCAAGGTCACAGGCCACATCTTCCCACCTCAGCTGCCGCGTGAGCAATCCTCACACCACGATTGTCGCTCTGTCATTTTCATTAATGTCACTGCCTTCCAGAGCAGGTTCACTGCCACTTAATTTCACACTCGCGTTTAGACCAATTTGTCAAGCTCTGCATAATCGCTCTGCGGCCGGGACGCACATCAAAGCAAACTGTGTGGGAGGAAAGTGAATTAGCGGGAAGATGACGGCAGCACATGACACTAGCAGGGGCATGTTTTATTCTCCCACCCCTGGTGTTCTAAATGCGCTTTCACCACGGGGTTGATGACCGGTGACTGGGTTGGGGTGTGAGAAAATGCCAGCACACGCCAGGCACAGGCCCAGTACATGCCAGACACACGCCGGGCACACGTCAAGCACATGCTCAGCACGCGCCACCTCACTCCTCAGCACATGCCGGGATACATGGTGTCCCTCCACCTTCATGAAGGCCACCTCTGTTTGTTTTCCGTCTGACCCCGCCCCCCACCGGTATGGCTGATTTCCCAGCTGTCCTTGCATGCCACAGTTTCTGGTCACATTTAGCAACTCTGAGAGTACCAGAGAGTTCCCTACAAAAACTCAATGACATTTCTATTAATTGGCCTATTACGCACAACTCATTAGCAAATCAAAGGACCCACATATAAATGTTAGTAATTACTGTCTTTATGCTCCACTGCGCCCCCTGCTGTGTGGCCATGAATGTCAGGGACTGATCTAGAGCTTCTTAGGTGTGAAGGATCCCATCCTCCACCAGAATGGTGAGCTCTTCTTCCTGCTGAGAGAGTTCCACCAGGGAGAGTCTTTCATCCACCCTCCTCCATGGTTTGTCCAATGGACTCGCAGCTGTCATCTGTCATGGTGGTTTTTGATCCCCATAGGCCACAGCACTTGACCGCAATTGATCGGATCATCCCTAACCCTAACCTTAACCCTATCCCAAACAGCTAGGCTGAGACGAGCAGGGGGAACACAGGAAGACCATCACACCTGGGCCCAAACGCTGGGTGACATTCACAGGCTTTACTTGCCTCTGCCATCAAACACACAGGTGTCACCATAATCAAGGAGGAAAAGCAGTGCCCAGCAGTTGGCCAAGCAACAGGCCCTGAAGAAGGTCCTTCAGTTTACTGGAGAGCGGCTCTCGCGCCTGTGCAGTTATTAAGACAATGAGAAACAACTGCTCCACAAACAGCAGCTCAGCTGACAGACCCACTCAAGAGGTCTATCTGTAATGGCGTGTGGCCTTGGAGGAGACACACACACAGTTCCCAGTCCTCTCTGCTAACAATCAAACGGGCCCTTCCTCTTCTCCCCCCCCCCACAAACAGGTATGTCAAGCAGTCTGGCTAGCTTGGCAGAGAGAGATGATTGTCTCGATAATTGCTGATGGATGGCTATCGCGTTTCAGGCAGCTTCAGCTAAACACGAAGCTCATTCTAGGGGGTCCGATACTGATCCGCAGCTGATGCGCTGATGTGGACAGATGCGGGTTTTATTGATTTCTGAAGGAGTCGGGGAAGATAACTCTGAGGTTGGGGGGAGGGATGTCTGATTGGACCGGAGAAGGTCAGCAGGTGAAGCCAAACAGAAAACAGTCATCACTATAAAGCCTTGCAGTGTACGACAGTTAGTCATACTACAGCAATTATAGTCGTGTTTCACAGTTCTTAGGGCTAAGCTCTTCCGATGGCACTCAGCAAAACAAATTTTTCCCAATAAATGCTCAACAGCAGGAAATCTTGTTTTAAAGCTTGATAAAGATCTTTGAAGGAGGCAGGTTGAAAGTGCAATAAAGAGAATCCATGAAAAAACATAAAACAAAGAGAAAAGTAATGAAAAATGTATAAGGTTCCTTGCAGTGCTAATAATAATGATTGATTGCAACATGAATACAAAGAGGACTCCAGGAGCTTTTTTGATAACCTTGCACAAAATATCTCTTCAGGAAGTCTCATCCCAACCATGCTGGCCCTGAGCTGCAGCGGTGTGGAAACGCTTCTTCTCACTCCTAACAGAGCATCTTTGCCGTCTCCGGTTCCTCTCCGAATGTAAATGAACCATGATGGAGCTTTTCTTGCACATCCTGTCTGGATGTGGTGTACGGTTTTGCTACTGGGCTGAACTGCACTCAGTAAGCATTTTCCGTGTCTAAATCAGGGTTCCCCGATTTCGATCCTGGAGGGCCAGGTTGCAGGTTTCTCTGCACAAATACATCTTATTCAGCTCACCAGCCAATTGCCAGGTTTACTAGGTGTGTTTGAGTAGGGAAATCCACAAACTGTGTCGCAGACTAGCACTCCAGGACAAGAATCAGGATCTAAATGAAGTTGTACCAATGTACAGATATTTGATAAATAAATAAAAAGTGGCAGGTTAACCAAAGAGATGATTTGGCTTGTGAGTGTTTAGCATCTAAAAATGTTAGTTATGTTTTTAACAAACCTTTGAACATCAAGGGTAGATTTGCATTGATTTCCCACTGAGAATTCCTGAAAGGCAGATGCATCATTACGGAGATAAACGAGGACATCATGTTTGCAGAGCTCCCCAGTCATGGCCAGTCTGCTGCTTCTGTAGGAACACCAAGCTTCTCAGAGAACCAGGAGACTCCACAACCTCAACATGAATATGCAAACCTTCCACTGACCATCAATGGAAAGCAATAGGTCGTACACAGAGGTGGAAAGTTCAGGTCCAGAAAGTACAAATCCAGACCAAGATTTTGTTTCAACCAACCAATTGAGTATAAAGAGTCACAGCCACACAGTACTCAGCTGGTTGGTTGAAATAAAACCTTGGTCTGGATTTGTACTTACTGGACCTGAACTTTCCACCTTTGGTTGTACATAGTAACAAAAAGCAGAAGATATAGAACAGTTGAAAATATCACGGGTGCAATGAAACCTTCAGTAATGGATTCATTGATAGTCGCTCTCAAACACTTTAACTTTACTGCTTCAAACGTCTGCTCTATTTCTATATATCTGAGACGAGGTGGGTTACCCCCAGCTAAATGATTTGGGAGAATGGCGTGAATCATGGGTAATGCATTTTAATTGGGGTTTCTTAGCTGTTAATTGACGGCATTGGAGAGCCATGTGTCCGGCCCTCCCTGAAGGAAGGACACAGAAGTGCAGATGTCTTTGGGGGGGAATCATTAAAGTGGCTATGAGCAACTTCATCTCTTTCATCGGACTTGGACTTAATTTAATCAGTTCCAGAAATAGCCAGAACTCCAGTGCAATACGAAGCCCCGTCCGCAAACCTCCAGCTGCTTTGTCACAGAAGAAGAAAACACTTTGATGAAGCATTTCCCTCAAACGTTAAAGCTGCGTCTACTCCCACTGAAATTAAGCCCTTACGTTTGCCGGCATGCACTGCCCACACTGAATATGACACACTCGCTAATCAACTCTGAATGAGTTTTTTTTTCCAGGGGGGTGGGGGGGCAGGACACACATTTGGATTACATTCACATGGCAGAATGTCCATGGCGCAGCCATCAGGAGGTGCAGCTATGAGCCACATCTTAGTTTCCTTCCAGTTAGCATGGATTAGCGTAGCTGTTAGCTAGCCTTCCCACTCTGCTCTGTCAGCTGAAACATACACCTGATGGATTGGTGCTTGGTCAGTAGGCCGCCCTGTTGCTACTCTACCAGCGTTAAAAGTTGGGGGCATCTGGCTAGCAGTGCTTCACTGTATAAGAATCGGCTGAAAAGAGGCTGCGTTTCCCACAGCCCCTGCTGTGAGTGATGGGCACTGCCCCCCCTTCCTGACAGGTCTGCTCACTCTGCTCTATTCGTTCTTTGTCAGGACTGGGATAACATCTCCTGAAGTGCTGCCTTTGCTTCAGCCTCGGACCAGTTATATGCTTTAATCACATTACGACAGGCGGAATTTATGCTGAAGTAAAGCGCATGAAATAAAATATAGTCTGTCAGTTATTGCTACATAAGAAGAATTTTAAATGTTTATGAAAACTTTGTCATATTGGCTGAACGTGCTGATCTGAAGAAGATAATATTCCTGTTCAAATCTGATATCGCACATGGGATTCAAGAGATTTATACATTGTGTACTGAATGAACCATGTTTTTTTTTTTGCAGCAAAAACGGACTCAACAATATCTGTTTACTTGTGTACATTGGAGATTGCAGCTATCGTACCACATGCCAGGAATCCTCAAGTGAAGATCAGCTGCTCACGCCTAAAGCAATTCGGCGCTATATCTCCCTGATGGTTCTTTGTTTGACCGAAGCAAACCGCAACAAAGCTTGCGCTACGTGCACAAAAAACCCGCTGGCCTCAGTGATGTCACGTACCGTTCTGCAAGGCCAGTCTCCCTGAGATCTGAACCCGGGCGGCTGATGGACTCGCTCTCAGGGATTCTCATTTGTCTGTTGCTGCTGAACGGACAGCCAATTACTTTTGGACTCATTACAATCACCAGCTAAGCGCTATCCTGCTGGACCGGATCAGCTGGAACAGCACACAAAGCATCACACCGTTTTTGTGAGAAAATAAATAATAAAGACCAACAAACAAACAGAAACAACAAAGCAAAGGAGAAGGTCAGCGGCGAGGCGATCGGGGCCTAATCGAGGGCAGGGGGGGCGTCTCACACGTTTGCTCATTTTCCACTCATTTATTTATGATTCTGCAGTTGGGCTTGGGGCCAATGATTGGTGCTCGCTAAGTTTGATTAGCAATTAGCAGGAGCAGCTTATTGTCCGTCCAATCAGTCACGGCTCCTCTGATCAGCACATACAAGCACTGGCTGGCTTTACATGCAATTTGTGGAAGCTGGGGACGTTGGAAAAGGTCCCAAAGTCACATCCCACAAGGGCCCTTACTGTCCCTTCAAGCAGTTTTGATTTCCTGAACAAACATTGCCATCTGGAAACACTGCAAATCTCTCTGAATGATAAGTAGAATGACGACTGAATGTGTCTCCTGCTGTTGATATTCCACATGCTGGCGTGGTGAAGCTCTGAGCCGTTTTTCCAAGCGTGTTTCAACGGAGGACCACCCTTCTACCCTCTCAATGACCTCGGCAGGAAGGAAATCAATATCCACACTCACTCCCCATGTCTTGTTTACGTTATGCAAGCATGAGCCAGACAGCCACCAAGCAGGAACCTGTCGTCGGCTAAGTGCCACGTGTCCTCAGCCTGACGAAGGTGCCACACATCAGGAAGGCAGATTTTCATAGTCAGAGCTATGATATCAATCAGCACCATCCACATTCTCATCCATGAAGACCTGGGGTCTGATGTCTCCATGTAAATATAAAAAAATGTCAGTTCAGCATTTGGTTGCTGTCGTAATATTTTTCTACATCATATTATATTTTTATAAAAAAGACATAGCAAAGGGAGCCAGAATCCTATTCTAAAGAATAGTCTTGGGCCCCCCAACAGTGCCGTCATCAGCAGTGTAACCAGAGTGGCAGCGACCGGGGATCGAACCCACATACAACCACGTGGCTGTCAGGTTCGGGAGCCGCATTCCGTGCCTTTCTGGGGACAGCTCATGTCTGCCACCCCTGCTCCCATACAGAACATACGACAGCACTGACAGGTCACCCCACAGTTACAGCCCCCATCCCTCCCCTTGCCCTCATCTTCAAAGATGCATGCCTGTCTGCTGCAGGACAGTAATGCAGTATGAAGGCGCAATATGAATGCGCAACTGGGGGAGGCCTGTCACAGAGCCGGCACACAGCGGAACGGGCCATAACGAGCTGCGGGGTTTGTTCCTGTCGCTCTGGGTTTCCTTCCAGACGCATGGCGATACGCGTGTGCGTGTCAGCGTGAGGTTCGTGACGGAGAGTCTGCTCGGGCCCTGCTTGGGGCCCGAATGCCCTGCGCTGGGGGCCACTCAAACATGGCGACTCTGTGAGGGGGAGAAATGATTCACCTCTGGCTGAATGAGCCCACTGCTTTCAACAATGCTGCTTTCATTCCCATTTTCATAATTAATCACGCAGGAAATATATTTCTTTAATATGCTGTAAATTACACAGGCACTGATATACAGACACAAAAATCTCTTTCATTAAAATTATGTCTTTGATAAATTGTTTCTGAGTCACTGTGATAAGACAATATTGGGAAATATCCAATATTCTCTTGTGGCTAAATATCAGTCTATCAGCAACTCAGTAGCATGTAAAACACTCTAAACACAGAAGAGAAGCACTATTCTGGAACAAAAACAGCAAACGTGTTCCAGCACCTGCTCTCTGGAGCTCACACACACACACACACACACACACATACACACAGACACACACACACACAAACACACACACAAACACACACACACAAACACACACACACACACACACACAATAAGCCACTTGCAAGGCATTATATAATCATGAAGTCCATTGTAATATCATAAACATGACCCCTCACTAAAGCTGACTGACTATTCACGAGTGTGGCCCCAATCAGGTTATCGCTGTTATAGGGTTTCCAACTTTCACACATCTGACCCTTACGCTTTCAGACTCTCATGCTCATGCAAGAAATATTACAGCAAATCTAAATTATTCCATTATAAACCTAAAATTAGCTACCTCAAAAGCACTGGAGTAGTTTGCAAATCTGACAGATTATTTACAAGGTAATAAAATTGTCACATACATGTAAATATGTGTGCACGTGTGGGCAGACTAAATTGAAAATCTCGCTCCAGCCAGCTGACCAAAGTTGGCAAACCTGCTGTTCAGCCAGAGCAGACGGCACTGAGCAGACAGACGACAATGACGATTGGCTGATGCTCCTGTAATGAAGAAGATGCCTCCGCACCGAGATGGCAGAGTGCCCATGGAGAGCTGACATGATGAGTCAGGAGCAGGAAGCCGGGGTCTACCTCTGCTGGACCGCTGTCCCAGCTGCCTCAGGTGACTGCGTGCATACCAAATAGGCCATCCACTGCAGCTTGTCCTGCGGCTTGCACAGCAGATTCACCGCAGTTTGTGAAACACTGACAGTTAAGGGCAAGGAGTGTGTTTCCTCCTGATGGAACGGGAGTCTGTCTGTCCCCATCCTCAGACATTTATATAGGTCAGACTAAGAAGGTCCCTGAAACGAGTATTTTTATGCTGTAATTTTCTGAATCACTTAACCAGAACTGTCTTTGCTGATCAGCATTTTTCATAATGAATCGCAATGAATGTATTTGTAAAATTTGAATGAGGAATTTGTGTTTCACTGCTGTGGATCGCAGAGCTCTCTGGATATGACTTATCCCAGGCGTCATAAGGAAATGCTGCAAGCCATGAACTCATCTGGGATGCAGTGACACTCCCTGCACTCACTTATTGTGGATCCCGTTACTTTTCTGATCACCTTCTGCATCTTCTGTTATGTGATTTACTTGGCAGCCGACCTCACTGGATAACCTGCAGGCAAAAAAAGGGTGAAGGAAAATACGAGGAGGAGAAAGCATCCACCCTCCACTCCCCCACATAAGGGGAGGATTCAGAAAGGAGCCCAGTTTCATCCTCCACAAAGGTTTGAGTAAGTCTGAAGGACCGCCTTGGGTGCCAAAGAGAATCCCACACCATTATTGTAGCAGCATGACCAACAACGTTCCTTGAGGAGAAACCCACACCCTGACATGTTCCCCAAGGAGAATCCCACAGTCTGACACGTTCTCCAAGGAGAAACCCATCCCCAAGGAGAACCCCACAGTCTGACATGTTCCACAAGGAGAAACCCACACCCAACATGCTCCCCAAGGAGATATTCAGATCCTGACATGTTAACTGAGGAGACACCCACACCCTGATGCTATCAGGCAGCTCAGGTATTGCCCAGAACTCACCAGAACAAATATGACCACTGATGTGGAACAGGGGCTCATTCACATAGATGAGCCACTCTAGGGGAAGCATCCATGTTGCAGACAGAATGTAAAGTACATGCCTATGGATTCAGTCACGGTGCCACGGGTGGCCCCACTGATATTCACACGAAACATGCACACATGTGAAGCGTGTCCTCCTCAGAAGCCCATTACACTGCTCTCTTGCTCTAAATCAGGATATTGAAAATGGTGCATGATACCATCAGCAATTTCACTATAGCAAGGCGGCTGAATGAATCAGCAAGCTGCTTGACACTAAGATCGGGTGCGCGAGGGTGAGCATGGGTCGGAAATCGACCTGCGTATGCTGCTTGTGCCTTCACAGGCAGGTGAACACCGTGATGTCTTCTCAAACAGTCTGCCGCTCAGGATGTCAACCAGACAGTGTTCAGTAGCCCTTAGGTAGCCAGTTCTGAGCATGCTGTATGCGTGTCCAAGAATGGTGAAGCACAGGGGCAAATGCAGACATGCTCAGGTGTGGGCCATACCATCTTCACAGGGGAAAATGCAGGCATGCTCAGGTGTGGGCCAGACCATCTTCACAGGGGAAAATGCAGGCATGCTCAGGTGTGGGCCAGACCATCTTCACAGGGGAAAATGCAGGCATGC
>JAODKC010000038.1:5496496-5518126 GCA_026777985.1 Mormyrops attenuatus
CCCCCCCCCCCCCCCCCGCCCCCCCCCCCCCCCCCCCCGCCCCGGGGGCACGGCGGCGCCCCCCCGGCGGGGGGGGCAGCCCTGACCTCTCGGAGGGTGTCCGTTTCCTGCGCGTCTCTTCAAATCAGTGTTTCCCCGGAAGAACAAAGAGACAGAGAGCCCACTACTGAAAGGCAATTAATTTCCATAATTCTTATCTGCCTGTCACCTTGGCCCCTCTGCTGTACAGAAACACGGCACGACTGTGAGGCAAATCCCTCCTCTTTGAAGGTGGGGGGCATTTTAATTAAGATATTCGCAATCTCACTCCGTCCCTCTCTCCCCTGACATTCAGATTTTACATCGCTCTCTAAAGCCAAAACTGCCTGAATGTAATTGACTGCTGAAACGTAACATTCGCATTAAGCGCGCTCGGCTCGCTCAGCATTGTGGGTCGCGGTTAGACACACACCACTCTGCTGACCTGTGCTCATAAAAAATGTGCCATCGTCCCCACTCACCTGGGATCTCATTGAGCTGGCACTCTCGGCTCTCAGTGCTGTTTCCCGGGCATGGGCCTGATCCAGGTTCGGGGCCCCCGCTGGGCTCCTGACAAGTGCGGCTGCGCAGCTGCAGCCCGGTGTCCTCGCAGGGGCCCCAGGCCGACCAGGCCATCCAGCCACCTGCAGGGGGCAAGAGAGGCAGAGTCAGAGGTGGCAGCAGCTTCCATGATGTCGACAGGAACCAGGTCAGATTGTTTGCTGCCATGAACCATCAAGCAGTGTAATGGTTTAACATGTGGGAAAAGCAAGAACTGCAAACAGAAAGAAAACATTTACCATGTGGGTGAGGAGGAACGTCAGGAGAAATTTCACCTGCACACGTACCTTTTTGAACAGCTGGGGCATATGCACAGATGTATGAATATTACACTTTCTGCTTTCCTGCTGTGCTCTGCAGTCACTGCTGACCGCATTAAGGCCCTCAAGCTTATCGACGCCGTAAAGCTAATAGCCCTGTCAATTGAAAGGCATCACTAAGCGCCCTCCATTCAATACAGTGAATGGTTTTCTCATTAAAAGCAATGCAGGGGGGTGTGTAGCACTGATACACAGCATAGCGCTGCTCCTCCCAAAGTGTGTTGTTGGGGCTTTACAGGCCACTCTGTATGTACGCCGATTGCGGGCATTCAAGTTGCAGTCGTGTGGTGGGCTACAGGTCTGACAGGCAGGTCATGGAATTGCGGTGGGCTATAGGTCTGTCACACGAGTCGTGGGTGTGCAGTAGGCTACAGGTCCAACACACAGGTCATGGGCGTGCGGTGGGCTACAGGTCCAACACACAGGTCATGGGAGTGCGTTGGCCTACAGGTCCAACACACAGGTCACGGGTGTGTGGTGGGCTACAGGTCCAACATGGTCATGGGCGTGCGGTGGCTACAGGACAGACATGCAGATCACAGTGCTCGGTGGCCTACAGGTCAGACTCCTGATTTGCAGGGCAGACTCGCAGGTTGCAGGCATGCAGTAGGCTACAAGTGAGATATGTGTGTTGTGGGCATTCTGTATGCTATAGGTTAGACATACAGGTTGTGTAGGGGCTACAAGTCATTGGAAGAATGTTACCGAACAACGGCAGTGTTAATGGACAGGTTTAACTGCGTGATGAAAAGCAGCTGTATGCACTGGGAGCCAAGACTTCCTCCACCATGACGCTTTATTTTTTATGTGGGGATCATTCTCCTGGGTCGCATCTCCTCAGCCAATATTGTTTTATCTTTCACAGCTGTTTCCAATACATAGAATAAGTTTGGTATTTAAGGACTCCTGGGCCCGTATTCACAAAGCATTTTATCTTGTGACTAAGAGTATTTCTAAATTGCACTAAAAGTTTTTAACTGAGAGTTTTTTCCTAAAACCAATTCACTTAGAGCCAACAAGATGCAGCAGCGAAACTACAATAAGGTATATTTTATGTACAGTACTGGACTGTATTATAGCGTATTTGAGTTATACACAGTTCAGTCATATGAAAAGTGTTTGAAATAGCTGTACTGTATTTTGAATGAATCAATAAAATTCAGTAAATAGCAACGCAGCCCATTTTATTACCTTATGTTCATGTAATAAATGTCAATTAGATGGTAATCTACCTCTGACATAAAGAAAACAAAAAAAAAAATCGGATATAACAATCATCCACTTACAGTGATCAGTGTCACCCTGACAGAGGTGATCACAAGCGGATCCACTGTATATGATTGGGTTGTTTCAGCTTGTTGGAGATGTTATTGCATCCCTAACAAGCTCCACAATAATCATTATTCCCTCCCAACTGAGGCGATATCCTTTTAGTAATTCTGCGTTCGTTTAATGTTTCCATGACATTGCGACATGGACTGACAGCAGCCATTTTGTGACTGTTTGTGAGTTGGTCTTAGTGACCTAGGAGACCTCTTGACTACTTTTTAGTTCTCTCAGACTTAGGTGATACTTTTAGCATTAAGGGGCTTTGTGAATTGCTCTTAGTCAAAAAAATGAGGAGTCCTACATCCATAATTTTTAGGAGTTTCTCCTAAATCGGCAAGTTAGGAGCGACTTTTAGCCTTAAGATGCTTTGTGAATACGGGCCCAGGATGTTAAGAGATATGTTTCTGGACACACAAGCTGGAGCCTTTTGGAGATTTTCAGGGAGTCCCAGAGTTACCTTGCTGCATAAATATTTTACTCACCACTGGGTAAAGTTCTGCAAAAGCTGTATTGAGCAACACACTTCCACCCTGTCAGAGTTATATAACGAGCTGAATTACAGGCCGAATGCTCCCCGTCTCTGTGCTCGTCCCCCGAGACCTGTCTCTGGCCAGTACCCAAAATGCACCACTCCTATCAGCAAAAGCACACGGCGGCCGTGTCCTGCGCGACTCATCAGTTTGGGTAACGTCGGGAAATGACACGATGGTACTTTAGGTAATTAATCACAAACGGACAAACACCTATAATATCACGTGTAAGAAAGCCTGCCACTGCATGCTCGTTTCACTGAAAATCATTTTCACCGTCTGCCTGTATAACAATCACCCCAGTCCCCCCCCCCCCACACCCCCCATCTGGCACCTAATTATTCTTAATCATTCATCTATTCTTATAATCATACAGCTCACAGAATGAAATTAATTCATTATGAAATTTTATATGGTGGTGGTCACCAGATATACTGCGTGACTTTCGATGCCTTTTATCATGGACTGCAGCACATCAACAACCCACCATAATCCAGTGAAAAAATGTCTAGCTAATTACTCTGCCATGTATATAAATGATAGTGGTGAAGCATAACCAAAAGTGTGCCTTTAAAAACCCTCCCTCCGGGAGGCGCCATGGAGCATACCGGCATCTCACACCCTCAGGTGATGCAAATGAAGCTGAGCCAATGAGGCGGGAGGATGAATATTCATCAGCCAATAAGTGTTATGACAGGAAGAGCAACTCTGTACCTTAAGCCAGCGATAACACCTCGCTCAAGCCCCGTCTGTCTCTCCGGTGCATTTTCTAGAATTTATTTTTAAACAGCCTCCGAGGAACAAATAATTGAAGTGTCTTTGTACAGTCACTGCTCTGCAGGCCTCACCCTCGCAGGGGTAAATAATGAAGGCCAGCCAGCTGTAAAACTCCCAGTACACACTGTCTGTATGTGCTGTCTCTGTGTCGCTGCCCTGCAGGCCTCACCCTCCCAGGGGTAAATAATGAAGGCCGGCCCACTGTAACACTCCTGGTACTCGCTCTCAATGTGTGCCGTTTCTTTGTTGCTATTCTGCAGGTCTTACCCTCACAGGGCTGTGTGTTGCACAGCGCCTCTTCCGTGTGCAGGCCAATACAGATGTCGCCTCCGTCTGCAGGGGCGGGGCTGCTGCAGCTGCGTGTTCGCTGGTAGTGTCCCCCACCACAAGTGACTGAGCACTGTGACCAGGGGGACCAGCAGGACCAGGCGCCCTTAACTGGACACGTCAGACAGGGACAGAGGGGTGAGACAGCAGCTGTAATGGGACCTGGCCGTCTTTGTGTACAAAACAGAGCTCACAGTCTGCCCCTCCCTGTTAGTAAAACATCGCAGCTGGATGTCGATCTAGACCCTCCATCCAAACAGCATGCTCTGCCAAGGCCGTCGGCATGACACTGGCTTCCTCCCAATCCCGTAGCTCATAACTCCCACTCCGTTCCTGGGCGGTTTCACCGGCTTGCACCAGCCCCGGAGGACCAGGTGGGGGCGTCGCATTACTGCGCTGCTGGCTGGGCTCCAAGCTTACAAATGAACAAATATATAAAACCAGGAAGTATCTGGCTGTGTGCAGCTAGAGAAATAGAAATGGCCCACCCTGATACCACGGGGTCGAAGCCCATATGGCGCCCTAGGCAATCACTGGTGCCCTCTAGGGGCCTGCATAGGGTGCCACATAGGTTTTTACTGGCACTGCATGTGTAGCAAAGACACTTACATCTATGGGAGCCTGCCTTAATCACCACCAGGAGGCAGATCTGTGGGCAGTAATGCACTGTACCAGTGTTTGGGTATTTTCAACTGTATCTAATGGCTTAAGATTAAATTAAACGTGGAACATGAATAATTAGAAGGCTACATGAATGAGCCGAGGTGCGGAGCTCAGACAACAAATCTGGCCAACTATACGAACAGGAATGGGACTGGATCATGAAAAAGCTCAAATTAAGGGAGCGTCTGGATGTAGGTGGGGCATAAGGGGTGGGGACAATGATGGAGATGGGCTGTGTGTTAATGAGAGTGTGATATGGGCAACCTAGCAGCGAGTTCTACCAGGATCATACGAGCTACGTGGCAGGGCAGGATGAGGCATGGGAGGCCAGCCGGATGGGGCAGAATGGTGTAGAAGGGGGCAGAACCCGGCAGGGAGAGGCAGTGTGGGCCAGGATGGGGCAGGCTGGGGCAAGATGAGGCATGGGAGGATTCAGCTGAATGGTGTAGGAGGGGGCAGGATGGGACAGGCTGGGGCAGAATGGGGCAAGATGGGACAGGGCGAGGCAGGATGGGGTAGGGTGAGGCAGTATGAGGTAGGATTGGGCAGGATGGGGTAGGATTGGGTAGGGCGAGGCAGGATGGGGTAGGATTGAGTAGGGCGAGGCAGGATGGGGCAGGATTGGGCAGGGCGGGGCAGGATGGGGTAGGATTGAGCAGGGCGGGGCAGGATGGGGCAGGATGAAGCAGGATGGGGCAGGATTGAGCAGGATTGAGCAGGGCGAGGCAGGATGGCGTAGGATTGGGCAGGGCAAGGCAGGATGGCGTAGGATTGGGCAGGGCGAGGCAGGATGGCGTAGGATTGGGCAGGGCGGGGCAGGAAGGGGCAGGACGAAGCAGGATGGGGTA
Organism: Mormyrops attenuatus; assembly: GCA_026777985.1. Taxonomy (NCBI): domain Eukaryota; kingdom Metazoa; phylum Chordata; class Actinopteri; order Osteoglossiformes; family Mormyridae; genus Mormyrops; species Mormyrops attenuatus. The sequence goes on from JAODKC010000038.1 coordinate 5,501,870, forward strand.
GGATTGGGCAGGGCAAGGCAGGATGGGGCAGGTTGGGGGAGGACAAGGCAGAGACGTACCTGGGCAGGCCTGGGGGTTGCACTCCTGGTACTCTACAGCAGAGCCGCTGCACACCGTGGGGGCGCTCTTGCCCTCGGGTGTGGCACAGGTGCGCTTGCGGGTTCGGAATCCAGTGGCACAGTCCCGCGAACAGGCGGACCACGTCTCCCATGGTGTCCAGCCAGTGCCGGCCACTCGTACCACGGGCCGGCCCGTCTTCAGCAGGTCCTCTACGAGAGCTGCGGAGGAGGAGTACAGAACATCACATGAAGACCCATAGTCGGGGGGTGTCCCTGAGATAAGCCCCACCCCCAAGAAAGCCCCAGATATTCATCCCAATTCTGCATACGAGGCTTAAAATAAGATGTTTAAGTAGCACTGGATTAAAAAAAAAAAACAGGACACACACACAAACACACACACACACACACACACACAAACATATACACACACAGACATACACACGTTCATGACACCCTCTGCATGGGCTTGCGGTTGGTTTCGCATAAGTGGCACTCTGGGAACTGCCATGACAAATTAGGCGGTTAGCAAAAGGGATTAAGTGCTCAGACAAGAAGGGGAATTGGATCAGTATTAGCCTGCAAAGTGCTTCCCCTTTCAGCAAAAATCATAGATATGACTCAGTTCATTATCAGAGCTCTGGAGGTTTCATTATTTTAACTCTGGACTGCTGGCTTCTTTGGGGAAGAATTATTATTTATTTACTTATTTGGTGATTGTGGCAAACAGCTCCTCTTGTTAAGAGGACATTAGACATTTGCTTGATGTATGCCTGACGCTGGAGGCAGTCCTTCTATTTCTACACTAACTGTTCTGTCACCTGGGTGGATGGTACTGCCAATATTCCCCCAGAGCCGCTACTCTGACTCCCGTTTCACTTTGGCCTTTTTCTGCTGGCGAATCCTCCGATGCACAATAACTTTGAAAAGCACCGCAGACCGTTTGCAAGGGACAGCGGGGTGGCAGTGAGATTTCACCAAGCCGTGAGCCTGTTATTCTTCAGAGGACAGACAGCTTTGTGGGGTATTCGAGTTGTGTGGTGACAGAGCTGCACACTCGTTAGCATTTCGCGACAGTCCTGTTTACATCTTGTTTTTTCATCCTGAGAGCCTCATTTTTCCCCCTTAAAGCATCCACAGCCAAACGCTGGCATTCTCTGAGGGCTGGTATGAGAATAAAGAGATGGTTAGAGGAGCTGTGGGCTTTCGCTCTGTCCTGAAACGGCACACCATGGCATGCGCTGAGGAGGGTAGGCCCTTAGCACGCTGATCACACACACACTGACCCAGAAACACCCATTCCACTCCAACGTGCCGTCCTCTGTGATTACAAGTGAGGCTCACAGCCAATCTGAGTCTCCCAAAAGACATTTAACTTCCTTGTTTAAAGGTGGAAGACAAATTTATCTGTTTACACAACAAACACCGTCCTGCTAATGTAAGCAGGGACCCCTCACTCACACTGGCAGATGTGCAGACTCCCTCCTTCCCTGCTTCCCTCCATCACATGTCTAAACCTCCACAAATAAATGCACCCAGCAGGCATAAGAATGAACAGACATTTCAAGCTCCCGTAATGCGATGGGGCCGGACTGTGAGGCTCACTGTCGGTCTCGCAGGCGGAGGAGCCGTCGTTGGGACAGAAGCGCGTCTCCACCTTGCGTCTGCCCAGCTGCAGCTCGTGGGGGTCGGCCAGCTGCGCGCGGCAGCTGTAGCGGAGCCTCTGCTCCTGGCGGGCACCACCCTGTGTCACATTGACGGGCATCCAGGGGGTCCACGGCGTGTTGCGACGCACCTCTGGGCACGCTTCAAGGTTGCAGATCTTGTACTCCTGTGGGGTTGGGTGATTCTGTGAGACATGTCTGGGGGGGGTTCCTTCACATCCTGTTATTAACACACACACACTGTGACACATTCAGGTCTCACAAGCGGAGGGATAAACACCTCAGTCCTCCACCCCCCTAGTTCACTTTGGAGATGCTCAGTATGACTTCATTTAATCCCTAAGTAGTGTAATTAAATTTTAATGGATCTTAGCTCTTTAACACCAGTGATCACTTTAAGGGGATATTTAATGTTACAAACCCCCCCCCCCGCATGACACTAGGCCTGACTCACGTGGCTTGATATCGAACAGCATACTAAAGGTGGTGTGCTGGAAAGAAATGCCTTATTGAATAAGGGGCCTCCCACCACCATGGAGAAATGGAGCTGTGTTCAGCTGCATGTTCAGCCCTGAGTTCAGCCCCCCCCCCCCACTCACCACAGCTCTTCAGACAGCTTCTATTGATTCATTCTCTAGCATGGTCATCCCAAAAATAAATTACTCTTTTACTGGAGTACATGGACAGTTCTGTAGGTTAAATAAGCCCCCGTCCACCCCCCTAAACTACAGGCAAGGAGACATCAGAAAACAGCCTCTCTCTGCCTGGGGCATTGTAGTTATGCACCAGCACATACCCATTTCCGTCCAGCTCCCTGGTGCCCCCTAGCGCCGCTTTGTCTGCCAGGGGCACTGTGGGTAACTTACCAGCGCACATCCAGGGCAGCCATTTCCGTTCTCGCAGTTCCTGATGCGGGAATGGACGCCGCCTCCACACTCAGTGCTGCACTTAGTCCAGGAGCCCCAGCTGGACCAGAGGACGGGCAGTGGGCAGGAGACCTTCTCGTTGCACAGTCTGCAGACAGTCACATACTGTTAGCACCAACGTCACACCACTTCAGACCGCTCCCACGCCTGAGCACTAACCCCTGTATTTGTGAGTCCCTGCAGCAACTGCATTCACACATCATTAATGTGTCTGCTAAATGGTATCAAGCAGGCTGGTTCATTTATAGACAGTCTTAGTAAGAGATCATCACAAAGACCTACTGCACTTCCTCATAGGTCCAGGACTGGGGGCTTTAAATCCCACCAAGTAGTCCCAGCTGCTCACCTCTCCTCTCGGCTCTGTCCAACGCAGACCCGACCCCCATGTCTGGGTGAGGGATTGTTGCAGGATCGCTGTCGCACTTCGAACCCAATTCCACAGCTGGTGCTACACTGGCCCCAGGATGACCAGGGGGTCCAGCCCCCGTTCCTGCAGCACACATGAAGCGTTAGTCAAGTAAATGCTGTTCCTGCGGTGCAGAGTTCCCACAGCCTGCAGACAGGGACTCTGCTCCATGCCGGGCTTCCTTGTGGTGGGAGGGTCAGCCTCCGCCCCCAGCTCCTCCAAGTGGCACAGGAGGTCTGACGTCTCACCAAACCCTTCAGGTTTGACAATGATCCCCAATTCGACTTCGAAAAGCCTAATGAATATATTATGCTGTGCATTCGAATCCATAAATGCTGGCTTATTCTTAAACGACACAGAGAAACAGAACTGCAGAATCTTTTTCAGTCATCATATAAAACACATGGAAAGGCAAGGCCAGCGAGGTTCAGGGAGAGCTCTAAGTACATTAAAATTCCTTCAATTTGCCTAAGTGCTTTGTTCTGGCAGGGCTCCGTTTTGTGATTTAATTGCGGCTTCCTGTGAAGCTGAACCCAACCTCAGCTCCCGCTGTAACTTTTAATCTGTCAGGGGAAGGCAGAGAACACAGAATGTCGGTCTGGACAGAAGAGATCAGCGGAGAAGAGGCACAGGGATGATCTGGAGGTTTGTCGCCTCTGCCCATTAGCAGCCCCAATGTGGGGAGGGTGTGGAAGTTCCCGGAAGGGCCGAGGGTCTCCCTGCTCACCTCTGATTATCAGCACCCTGCTCGCCGCCTTTGTTCATCCTGCAGGTGCTGATACAGTGGCCCCGTCTCTCCCCTGCTGCTGTCCCTGTGAACCTGCTCTCCCTCGCTAAGACACGGCTTCTCTACACTCTCGGTAATCAGGCTCCTTAAGTGGGTCACCTGGAGCACCACTGTCTGCCGTATCGTCACCCACGCGCCTCTTTCCCCTCACCTGGAGCAGTTGGACACCTCCATGGTAGGTCCCTCACAGTTGCGACCCCCACAGCGGGGGGCGGGGCTGTCGCATGGGCGCAGGCGGCACAGGCAGGAGCTGCTGCTGTCCCCGTCGTCATGGCTGCAGGGTTGCCATGGAGCCCAGGGCCCAAAGCCACCATTGACAGTTAAGTTCCTCACCTGCAGCAGAAAGTAAGGAGCTGGATTGGGGAACAGACGGGGACTGACTCTAATCCACAGATCACAAGTGGAGACTGATTTTACACCAGAAAGAAATGAGGGAGGTGTGTTTTCTGAAGAGTTACACTGTAACACGTTCATTAAGTGAAAAACACTTATCACAGCAGCTAAAGCCTCCATCATCATTACAATTTCTCCCACCCCAGGGACTTACTGGACATTCTGTTATGTTCTGGCTCCACTGGCTCATGTTGGAGCTGTCCTCAATGGTGGTACAGCGCCGCTGCTTCCGGTCCCAGCCACAGTAAGGGTCCCGCGCTTCAAGGCAAAGCCTGCAGGGGGCCACGGCGAGATAACAGTATGTGACGGCCGAACACAACAAAAACACATGCGTGCACACTACGAGCTGTCACGTGTGACAAGGCACCAGACAGCGAGAGGGAAACAAATCGACGCAAATGTGCCACAGCGAAGGGTCTCCCACAGCAATTATACGTTCGTAAGCTGTGCAAAAATGGGCTAATTGAGGAGCAATTAAACCTCAAATGCTGTTAATGAAATGAAGCTGTCAGCACTTGAACCCAGCTGTGGTGTAGGGTGTGTGCAGGTAATGCATGTGTAGTACCAACACAACACACACACATACATACACACACACAAACACACAGGTTTGTAATTATATCCTTGTGGGGACTCTGCATTCATCTCTAGGTGGAAAACTGTAATCCCAACATGATGACCTTAACCCCTACCCAGCCCTAACCTTAACCATAAGCAACCAAACAAAATACGAGGCATTTTTAGTTTTTTGATTGCCTTCACAGATATTTGTGGAGACCTGAAATAACAGGTTTTTATTACATTGTAGGGGACATTTGGTCCCCACAATGTAATATAAACATAATCACAGACACACACATTTTTTGGTGTGACGCACTCATGTCTCCACACATTTTTTGTGGTCCCCACAACATCAAAATAACTAGCTCGGTCCCCACAATCTAATATATATATAAACCCCATGCACGCACGCACGCGCGCACACACACACACACACAAACCTCCCTGCTGTGGAATGAGCCCCTGTCTGGCCACACAAAATGTGTTTCTGCATCACACTCCAGCGAAACACAGACTGCAAATCAGGAGGTGTGACGGTGACCTCCAATCAGCCCCGCGCTACTTCATAATGACTTCGTCACGATCCGGCTCTTTCTTTGTACGACGCCCACGATATGATTTTGCAGCTCAATTGGCCTGAACATCCCAGAAACCGATTTAGCATATCGTGACAATAAACACGGGTAATAGAATCCCCTCACCGAACACGCATTATTTACAGACAAATCAGCACTTTAGACGAGCAAAAATAATGACATTTACGGCAGGCCCTTGCTGCTGATTAAAAGCGTCATTATGACCCGGGATTAGCCAGAGCAAGAGACAGACCCCATGGACAGGGACCTTGGGGCCAATTCATTTACCGACAGACCTGCCCACACTCCATTAATTATGGCAAGCTGAGAAATCATCAGTGCTGAGGCCAGGCCAGGCGGTGCCAGCAAGCGCCCAGGCAGCTCTGAGTAATGCTGCTCTCCTGCAGCCAAAGCGGGGCGTCCTCACGGAAACAAACGCCAAGACCCACGGCGACACGTGCTGCGGGTGAGTGTGAGCCACCCGTAGCCACGAGAGCGTGAATCAGAAGACGGCCACTGTGCCAGACATAGACATAGTAGACACGTATTCACCCAGCACTAACGTCCAAACATGATTCTCAGCGCTAAACGCCATCACCTCCCAAACGCCGGGATCGCCTTCTCGCAGCGCCGCACGTCATTCCGCTCACAGCGGTCATGCTGGCTGATTCATGGTTTTCACAGAGGGCGCGGGAAGCCGACAGAAACGGCCAGAGGACGGATTGTCGGCGTGGGGATGTGGGGAGGCGCAGTGATGAGACTGCCGTGGCGTATCGTTCACCTTGGGATAAACTACCCTTCAGTCGCTACGTCAAACCTGAGTCAGGTGACAAGAGGAGACGCTGCTGCTTCGATAACATAACAAAGAGATGAAGTGGGATCCCTGAGGCTCTGAGAGAAGCACTTACCCACAATACTCATGGGGACTATGCCTTTAACTGACATTTTACAGCAAAAGCCAAGGCCTCTTTACAGGCTGGTAAAGGAGATGAGTGATTACCCTGCATTTTTAATGCATCACAAGTGCAGGACTGCACCAGCAGGGGGTGCTGATGAGAGCCGGGGGGTTTATGCTGGATCTGTAGCGCTTAGCAGATCGGCCTTACGGTTGGACGACGAAGTGTTTAACTTCAGTAAATTAATTAAATTCTAATTTAAATAATTAGCTGAATTAGGGTCTGGATTAAACTGTCAGATAAAGGGAAATAAAAAAGAAGGATTGAACAAATCTAGTGATGGGAAAAGCAGATTGAAAAACAACCAGCACATAAACTGTGGGAAACGAACAAGGCAGGATTCAGCCACCCCTGATGTTCACATCCAGCGGGAAAAGGCCTTCTGATCACAGTGAGCTGATCTGTTTGCGTGTAAAGCCTGGATGTCCAGCTCAACTCTGTCCCAGAATCCAGTGTCACCATTTAAAGACACCCCCCAGGCCCCCTACCCCCTGAAACAGATCTGAAACACAGGGAACCTCTCAGTCAATCTGCCCGCTTTAGGATGTCACACAAAGCAACAGACACAAATGTCCCGCGAATGTTTATGAGACATGCAACGTCCTGTAACCCCCCCTGCCCAAGATCCCCTCACTGCTACGGTCTTAGTGGGCATCAAATACTTCTGGAAAGTGAGCAGGGGAGGCTGTCGCAATTAGACTGTCACCTTTTTGATGTCACCAGGCCAGTGGCCCCGCTCCAAGGTGAAATCTGAGGAAACACGTGAGCTCCGCATGTCATACCAGCTGATCGAGTCGAGAACCAATCAGCTCGTCAGTCAGGAGCCACCCGGAGGAGTCAGCCAATCAGATACCAGAATCCCCCCCCCACCCCCGAGCTGGTGTAAGTGTCACATTCATCATTAGCCTGGCTGTGGAGCCTTCAGCCCCCCATCTGTGCTGAAGCCTGTACCCCCCTGAGATGCTCTGACCGCTCGATGTTCCAAACTGAACGGCTTTCTGCATGGAGCCAACAGCCGACTGGAACCCGACTGCAACACGAGAGACCAGAAACATGGCTACATAACCTGCCCCCACCCCCCCCAGTCTGCCTCATGTTAAACTGCACGGCCAAAAAACCTGCCTTGCATTACAAAAAGCGTCATCATCAACGTCAGCTCATCGCAGCAAGCTGCTTCTGGCTTGGGGGGGAGAAGAATGTGCAACTGCCAGACAATCATAACTGCCATCTCTGAGGGCTCGTGGCAGGGACGGGGACGGGGGGTGCGGGGGTGTCGAGCAGACAGGGACGGGACAGGCCTGGGGCAAGTTCACCCAACCTTCAATTCAAGTTTAAGCTGGCAAGTCAAACCAAGACCTTTAACTGTCGTTAGAAAACTAAGACAGGCACCGTTAATAAAATATGCTTTATTTAATTAGCTGTAAAAATTTAACTAAGAAGAGTGAAGAAAGAGTGTTTAAATTTTCCAGTGATTTATAGCCTGCTTAATTGTTCAGGGGTTAAGAAGTAATGTAGCAGGAGGGATAAATAGCTTTAGTTATAATTTAAAGGTATAATGCAGTTTTACCACACAGTGAATAATTATAGCCCATGAGCACTACTGAACTGGCTAAATTTACACTGTGTGATTAACTGAATCAAATGAAGCAAGTGGGTTAATTAAGTCTGAGGTCAGTGTAAGCAAGCGGCAGACTACAAAACATCCAAAGATCTGACAATCCCAAAGCAGAGAGTGGGAGAAGGTGCGCGAGGGAGAGTGGGAGGACGTGGTTGAGAGATCGGGACCAGTGAGGAGACGCGCAAGAGAGATCGGGACCAGTGAGGAGACGCGCAAGAGAGATCGGGACCAGTGAGGAGGCGGTGAGAGAGCGGGACCAGTGAGGAGGCGTATGAAAGTGAGCGGGACCAGTTAGGAGGCGTGTGAGTGAGACCCAAGACCAGTGAGGATGTACATGTGAGAGAGGGGGATCAGTGAGGAGTAGGGATGAGAACCGAAATTAGGTTCCAAATAATGACCGATTTGAAAATACCAGGTACCCACTCGTTTTTTTTTTTATTTTGGATCTGTAAATCGGTTCTTAAACACCGCATCTGCTAGAACGTGTGTGGTTATCTGCCAGGACCTGTTTTAGTTGAGATTTGCTAGGTTTGTTAAAAAAGAGTTAAACCCAAATACACATTTATTTTATGTGATGTTACTTTCTTCAGTTATTTATTTAATGTAAAATTGCAAATTGTTAAAAAAAAAAAATAGCGCGTGCCTAACATCACCACTAAACGTTACTGCCAGAGAAGAAGAGTGCTAACAGTGTTCGACATGGATCACAAACGGTCAAAAGTGTGGCTTCAGTAAACTAAAAAAGGAAACGATAAGGCAGCATGCAACATATGCACAAAATTGATGAGTTGCACAGTGTTTGATGTCTTGCAGTCTCTGAGCACGAGTAAGCCCTCTTCAGCTAGCGATATTACTACCAATCCGCAATCACGGATTATTAGCCACGACACACCATTCACGTTAGCAATAAAAGGAAACATGACCAAAGAAAAAATTGAGGAGTGTCACAGAGCAGTAACTGCATTTGTGGTGAAAGGTCTACATCCATTTTCAGTTGTCGAATCTCCGTCATTTAGGTATGTTTAAACAGTTGTCCTCTTTTTTTGTTTTTTTTAACCTTTGTGGAATCGATAAGAACCGGAATCGATTAAGCGGAACCGGAATCGAATCAAAAAAATTCAAACGATACCCATCCCTAGTGAGGAGGCGCATGAGGGAGAGTGGGACCGGTGAGGAGGTGCATGAGGGAGAGTGGGATCAGGGAGGAGGCAGGTGGAGAGAGTGGCACCAGTGAGGAGGTGCATGAGAAGGAGCAGGACCAATGGGGAGTTGTGTGTGAGAGACCAGGACCAGTGAGGAGGCATGTGAGAGAGAGTGTGACCAAAGAGGAGGTGCTAAAGAGACTGGGACTAGTGAGGAGGTACATGAGTGAGAGAGAGTTGGACCAGTGAGTAGGTATGGGGGAGAGCAGGACCAGTAGGGAGGTGTGTGAGAGAGACTGGGACCAACGAGGAAGCGCATGAGAAGGAGCAGGACCAATGGGGAGGCCAGTGGTCAGTGCTCCCTGGTCAGTGCTATCCACAAGCAGACAGCTGCCACTTAAATGTACATAAATTACCCCCCCCCGGCATTACACAGATTCAAAAACAGCCCTTTTACATATTTAATACACCCTGCACTATAGCAACGACTGACTCAGCACCAATATGCGCTGTTTGCCCATGCTGTGGAAACTTCCGGAATGAATGAAAAGGATCCAGAAGCCCTTTCCCCAGCCTGTTCCTGGTGCCTGCTGTGATTGTTCCACCCTGCTGTGTTTTAAATAAGTCCCGGGCTCCATGGATCTCTCCATCCTGTCTTTCAATTTCACCCACACCTCTGTTAGCTTAAGCTGCTATGAGCGTAACCAGGGAAAGGGCCTGGCAACTGATGCATGTCTCTCTCACACACACACACACACACATACACACATACACACACACACATACACACATACACACACACAGGTTTGTAATTATGTCTTTGCGGGGACTCTCCATTCATTTATATGGGGAAAACTCTACTCCCAACATGATGACCTTAACCCCTACCCAGCCCTAATCTTAACCATAAGTAACCAAACAAAATACGAGACTTTTGGCATTTTTACTTTTTTGATTGCATTCATAGATCTTTGTGGGGACCTGAAAAATGGTCCCAACAACGTCAAAATATCAGGTTTTTATTACATTGTGGGGAACACACACACACACACACCTGTACTCCTATACTTGTGGGGATGGTCCATTAATTTGGGCAAACCCCCAATCCCAACATGACAACTTTAACCCCTACCAAGCTGTAATCTTCACCATAAATAACTAAACAAAACACAAGTCTTTTGCCATTTTTAGTTTTTCGCAGTCAAATATTTTTTATAAAGTTGAGTGTCCCCTTGTAGGGACCTGAAAAAATAACAAGGTCAAGATAACAGATTTTTATCACATTGTAGGGTCAATCTATACTGTACATGACCCACGCACATACACATTAACACACACACACACACAGAGCTGAGGAAACACCACACCCCAGTTCCCCTCCTCATGCCTCCACACAGCAGACTGGCCGAGCAGCCATCACGCTGAGCTACGGGTCAGACACGGGGCCAGGCTCGTCAGCAGCTCTCCTTCTTAGCCTGCCTGATAATGTGCTCAGCAGCTAAAAAGGTGACATCTGGAGGGGGCGCTTGAGAGCAATCAGAGAATCAAATATAATTATCTAAGTGATAATTGGGGTTTCCCACCACCCTGTGCCACGTGGAGCGGGGCTGCCCCCTGCCCCCATCCCTGTACTCACCGCTCCGTCCTGTAGGTGGAGCACCTCTCCAGAGGGATTTTCAGCACTCTGTTGTTCAGGCCCACAAACAATGACCTGTCGCTGTGCAAGATCTGCAGGCTCAGGATGGGCTCCAGCATGTCGGCAGGCAGGAGCTGCATCTCCTCCAGGTAGCAGCCATGCAGGCTGTGATTGGCTGTGGAGAGGGCCTTCAGGATGGTGCCATACTCTGATTGGAGGAAGGAGCACCTGTCAGACACCCCGGTGTGAAACCCATCTCCTTAGCGCCCGCCCCCGGCCCCACGGCACCGCACCTGTGCCGATGTACATGACATGGTAGAGGGTGTCTCGGCCCTGCACGATGTCCACCACCAGCTTGGAGAAGCGTACGCTGTCCTGGACCACCAACGGGTCCACTGAGACAGGCTGCACCACGTCGTTCATGAGGAAGAGGCGCTGCGCGTCCTGCAGGCTGCGCTCTGTCAGGTTCTCATTGGGGCCGCTGTCATTGATGGTGCCACACTGTGTGGGTGCGCACAGCAGAAACATTCAGAGCAGGAGAGCCCCCACGGGCGCATCACGAGGCAGACGAGAGAGGCAGCAGCCCTCCAGGGAATTGTGGGTGGATGGATAGGTGGATGGATTGATGGATGGACTTGCCTGGAAATTAGGGATGGGGTTGGGCGTGGCCTGCCAGGTGGAGCGTGGGTTCTCCTGGGTGCGGAACAGCCCGTTGAAGGCTTGGGTGATGGCGCTCAGGTTGAAGGCACAGACGGCCGAGGCCGCGATGCTGTTCCTGGTGGGGGGGGGGGATGGGGGTCCATTATTTATACGCCTGAGGAAAGCACAAGTGAGCTGTGTGTGCATTTACTCAGCAAGAGCTCATTTCTGAGCTGGGAAGGCCGATGCTTCAGCTGCTATGCCCCCTACTGACCAAGTATGAACATTTATATTTATTTGGCAGAAGCTTTTGTCCAAAGTGATGTAATACCTAACTCGCTTGTACATCATGAGCATACAGCTGTCAAACAGCAAGTAAGGCAGTCAGTGCAGCTAGGGTGAGCTTCCATTGAGGAACCAGTGTTACGTGCCGCTGTAAGGTCAGCTCCGCCCACAGCAATTGTCCACCCCAGTCATCCTTCGCTCCGCCTCCCCGTCCAGACCCCGCCCACAACTTGTCGCGTGCACAAGTCCCGAAGTGAAAAGCGGCAAGCAAGACACCTCGGGAGCTCTGCTCATTATTTGCCATTATTGGTTTGCTTTTTTGTGATTGATTTATTGTGTATGACGGTTTTGGTTTATTGGATTTCTGATTTCTCGCTTTACCCCTGCCTGTACCTCTTCGCGCAGCCCTCGGACTTTCATGCTTCGATCTGTGCGTCTGTTCTGTGTGTGTCAGGTACGTAAGGAGTGATTGCCCTTTTCGTTTTGCGAGATTATGTTGTATGCTGTTGTCTGGATAGGGAGTGAGGCGTACAATTTGTCGTTTTGTTTTTGATTTCTTTGCACTTAGGCAAGTTAGCTTTGGGTGGCATTTGGAAGCTGGGCTTTGTTTACCGTTACTGGCTATAGTCACTCCTGAGTCATTTTGCACCGGGTTTATTTGTTCTGTGTCCGTGGGGTATAAATAAAAACAGAAAAGTATAAGAAAAAAACACCCCTTTGTCCACATGTGTTCCCTTGTCCACCACACTTTGTTATTCCCTTATTCCACTTCCCCTTTCCCTTTCGCTCTGTTATGCCCCAAGCCTTGACTAGGGCTCGTAACACCAGTAATATGTACTAAATTTTCTATAGAAAAAAAACATAGCAAGTATCATACGCAGCAGGCGCTATGGGCCCCCTACTCAAAGTAAGGAGAGAAGCAGCAACATCCCAGTGCTGGGGCATTACGGTCCTGAATCTCTGTCCCCGGCAGCCTAAGCAGACAGGGCCGTGCAGACAAGGGTCACCCTGCAGCCTGAGCAGACAGGGCTGTGCAGACACGGTTTGCTCCACAGTCGACCGCCCAGGGGACTCATGGTGGTGGTGAATCACATGCAGCATTCATCATCGCCACAGTCCCGAAGCACCAGACTCTGTGAGTGCTGCGATTCCCTCTCCCATTCTGGCTTCCTGTCCGGACAGGAAATGGGAAGGGCTTCAGACATGCGTTTCGGAGCCGAGCCTCTGTACGGCCACCGGGCTCCCAAGATCCAGCTCACAGGCTGCAGCTGGGCCGTGTGCCGCATGTGGAGTTAATTGGGGCTCCGCGGTCCTGGGACTCTGGCCCTGTGCCCATAGCATTAGCGACTCTGCTAATTGGAGCCCAACATAATCAACGGAGAGGGGGGTGGGGTGAGGCGTACTTGGCCATATGAAGGGGGGGGGGCTCAGCCTTATTCTTCAAAGCTTCTGGGAACATCTGGCCAGCCTGAGTGGATGCAGGAGCCAGTGGACGTACGTGGGAGACAACCTGTGTCCGCGGCCCTGGACTGGAAGGGTGCCGCTTGGGGGTGAAGCACGGCTGAGCCTCAAGGGCAGTGGGGGGATTTCTACATCTCGGGCTGTGTTTGTGAGCGTGAAGATAACCAAGTTTAAAAATGGGAAGCGGAAAACAAAGAGCCTGTGAGAGTCCTGCTGGTTTTATTCTGCGTCTGTCCCTGTGTGGGTCTCTTCATGCAGCAACACGAGGTTAAAGCTCGGTTAAAGCGCTCCGCTCAAGAAGCCCGGATTCCGCGACACTCTCCTCCAAAGGCCATATTTACTCGGGTCTGGGGGGGCTCTGTTGGAGATGCCTCCCCAGAGCCTGGGATAAAGTGGCTTTTAGGGCCGCCTGCTGTCCGGATCCCGCCTCTGGCACTGGCACTGGCATGGTGCACGCCTTGCATATCGGCAGCAGAAACTGGGAAAATATCCCCCTGTTCCAGTTGTGCTTTAAGGACAGAAGGGACAGCGGCCCTTGGCGGAGCCTGTGCAGTTTGCCCACTAGGGGGTGCTGCGCTGGCCTCTGCTATCCTTCAAGTACCATCCATGCTTTTGGAAGAATTCACCTGCACCATCAGACATTTAACATCCAGACATGGCTACTGTCCTACCTGCTGCTTATTTTGTGTTGAGGTGGATTGCAAAGTTACAGTTAGGAGAAGTTTGAAATAATTTAGAAATGCTGTAAATATCACAAAAGCAATGCAAATAATGAGATTCTGCTATTTGTATGAGTACAGGCATGCAGGAAATCCCACCTTACAGGGACAGCAACTCCCACACCATGTGGCACCATGCCGGCATGCTAGCTGGTGAATGCGCTGTGAATTACCAAGGCTGTGTTCTTCAAAAACGGCAGCAAAAATTCACTGTCACTATTGTTATGGTTCCGTAAGCCTGCCCGAGGCCACCCAGAACGTGAGTGTTACGTGGGGGGTGTGTATGCCTCACCGAGGCGCCCGCCCTCGCAGGAAATGCAATGTGCAGGCATTCACGACGCTTTGAGCCATTTCCCGCTGAATGAGATGAAACGGGCCCCTGTTAACTGCGGCTTTGGGGGAAGGACTACAGCAAACGCTGCAAGCATTCAGAGCACCCAGGGCGCCACTGTTTACAAGAAAACACTTCTCAGCTGCTTAGAGAAAGAGCACCTTTTCAAGAACCTGCCGGAAGCCTGAGAAGGCTTCCAAAAGAAAAGGTCTCCGTGTCTAGTGCTCGGTCCAAACTCCGCTCCATTTCCAACCACTTCAGAACATGCTAAAGTTACACATAAGACACTTAAATTAAGGAGAAGGTCCAACAGGATTTTTTAAATGTAGGCTGGACTGCTGCAGGAGGAATCATTACCAATGGGGTTTAATCAAATATAAAGATTATCATGCGTATTTTCACAATATTATCAAGCTCTCCTTTAAGAACTTCATTACAGGATAATCTTCTGTCTCGCTGTCTTGAGGCTGCGGCAATCTGCTGTGAATCGGCCGCTATGGCTTTTATTTGAGCAACACAAACACTTAGTAGAAAAGTACAGACTAGGTTACGATGGTCCGTGTTATGATATTTCAACTTTGCAATGGGTTAATATTTTTCACTTTCAGTATATTATTCAATAAATTACATTGAGATATTCAACACTTTATTATAAAATAGGCTTTGTGTTAATGATTTTGCCCAACTGTAGGCTAATGTAAGTGTTCTAAGCATGTTTAAGGTAGGCTAGACTAGGCTGTGATGTTTGTTAGGTTAGGTGTGCTCTATTAAAATGCATTTTCACCTTACGATATTTTCACCTTAGGATAGGTTTATGGGAACGTAACTCCATCATAACCTGGGGAGGTTGAATAATGCTTAAGAATGTGGACTCTTAGAGAAGGATTACTGGGGGCTGTTAAGAACATCATTTGAGGGATGGCACCATGCAGACCCACAGGGGCAGGAGGCTACTCACACATTCGTGGTGAAGATGCCAAAGATGAGGTCCTGCTCGGGTAGGTAGAAGGTGCTCTGCAGCTCGTGGTAGTAGAAGGGAATCTCTCCGGAGCGGGAGCAGTTGAGGCGCGCCTTCATGAAGGTGGTCCAAGTGTCCTCCAGCAGGAAGCGGCCTCCGATGTCGTTCTTGCAGACGCGTGCCACTCGTGAGTACACTGTCTTCCCGCAATCGTGCTCCACGGCGTTCTCCCGCAGGAAGAAGTAGGTGAAGAGGCCCACATCGTAGGCCGAGATGAAGTGTGGCTCTGTGTGTCCGGAAGAGAGCGGTGGGGGTGTGGGTTAGCTGCAGGGGAGACTGCGCGATATGCTAATTTGTAGGCAGCCTGGACCTTCAGAATGAGCAGAAACCTTCAGCTGGGAGACCACAGGGCCCAAGGACTATTTCCTGAGTCACTGACGAAGCCCCAGGTTCTGGGCTGGGCCCAGAGTTGCTGAAAGAGGGCCAGCCTTTCCATTTTTCATACAGCCAGTGTTTTACAGCCCGTCCCTAACAGGAACAAACAGGGAGGTGTTCCTGGCGCTGAGCCTGCGGGAGCTGTGGCGAACCTGAGAGTACATCTTTAGTAATGCGTCTATCTGAGAAGGCCGCAGTCAGGTGATCAAGAGCAGCGCTGCAGGAAAACCATTCAGCTGCTGCTTTAAAAGCCAAAAACCCTTAAAGGTGACGAGAAGGAGATTGGGAAGAATATGGCGGCTGGTGTGTTACTGATGGCGATTGTGAGAGTGAGAGAGCCTCTTGCTGCTCTGGGAAAGGAACAGCCATCCCCAGAGATGCCAGAGCCAGCCCCCCCACCTGCCCACCCCCCTTCAGCCAGGTAAATCGGAGGCATAGTGTTTAACCTTTTCAGCCATCACCAGGCAGCCTCCGCTCATGAGAGACAGACAGTCTGTCACCGGAGACAAACAGGACGTGATCTGAAGACCTGCAATGTAACCGCAGGGGGTTTCTAAAGGTGTAAACACAGAGTGGCGGAGGCATTTGGCCAATGAAGGAACTATGTGTAGGGCATAGTAGGGAGAGGGTGGATGGGGGGGCAAAGCGAGGAGGGCTGGGGTGGGACTGGATGGAATGGGAGGGGCAGAGCAGTGTGGGTGGGGAA
>JAODKC010000038.1:5538839-5568484 GCA_026777985.1 Mormyrops attenuatus
CTCAGACTGGAGCTAGCACTCAGACCAATGCTAATGCTCAGACCGACACCAACACTCAGGTCAATGCTAATGGTCAAACCAATGCTAATGCTCAGACTGGAGCTAGCACTCAGACCAATGCTAATGCTCAGACCGACACCAACACTCAGGTCAATGCTAATGGTCAAGCCAATGCGAACACTCAGGCCAGCGCTAAAAATCAGGCCGATGCTAAGACTCAGACATACACAGTGAATTTCATGGAACTCCCTGTAAGACCAGCACAGACGCCCGCACACTTCAGGGAGACTACACTGTCTAGCCTGAAACACACCATCAGTTGGCATGAATAGACCCTTGTAGCGAGAATAGCATTCTAGTGTGTCTGGGGCTAGAGCCGCCAGTGGAAACATTGGCTAGAGAGCATCAAACATTTAGCTAACCTCCCCTGAATGGGCCGGGCTGCCCCCCCACGCTTCCGGTGCACCAGCCTTTACCTTCGGCCAGCAGCGATGAAGCCGTGAATGGAAACCACAAGCGTGTGTGTGAGCGCGTGTGTCG
Source organism: Mormyrops attenuatus (assembly GCA_026777985.1). Classification (NCBI taxonomy): domain Eukaryota; kingdom Metazoa; phylum Chordata; class Actinopteri; order Osteoglossiformes; family Mormyridae; genus Mormyrops; species Mormyrops attenuatus. The sequence continues at coordinate 5,539,380 of JAODKC010000038.1, forward strand.
GACAGAGACTGGGTCAGACGGGGGGTAACCACAGGCCACAGGGCCCCGCCCCTCAGCCTTTCCCGTCTCAAACCTCTAGCTGAAAGTAGCAGCAGAAGGGTGTCGGGCAGCCTGCGGTCACCGACCACGGGAGCCGGGTCGAGTTTATGAGCTGCACGCCAGACTGAACAAGGCCTTTATCCCAACCAGGGGGCAGCACAGAAACCAGAGAAAAACCGGGGCATTAAAAGGGGTATTCAGGTGCCCTTCATAGGGCAGGACACAGACCACAGGGCACTGAGACCTGCCATATTTAAAAAAACACTGCCGAACTTCATCGCTCATTTGTTCTGTTCTCTGACAGAGACAAGAACAAATTATTGTGTTTGGATGAAGCATGTTTAGGCAGTAAATGCAGCCAAATGCTTTTCTGGGTGTGGGCAGCGAGAGGTGGTTCATTTACAGGCAAACCATCATCATTACAAAAGCTGGCAGATATGGAGCCATTATTACATACGGAAATGATGCGTGTGAGTGGGCGACAGGGGTCAGCCCCTACCGCGGACATGCACATGTTCCCGCCAGTGGCGTTTATAGGGGTGCTTTTCACATTAAGCGCATCAGCACCTCTGCAGACGCATAAACGAGCCCCTCATCGCTGGGCTCCTCATGGTCCCGAAAGGTCGCTTTGTTTCTTTGATGTGCCAACTGAAATCAGGGGCAGCTAAAAAAAGCAGTGACATCCTCAGAGGGAAAGTGCTAGATTAGCCCTGGAGGCTGAGTTGCGGAAACACGCAAATCTGCCATTACAGAGCATTAACCCTGTCCTGCCTCTCCATTTACACCTGGTTCCCATAGAGACCTCGGACCCAGCACAAAAGATTCTAGTGACTTTAAATTCTGCTTAATTTATCAGGCTGAGCCACACTGGAAGAAACGATCACATTTTCCTGGTCCTGACAGCCAGGCTCGTTTTAAACCTGGGGACACCTAATCACACATATTTGTGGCCCTGAGCGAAATCCCGCCCCCTTGCTGGCAGAGCCTGACAGGAAGCACACAGCCTCCAGAGGTTTAATATTTCCAGCCATCTAAGGACAGAACTGAGGATCGCGGGGAAAAGGCAGAGAGAAGCCGCAGCTCTGCCGTATGACAGTCTGTCCGCGGTGCGTGTGGGCAAACGCCATGGTGGGTTTGCCGCTCCGCCGCATGTACAGGCCTGTAGGAGGCGACGGCGAACCTGTGCTACATTTCCCCACTGCTGTTTAACCCAGCAGAGCGTCTCCTCTCTGCCATCCCAGGCCAGCCACAGTGCACCCTGAGCTTGTGTGCTGTTTCTGACGGGACATTAATCACTGTCACGCTACGCTCTGTGTGTCTGACAGACCTTTATGGCCCAGGAAAGGGAGCCACATATCTCCATAGAAACCACCACTCCCCACGCTAAACAAGCTGGTACAGAAAGGTAAATCGGAACATCATCCTCCTCTGCCAAGCAGATAGAGAAGAGCTGTGGAATGTGTCTGTCTGGCCAGGGAAGCAGAAGAGCAGAGCATTATTACCAAAGACATCAGGTTTAGCCCAACATTAGAGGTTTATTACTGATTTGTGCCGTTTTGCACGGGCACTGCTCACCACAGGAGTTGATTTAGCAGACGGCATTTACATTTTGCTGCAATTTGCCTCAATATACCCTGGAAAAATACATACATAATGTAGCTCTTAAACACCTATAAATACAACCCTTGGACTTTTGCATTTCATTAAAATCAATATCAGATTATTCACAAGCCGAGGAGTGATCAGTTCCACATAGACAAATGGATAATTGTGTTTGTGTGTGTGTGCGCCCTGCAATGGACCAGCATCCAGCCCTGGGTGCCTCCTCAGCGTGGCAGCACCTTGGGGCTTCCCAGCAGGCCGCTGCCAGGCGTCATGAGTCTCTCAATCACGGGGAACTCTGGACCCACAGATGCCGACTGCATCAGAGCCCTACTAACTGGTGCTCTGATGAGTCCACCTCACTGAAACTAGACCAGGCTGGCTCACTCTCTGCAACTGCAGGCAAACAAAAACAGACATGCAACAGTGCTGACTGCCATGATCATCGTTACGCTGATGACTGTCCAAGGAAAAGGGGGCAAATGGTGGTAGGTGACAGCAGGTCATTTAGGATGAAGCCACATCGAGGTATCAGTGGCATTCGTTGGACTGCTTTCTGCTTCACAAACCCTGAGAGCAAATGAGGCATAATAGTGGACATGACTATTCAAAGAGCACTAATTGCCCAGCTAGTTATGTAGCATGGCTGATGTTCTAGTCATTTAATTAGAGCCAGCGCGTGTTTGTGGGTCATCGTTGACACAAGCAGCATTGATGTCACTTCCTGCCCCTGCCTGACACTCAGCACCGCGGCAAATCTTTTACCAGCTTCCTCCGGCATCCTACAGGGGCTCCATCCCGTCGACCAGGGACCTGGGAGATAAACCCAGCCAATGAAGCTAGAACCCACAGTCTCTGTCAGGCCGCCTGGGGTCACTCAGCAAGAGATTGTACGTCCTGCAGTCAAGGTTCTGCCGGGGGGGGTATTAGCTCACCAGGACACGCCAAGCATTCCCCCACACCTCCCGTTTCCCAGCCCTCTTCCACCGCCTGCCCAGGCCATTCAAAGGAGCCTTTTCCCAGAGTCCTCGGCGGCCACACTCTCTAGGCCATCAATGAGAATAGTGTTCCCTGCCCACAATGGCCAGATTCATTATGGGAGTGCCTCTATGCTCCCCTTCCTCTATGGGGGCCCTTCCACCACTAAGACGGCCACTATATAAAGAGCGGCAGCTCAATGGCACGGCACCTACTTTGCATACAACCATGATGCGAGCAACCCCGCCCCCGGAAAGACTGACGGGCAAAACATTCATGAAAGAGACAGACAATTATTCAGCACAAGTCAGCCTGGAATGCCCATGTGCAGATGGTCCATTTCGCAAAATGCTTGAGGACTTTGGGAATAGCTTCCGAAACGGTCCCAGTGGAATTTAACATGGAATTTAATACCCAGAATGCATACATTTACGTTTCTTTTCTCTCTGTTTTGTCCTTCGGTTGCCTGCCTCAGATCGGCAAGCGACACAAACCGCAGGAGAGAGTCCTGTCAAACTTTACCAGTCAAGTTACATCAAGCGTTAATGAAGTCCGCAGACACCACAGTTCACGGCAGTATTGGATTTCACTTAGCAGGAGGAGCATGGCGTTCCACCCTGCGCACGTCTCCAGTGACGACCTCCTTTGCCTGATTCCCTAGGCCCGGAAGAGGTTCTGGAATCCCGGCCCCCAGATGGCCCACATGATATTAAGAATTCAAGCCTTGCATACCGATCTTCAGCAATAACTAACAACTGCGAGACGGCAGGAGCTGCCTCCCCCTCCACCCCCTCCACGGAGCCCAAATTGTGGTGCACACTTTGAACAAACGCTCCCCGCTCCCCCCCTCCCCACACACACACTTTTCAAATGGTACATAACAAAAGCTGCTGGAACATTCCCGCAATTTGCTGCAAATCAGTCAAAGCCCAAGCAGTTTTCTTTGTCCCCAGTGCCTCAGCGGAGGCCTTCATGGTGCCAGGAGACCCTGTAATCTCAGACCCCAAGAACATGCACGGCGGAGAAGCAGGAGTATTCCAATGGATATTGCTGGGATGGACCCCTGCTGTGTGTGTGTGTGTGTGTGTGTGTGTGTGTGTGTGTGTGTGTGTGTGTGTGTGTGTGTGTGTGTGCGCGTGGGGGGGGAGCAAGATCTCCCAATGTTATGCGAGTTTCCTCCTAGTTCGCTGATTACCTCTCACAATCCAAAATGCAACTAGGAAAATCTCCGAATCACCCATGGTGTGCAGTTATGTGTGCGTGCAGACATGTGTGCTCTATAATGGACTGGATTTGCATCTGGGGTTTTCTGATGCATCGAGACCCGTGTGTCTAGGTGTTTCCTAAATAAAAATAAATGTGAATGTAAATAAATGAAATCAAAGCTTCATGTAATCCAGTTGGAAGATGGATGGATGGATGGATGGATGATATGTCTGTTTTCCGGCTGACAGCTTGGTGAGTGGGTCTCATTTCAAAGTGCAGGTCAATCCAACCTCAAGTTCTGAAGACTAACATGCTAATCTCCTGGAGACCAAACATGAAGCAGCCTTCCATGGCGAATGCCCTGCTTATGGAAGGTGGAAGGATGGAATCCAAAAAAGCTCTGAGAATAAGTTATGGAGTAAACTCTAAAAAAAATAACATGTTTATGAATAAAATAAAGGAAACAAAGATGCAGCAATAATAATAAGCTTATAAATAGTACAAACTGAAGATATTACTGCAGCATTTCAGCAGAGCATTCAGCAGAAATTCTACACGCAGGCTTACCAACATGATCTCGTTCACTGTGAAGTTCTGTGGAAAGAAGCCCAAACACGCGCGACTTGCGAGGGTCTCGCATATCGTCCTGCTACAGCGTCATTTATCGTCATGGAAACATCAGGGGAAACAACCTCATGGACCGAAACCATTGTGCACTTGAAATTTCATTACCTCACTCCTTTACAGAGGGCTTTGCATTAGTCAAGAGTGAGCGAGAGAGAAGCAGGCAGGATCAGGATGAAACATTCATACGGAGGCTCGAGCTCACAGCGGTCTCGCCTGACAGGTGGATTTCTGGGTGAACACCTGGGGCGAGGATGCCGATTGTTGCAGTTAAAGGGGAATGCGTTGCTGCATGCAGATGCACACAGCATGGAAATCCTTCACGGCACAACTGTGTCAGACTGGTCACTTAGCGGCAAAATAGTAAGGCGGTAACCAGAACGAAGAAGTAACAGAAAGACCAGTTGGATTGAGCGAAATAAATTCATAAAGCAAAACAATGAAAACATCATCAGAATATTAAAATGACTGATCGTTAACCTTTGCCTTTAATTGCCAGGCATGGGAAAGCATGTATTTTCATATATTCTTGGCAATATATTTTCACTTTTACATGTTTTGCACCCTGACCTTCTCACTTAAATGTGTTCAGTGTTCTCCACATCTTGTTACCTTCGACATGGACCAATTGGTTGTTTTTCATATGGCGCCATCAGGCTTGTTAGGTTTAAGCAAAGAGAGTGTTCTGGAAAAAGGCTGAGATGTGTCCTTGGCTTTAAAAGCTAAGAACACCTTATCTCTGGGGAGGGCCCCAGATGGGGTAAGACACCAAAATGAACCCAAACACTTTTTACAGATCCAAGAGAGCTTATCTTTTCATTTTCTTGTTTCATACCGTTATTGTTTTATCTATTATACGTTAAAATTGAATCACTACAGAACTCAACCATCTTGAGAGTTGGTCATTTCCAGCAAAACCCAACACTGGTTACATCTGAAAACATACAGCTATTTTCACTGTTTAGGTATTAGGTACACACAAGTGCATGTAATGGTACATGTGAGCACCCTCCGAGAGGAAGAGCAGCAAACAAGACAGCCCTGCCCTTTGACCTTATTGCCAGGGCAACGGCACAATGCAGGTCAGCTGGTGTCCAAGCAGTGACACAAAGGAGCCGGCCTGAAACACCCCGGTGCCTGACGCTGACCCATGCAACAGGAAATGCCCAAATAAAGCATCAAACGCAACACGTTTTCCTGAAAGCAAGATCCATTCAGGAGTCATTTTCACAGACGTTCGCAAAACAGGAACTCTGCTTATTATCGTCCATATAAGGCTTGACTCATTCATCTTCAATGTGAGTCCCAGACAAAATTATATTTTACATGCGAGCTTGAAGGTAATACGTTAACAAATCTGCAGTAGTATCCTACAGGTGTTATAACAAAAGCCTTTACATAAAAATCATAAAACATACAGTTAGAGCAGAATCCATATCGTTGATCCATTTTTATAAACAACAAATCCATCAGTTGTTTCTTCTTAAAAAAAAAACAAAAACATTTTCCTTTATGGAAATACAGGCTACAATTGGCCTTTGTCTTTTATGCTGGTATAAACGTTTGTTATGGAGGAAAGCAAACCGATTACAATTCTCTGCCTTAAACACTTCTATGACATGGTGGAGCCAGTCAGAGTGAAGATCTTTCCGCCCCACCTTGATTGCCATGGCAGTGCCGGGCCGGGCCCCCATGGTCACAGTCCTCACGTTCATAATGTGGCTTCAAAACGCAGCAGAAAAATCTGATGAGGGATATTGTTTAAGTGACCGCTGGACGCATTTACTAAATGAAATGATTTATGCTTATAATCAAATGCCTGGCTGACTTTGCCCCTCCCCTTTTCACTTTGGTTACTATGGAGGCAATAGAATGCGATAGGTTTCCTGACAAAGCTATTGTGGCACTCAAAGCAGCTTTGGCACGGTGGGTTCATGGTCTGAGAGCTAACAAGGGCCCTCATAAGTTCATTAAAGATGAGAACCAGGAGGCTTGCTTAACATCTCAAAGAAGCGTCTTGAATCTGGCAAAACACTTGAATGGAACGCATTGTGCATCGGGGCATTTGAATATTAATGCTACTGAAGACACGTTTGTTCAGCGTGCAATGTGAAAGCACGGGAGCTCGGCGAATGGCTTGATCCAAGTGTGAGCAGCGAAAACATGCACCTGAGAAGTCACGGGCGCCGGACAGCGCGCACATCCGTTTTTTTTTTTGCTCGAAGTGTGATAAGGGGGTATCGTCTGTTGCAACGAACAAATTGACCCAGGGGCTGCAGATGCAACAGAAAATCCATTTGTCTTTGCACTTGCACGTCTGCTGGTTAGAAACTCCCCCGTATACCTGAAAGCCATCCAAGCTGTGCTCCAGAGCTGCTTCACAATTCTTCTGCCAGGGAAAGGGCAGCCAAAACCCCAGCAGGTTTTTATCAGGCTCGAGGTAAACATGAAAATTTTAATTCAGAGGCCACCTCACGAGCAGTAATGAATATCCAAAGCATCAGGGACGGTGTACAATCCTTTTGTTTATTTCCCAAGATCAAGGTCCTATAAATATTGATAAACCTTTTACATTTTACCCTCTTTTATCAAACTAAAGCAGCAACTCTGCGTAACCACAATCACGAAAAACAATAACATGCTAATATAAACAGCAAAAGCTAATAAAAACCTAATTTTTATTAAAACTATGACTAACACATCAGACACAAAATCCAATCATTTTATTCAATGGACCTTCTAACATCTGTAATGAACATTCACCAGAGTATAGCAATTATTGGACTTAATCCCATAAGTGCATTTGGCCTTTGTTAGGTTAGCAAACAGGAAAATGGCAAGCGATTGCTTGGAATTGTGATGTCACTTTCAGACTGACATGTATTAATCTAGCCAATATGGTTCTAATTATCGTCCCGATTAATGATGAAATACTTTCATATTAGACTAAAGGTTCAAAACATGTTTATGCAAATGCACATATTTATGCAGACTCAAAACAGTGAAACAATCTGCAAAGATAAAATGCCAAATATGTGTATGTTTCACGTGTGCAATGTTTACCAATTAAACACAGATGTGCTGCCAAACCTAGACTTGAAGCAATCCATCACAGTCTACTTCAACAGCTTGCAAATCTATGTTTATTACGGGGACTGTAGTGCCTGTGAAAGCCGTTAATATAGAAGAGGGGACTTGCACTGCTCTGCAGCTGATGCGTGTTGCTGGGAATGGATTTTTAGGTCAGTGAATCAAAATCTCTACCTTTCAGACTGTCTTTGAACGTCAGTTTTTATGTACTGGGCTAAGTATCAGTTTAAGAAACTAAATCACATTTCACGGCAAATTAAACTATTATTTTAGGGCTCAAACGATAATTCTCAAATGAGACCTTACGAAATCCTTAATTTAAAAGAAAATCGATTGACGTTATGGTCAGTTCTCAGTCGATTATACAGTTGCAGTACAAAAAGTACCAAACAAATATTGTAAATATGATTCCAGTACACAGGTGCATATAAACAATGTTTAGTCCATCAAAATATTTAAATCACAAAAACATACAGGAACGTCATTGCGCTAAAAGAAAGCGGTCGCGCTTTTGCTCAGCACTGCCCCCTATCGGATATAACTGAACCAGCGGCTTAAACTGTTTCTAACTCGCCAACTCACAGCGCGCACGCTTATCGGCGCTTTACGCGTGTAGAACGAACAATGCGATTTATTTCTTTTTTTATTACACACAAACTGTTGTATTATTACACGCATAGACAGGAGAGAGAATGACTTGACCAGCTTGCTGTCTTTCATCCCACAGGCATTTTCATTCTCTTTTTTCCATCGGAACGTCAGAATATAGGTTAAAACCTGAACACACAAGTTATTTCGGGGCCTGGAATGCTTTTTGAAGTTTCTGGATTCTTACGTTTACCTTCTCCCCTCCATTAAGATCTTAATCAAACCGCGAAAACAAAGGGCAAAGCGCGAATGATACGTTTGGTCCCTGGTGAGTGTCCGGTTCTGGAGCTCGGCAGTCAGAAGCTGCGTCTAAGGTGGATGCAGGGCTCTCGGGAAACTTAGGGAAAACATCGACACACTACTAATGGCTGATGAAAACCCATCGATGAAGCAACACTAATGCACTAATGTCCCTTCCGCTGCAAGTCTACAGGACCGTCAGCATATAACCATTATTTCAGAAATACGCTCAATCGTCCAGGTACCGCATATACCGTAAAATGTCGTAAGTGTTTATTCTCGTGAATTGAAATGCTACCCAAAAACAAGCTCTTTTATAATAATGCCCGGGACAAATTCTAGAAATTCAAAAACACCAGTTCACAACTATTAAAAAGCATCGAGAATGCAAGTGCATTAGTTATTTCGAAGTTCACAATTCAGATTATCTAATTCTACTAAAATACGTACAAATGGGAAGATATTTTTAAGGGTAGGATACACCCCGGCGATATCAATGCTGCGGGGTCCCGCGGTCGCGTCTGCGTCCGAAGGTGAAGCCGAGCGAGCGACGCGCTCCTTCCATACAGCCGTGCGCCTTCATCCACAATGCAGATAGCGTCCACGCACGACAGCCGAACAGGCAAGTGCAAGTGGAAAAACGATCACTACTTAGCCTCCCATCATGCGCCTTCAACATTTAAATTTAAGGATAAGAGTATAAATGACACACAAGCAGGAGCGCTTTGCATTTTAAAACGCACATAAATGGTATGTCGTTCAGTAGCTCTTCATGAAACAAAGATCTCTTAAAACGTTTAAACTCGCAAAACGTTTAATGTAATATATACAGAACTACAAATGCGCGTTAGAAGTGCATGTTAAATACAGAAATATATATAAAAAACTTTTCTTCAGAATTCCTTTGAAGTATGCGGTTTGCCAACCAGAATAACACAGGTAATCTACAAAGTAACTGAAAATTGAGCATTACCTTGTCTTAAGACTTAAGCATTTAGTTTTCCGGACGGGTTCTGATGATAAACAAGGCGACGGGTGTCACATCTGCTCCTGCGTCTCAGTAATGGGGTACCTCCACTTTTACACGATCCTCCACTCTATCCGCACTGTCTCGGCGAGCCGCAGCTACTACACGGGTAAGCGCAACTCCGCCGATGTAGGGGTGTCCAAACCAGAAACCCAATAATGGGAAACTGACCTCTTACCTAAAAGAAGTGTTTTGCGCTGATGAATGAAAACGGCTTTTTACTACAGTCCCGTCCAATTACAACCTTTGTTTCGAATTGCTAAAGAGTTAAACGTATTAGTTTTAACTTTGCTGCACCCCTTTATTGCGATGTGATAGTCGTCGTCTCCGCTGTTAGGTGCCATGGCAATTAGTTAACTGTTTGAAACTATTCAAGATAAGAGGAACATGTATACACCTATATCATTTATTTTAGCGAAAAACAATCGTGTTGTTTTTGACGTTATCGCTGAATTACATTTTCACTTTTAAAATATTTAGAATTATAGTATATTTTTCCACCATATAAATATTTTAACTGGCATGCTTGTTATTCAATGCAACAATCGCATAAACCCTATAGAACATACAAACATGTAAGATTAATCTGAGCACGAAGTTTCCTGGTATGCCATACAATTAATGTACACAAAATATAATGTGCATAACGCTAATCAGAATCCTGTATTAATCTTGGGGGTTGGAGAGATTTGGTAAAGGTTAAGGTTTTTTTTTATAATAGCTACACTTACTATATATTACTATTTAATATAACGAAGCGTCTCCCAGACAGACTTTGAACGACACTTAACATTTAACAACAAAACATTTATTTAAAATACAACGGTATAGGCAATTATTATGAAACGTTCATGCAAATGAAGATTTTGTAATTTAACCGAATTCTGAATAAGTTAGTTCTTTTGTAAATAATGTGAAGTTGTAAAATGACTCATTTAAGGATTACTATTTTAAATGAACTTAGAATAATTCACGCGTACCAGTCGTTCGAAATGTCCGTTCTTGAGGTTCTAAAAGGCCTTTCATTGGTTTTACGACCAATTAAACGCATGAATGACCGTTTTCCAAGGCGATGCTGAATATAAATGAATATGCCGTGCAGCTTATAGCAATTCCATGAAAAAGGTGCACCCCCATAATCCAGGTGGGGGCACCAGAAGTCTGACTGCAAGTAAACAGTATGAATATTTAATCATTGTATGTATTGTGACACTTAAATCACTATACATTCAATTACTGAGTATGTTGTCAGAATTGTGTAGTGCAGATACCTGCCCGCTGCATCGAGCATTTGTGCAAACGTTTATATGCAGTTTTACTATAATCCATACAATTTCGAATTATTTTCACTCGTTGTATTCTCTTTATATCCTTTAACGCTGATATATTCTGTAAGCATCTAAAATAAAATGAGCATATTATTAATTCTTAGTCTTAGAATAACTGTGACAGCGTATATTTTTAAATGGAATGTTCATTGTTTTAGCTAGGATTGATAAGATACAATGAATAAATGTATGAATCTATGTTTAACATAAATTGTTATAACTACAATGAAGGATTTGTAAACTTGTACGTGTTTTACCTGTCGACTCTAATCGGGAACAGGATCGCGGGAAGTGTAGTGTTCTCTCACCCGTTTTCAACGCGAATTTAGGCAAAGACTCCCGATTAAAAAACTAAATTTCCCAGAAATCCTCGCGTCTTGCGGCGAAATCCCATTTTCCGCGGTTTGCGCCTGCGTAACTAGACGTGGCAGCCGCATCATGTGTACATGGAAGCATCGCAGGAGTGGGATGAGTGGACTCAAAATGTACATTTTCCTTCTACTGGTAAGTGCCTGTTACATAAATACGTTAGTACGGGAACCTGTAGTATTATTAAATCACTTGTTTGTGGCCCAGTGGGCGGTTCACCTGAGGCTGCAGCAGTCGTGAGCCGTTCAGAGCAAAGTTGGTAGCTTGGGAGCTGGAGAAAACCTAAAGTTGAACTTGAAGACGTTGGCCGGTGAATGACAGCGGTTTGTACCGCTTAATTTGTGTATTTGTAATGTGTAATAAAAAAAAATCTGTTTAAGCCGTTTCTGAATAAGAGCCGAGAGGTCAGCATTAATTGAATCGGGGTCTCGTCCGTCAGCTCGGTGCTTAGAATCCTTAGAACCATCAGAATCATTACAATTATTTTAATCGAGATGTACAAAAAGTCAGAAATTTGTTTGGTGCAGGTGGTGGCACGAAGTGTACAATTTAAACAACAATAATAATAAAATGGAGACGAAAGAAAAAAAAAACATATCAGGGTGAGATTTGTGTAGATGCGTTTGTCTTTCTGTGAAATGTGCTACTTTGAGCGGTGTTTTGGTATAGAAGTGATCATCTCACATGTTTGCTGGAGCTCCCAAACCCGCTGAATACCAGCCTATATGGTGTCTCCATACAGGACGGAAACGGTGGCCGTTATCTGCGTTATTTTTGACTTTGTCCCAACAGTTCTATTTTGTAAAGGAATATGCCACGTGCAACTCAGTCTACCTGATTAATTGATGATGAATCTTTTAAACAAACATCTTTAATAGTCATCAAACTGCGTGCTTTCATTTTTATCCCCCAACTATTTACACACAGTGACGAACATGTGCTCTCACAGTTGTTATTGTTGGCAGCCTGTACCTCAGGACCTTCCTGGTTGGCATCCTGTTTCTATCAACAAACGCAAACAATTGGATTAGACTCGTATAACTCGGTGTGCTTTAACTAAGTCTGCTTGCTGCGTTGTCTTGCTGCTCACATTCCTTTTAAAGTATTCGAGTTACATTTTTACTGAGTGGTGCACTTTGGGGAGTACTTCCACAAAGTGACTTGATCAGTGTTAATAGGAAGTCTCTTTTCAGTATGTTAATGCAACTCCCTGTCCTTGGAATAGCGTCTTAATATAGAGCTGGTCAGAAATCTTTAGTGTATAGCACGAGCAAAGCCTATGCTGTAAGCTTGGAGTGAAATGTTTTAGTGGTGTCAGCTTTTATAATTCAAGACTCATCTTTCTCAGTAGTGCGGTTCATTAATTTTAAGAAGGTGGAGAAACTGAAGTGATTTGTGCTGATTCAGTGCTAACCTTAAAAGCGGAAGCTTTTTTTTTTGCAGAATTGTCACTCCACATTGAGGTTGGCTACGGCTTGTTGCCTCTCTTGTATTTTGCTTGTGAGAGTTTGCTTCACAGATGGGACTGTGTATCTTTTCTGCACACTAATTTAATGCACAGTGGCACAGATGATATGGCCCTGCACCCCTGCGTTTGTCAAGGATTAAACAGTGGCAGTAAAGTCCCTCTTGGTAAGGTGAGCGACGGTGGGGCGGGCGGCCCTGTGTTGTGCTTCTCTGTAGCAGGTACTGAATGGGCTGGCAGGTGCTTATTCCCACTGTGTTTGCAGCTGATTGTATTAAGCACACCAAGACTTACAGCAGTTTGAAGGCGGTCTTCCTCAGGTTTTTGTCCAATTATAGAGTCGGGCCCCCATAAGAAGAGAGTATGTTACCATTAATGCTAATGATGCTGGTGTTTCTGAAAGGCACGGTGAACATTGGCTGATGATCCTCAACCCCATTCCTTGCATTTCTCCACTTTCCTCTGGATGACTGAGAGATTTCCCAAGTGGAAGTGGGAGCCTGTTTAGTGTGTGCTCAGGAGGGGTGGGGGGATCAGGCCTACCCTCCTCCCAGTTGCTGAAGATGGGAATGGTCCTGATCTGAACCATGTCATTTGGGACAGTACTTGCATCATGAATGTTGTTGCCTTGGAAGCAGCAGAGAAGTGTTTAAATAGCTGCTTATGTTGTATCACCTTTTAGCTGAGTCCGGAGCTCCCATGTTTGTTTACGTTTCCATTTACCTTTAACATAATTAGGAAAAGCTTTTATCCAAAACAACATATATGTGAGACAAATAGCACTGATCTGCTGTGAAGGAGTCTGTTAGGCATAAGGTGCAGCTAGGCTGAGCTTCCAGTGAATGTCCAGGTACAGGTGTAAGCAGTACTGGAGCAGGAGCTACGCAACAACTTCTAACAAAGTACCTAATAAGACAATTCAAGGACCATAAGTGCAATATATGAAGATTCAGGGACTTTAAAGAGGTATCAGGCTAGTAGAGAATTTCATGGAACGGATGAGTCTGGAGTGACAGTTCTCCTGTGTTGGAGGGGTCTCCAAGCAGCTTTGGTTTGTTGACCAAAGAGGGCAAGATGGTAGGTCTTGACCATGGGCAAGACATAGGTATTGAGGACCTTTTAGATGCAGATGGGTGCCAGTCCATTGACGGATCTTTGAGCCTGCACCAAGGACTTGGCGGGTGCCAATATGGAGCCAGTGAAGAGAGACAAGGAGCGGTGTGACATAAGAACATTTAAATTGAATGAATATCAGACATGCTGTTGTGTTTTGATTCATTTGCATTGGTCTGATAACACAAGGTGGCTGGCCTGCTGTTTAAAGGCCTCTAAACCTTGACTGAGGGTACCGTTCAAAAATTCTGATGTACTTCTAACCCTGGGCAAACAACAAATAAAAGTTTTAGTTTAATTCGTTGATGTGTTAAATCTCATGAAGATCATGGGAGGTGTTGAAACCCTTGATGGATTGGTCAAAAATTATTTTTTTTATTTTTTTTACTAAAGCCATTAGCCTGCAAATATCTGTTGAATTCTGAAGTTCCCGTTTTAAGTTTTTCTCTTCACTGTTTGAGTCCATAACATCCCCTTTGCTTTGTTACACTCAATGACACCAGCATTGGCTTTCAGAAGCCCTACTCTTTCTCTATGTTGGTGTTTAACCTGCACTGACTCTGCAGGTTTCAGCAGCACTAAACCTTCCATTTCACCATTTTCAGGTCACATAAAGACAGGAGTGTTCAGTAATATTTTAAGTTAAGTGGACAGTACCCTGCCTCAGCCATTTAATTGCAGTCTTGGAGAGCCAAGACCAGAAAGATTTCCAGCTCCCAGTACACATCACAAAATGGGTTAGGAAAGACCATACACAGAATTTTGGTATTCAGTGCCTGGCTAGAATTAACATGTCTTGACCTCAGCCCTTCAAAGCTGTAATTGGATAGCATTGTTCTGGGTAGCCTTGCATACTGGATAGCTTTGGATAGCTTGCAAACTGGATGGCTCTGTTTTGGATAGCCTGGCATAGTGAATAGTCTTGCATACTGCATAGCCCTCTCTTGGATAGCCTTGCATGCTGGATGCCCCTGTCTTGCATTTAGGTAATCCTTTTATCAGAGGTACATTGTAGTGTACTTGTATCCTGCTGTTACTCCTGATTTAGATATTGTGGATATTTTACTTCAACTTGGAGAATCTACAGCAAGGCTCTTTTGGGACTTGAGTCTGTTGTCTGTTTTGCAGGTCAGTCTTTGTTCTGCCTTCTGGTTGCACTGGAACAGCTGAGAGCTTTAAACATGACCATATGTGTCCTCTCTGTGTTGCTTATTTGTGTAATTGTAGCAACCCAACAGTCCCTGAGCAGAGAAATCACCCTTCAGAACTTGTTCTATTTAGGATCATTTCTTTAGTTCAGTGTGATTTTTTTTTTTTTTTTTTTGTTGCTTCCTCTGGTGAGTATCTTTCAAGAGGCAAACCAGACTGTACTCTTTCTGTAAGGCACCGTCCTGTTAAGGGTCCATCTTTCTGGCACCTTGAGCTTCTCAGCCACATTAATGTGTGATCTTCACTAGCAGACCACGCTTCCTCCTCCTGCCCAATGTCCTGATTGCCTGCCCCCATCTCCCCTTCAGCGAGAGTGCTCTGGCCTTTCAAGATCCACCATGCGTTAATTATGAACCTCCTGTCATGTGTCACCTCATTCCCGGGGGGTGCCTCTGGTGCTGGCTGGACCCTGTCATTTAATCAACACGTCTGATGAGTCGGGCAGCTCCAAAAAAGGAGAAAATTGGATTTTCATACATTGCACAGAGCTCATCATTTATCCCCCCGACCGCATCTGGCGGAGGCATATCAGATGCTGCCTTTGCCACCTTTTGTCTTGACAGCCATTCATTAAAGCGCTTGGTTTTGTGCTCATCTCGGAAGTTCTTCTAATGCCACAGCCGAGTAATAATTTCAAAAGTTACATTTATCAGTTTGTTCATGATTCTGAATGAAGGACAGGGCCAGGCACCGCTGCCGTCTGTGCCCACCACGAGTAAAACCGGAGTAGTGAGGAAGATATCACTTCCTGTTCAGGAATGACCTAAGACTTGTTGAAGCATCTCCTTGAATATGTTATATTCTGTGTAGTTGGCTTGATCGTGGCCACTGTGCAGGGGTGAATTTACTTCTTTGAAGGCCTCGGCTGCCGTGACTAGGAGGCCCCCCAAGCGAGCCACTTGAGTTATTTTTTGAGCTGAGAGTGAGAATGGAAACCGCCAATAATCCGCTAATCAGTGCATGGGGTGCTGGTGTTAAAACTTGCCGCTGGGGTTTGGTGCCTCAAACCCGCCTGGGAATGTAAGGTCACCATCTGCCTGGAGTCATCATTTGACTTTTAAAAGCTGTGTGACTGATGTGGGCAGGACGGTGTGCAGCTATTGCCTGGGAACTTCGGCTAAGACTCTGTGTTCTTCTCTGCAGGTTGGGAGCGCTTCTGTGCTGGAGGCGGTGAAGGTGTCTCCCCTCATCGAGACGGTCAGTGACCACAAGGACTTTAAAAAGCTCCTCAGGACCAGAACCAATGTCCTCATCCTGTACACCAAGTCAGGTTAGTTGAGACCTTTGAAACCGTTGTCCTGTAATGGTAGGATACCCAAGCTAAGCCTTAACGTCTACTTTACAGTAGTCTTCATGGGCATCAAATATGAGTTCACCTCAAGTCACTGCTTTCTGGTCGTTCCAAAATCGATCATATGCTGCTATTGAAACGTGACCATTGGATGAGGCTGGAGTGTTTGATTCGCTGTAAGATCATCCATCTGTAGCCAATGGTGTCAGAGGGCAGCTCTCTCTGATGCTCATTTTTTCCCTCCCATTAATTGAATTTCCTCCCTTCATCTCTGCTTTCTGACCTGCCGCTAAGGGCATCGTGTCTGTCTCCCGCCAGACGTCTCCAACGTTACTTCTCATGCTGTCTGTCTGTCGGTAGTCATCAGAGGGAATTAAGCCTGTCAAACTGGCCGACGTCGCCTCTGGGGAAATTCCACAGTCAGCCTGCGAGACTGAAACTTGTTGGATTCGATGTGAAGAATCAGACCTTGACAGCTTTTTGATGATTAAGTGCCGACCTGAGGAGGAGGGGATGGGTTTGAGGCTGTCCTGGGCCCTCCTGCCATCAGACCCAAAATCACCCAGACATTGTTGTAGTAGAACTATTAAACCACAAGTGTTTTAGCGAGAGATGAATATGAATATGAATATGACCTTGTCTGTTGCTCCAGTTAGAATGTTTTCTTCCCCTTGAATTTTTATTGTGACTCAAACGCCCATGAGACGTTAGCGTTCGGTGTCTGATGTTGCTAAGCGCCTTTAATGCTCTGTAAGTGATGTCCTGGGCTGTCGCTGCAGA
This sequence comes from Mormyrops attenuatus, assembly GCA_026777985.1. Classification (NCBI taxonomy): domain Eukaryota; kingdom Metazoa; phylum Chordata; class Actinopteri; order Osteoglossiformes; family Mormyridae; genus Mormyrops; species Mormyrops attenuatus. The sequence goes on from JAODKC010000038.1 coordinate 5,556,389, forward strand.
CGTCACTGGATTGGGTTAAAGCTGAAAAACTTTGAATTATAATTGCACGCTTCCTTGTCACTCGCCTGCACTCAGGAGGGGGGTGGTGATCATGTGCTTCTGCTTCCCAAAGGGATGTCAGTCATGTTCTCTCTTTTCTCATACAGACATGTCTGGTGAGGGCCATCTGAAGCTGCTATCCGAGGTGGCTCAGGCGGTGAAGGGCCAGGGGACCATTGCTTGGATCAACTGTGGGTAGGTATTTGTGCCCCATCCCCCCAGTCCATGGGGGAACTCAATGGAGAGCTGCACCATCCAAACACCATCTTCTGTTGCTGGTCCTGGATCTTGTCCTCACAAGTCTAAGTAGATTAGCTTTCATGCAGTAAGCCCTGGCAACCTAGTTGATCACTTCACTTTTTTTTTTTTTAACAATATATTCTGTTCCACACACTTTTACTTCTGAATAGTTAACGTATATTTAAAGGAGATATCAATATTTTTAGTTTTCATATAGGGGATAAATATTGATGGCATTGTTAGGCATGACAAAATGGAGCTGTGCCGAATCTCGGCTGAGGCTGTAGGGCTGCTGTTTCTTCATGGCTCTCAAGGGTGCCGGCGGAGGCCTCGGGTAGGAGGGCGAGGGTGCTGATGGAGGCCTGGGGGTCAGTAAATTGGCCGAAAAATCTGTGTGCATTTCTATCCAAGTTCCTCGGAACCGCCTGGCTTTATATTGCCGAGTAAATTTCCAGGCTTTCCGTAAAAACAGACCCTCTTCCTGGCTCACTTCTTAAGGTTGCCAAGAGCCATGCAGCACTCGCATGCTAAGTGGCTTGGTAACATGATTTTACCTTTTTATGCCTTATGGCATGAATACCCTTTTAAAATGCTTTAGCATATAGTCGCTGTGTTGTAATGGAAGAGAAGAGTGTTTTTACTTATTTTTTTTTCCTGTCAAATCCAAAATGACTTATTGTCCACTAAGAGAGCAATTGCTGTCTTCATGTTTTTGCTGCTTCCTTTAAATTACCCAGAGTTTCTCTTGCAGAAGCGAGTCTCACATCTTAGCCCAAAGCCTTCTCTTAAAATAAAATCTAAATGGACTTTCCCTATATCAAATGCATACAGCATTATGTCTGACAAAGTCACTTAAAATCACAGGCCTCTGGTGGATTAACGTCTGGGCTTTCGTGCTGGAGGTGAGGTGCTCCCTGGTCATGTGATTGTATCTGAATGTTCTGGCAAGGACATTTTTAATAAATTGCTGGAGAATGCTTTTTTTTCCAGAAACACAGACCATCTTTTTGCACAATTCCGATGCCTGGGTCGCTGATATTCCTGTGAGAGCCTGCAGCATCATTTAGACTCATTCAGTTCCATCCGTCCAGTGTGCTTTCAGACGGCCTAACAAAGTGTAGCAATTCAAACGCTATGTTCAATATTTAGTATAGCTTTGCGATAAATGTTTAATACATTGAAAGTCTTATCTGACAGCAGTTCTAGGCATGTGTCCCACAAAAGCATTTTCTGTGGGCATAAGGAGTTAAGGCAGGCTTCACCCTGAAGGGGGCGTCATTCTTCACACAAACATAAACAGATGGCACAGCAGTCCATCCTGCCGCCTCCAAATCCTTAATATACCATAAATTGTGCCTGTAAATGGAACCAAAGTCGCATGCAGAAATATGCAGTTTAAAAGGGGGTGAGTAAGAAAATGCTAGAAGCCCCCTTGGAATGGGGTATCTCTATGGTGAGAGGCAACAGAAAAAGAGCCCGATGGGGTCCAGATACCTGAGCTCTATGCTCCAAAGACGCACTGGTGCAGATAAGTGCTGCCCAGCTGACTGATGGTGGACTGATGACTGAGGTGCTTTTGAACCCCTTGGGGGATACGGCAGGAGAATGAGCCTCCTGCAGATACAGAGTACCAGCATGCAGATGTGAGATGGAAATGCTCCAGCATCTGGCTGGCTAGTCTGTGTTTAGAAGTAGCAAGTCTTTGCAGGCATGGTGTTTCCTTGGAGAGTCCTGTGGGATGTGCTGCACTGGGGGCTGTGAGAGCCGGCGGCCAGTCTCGGATTCCTGGGATCTACTGCCTTTGCTTGCATTCATGTTCACTCATGCACCTTCCAGGCTGGGAAGCTCCAGGCCATCCCAGGTGATTACCGTTTAATTAAAGTATACAACTGAATTATCACACTGAAATGAGTTGCTGATGCCTGTCCTTTACTTGGTTGTTGTTTGGGATGGCAGGATTTCAGGTGTTGTTAGGGATAGCCTGGAGTGTGTGATCCTGGATGGCATTCCGGGTGTCATTAGGGATAGCCTGGAGTGTGCGACTCTGGATGGGATTTCAGGTGACATTAGGGACGGCACGGAGTGTGTGACTGTGGACGGGATTTTGGGTGACATTGGGGATGGCCCGGTGCGTGTGTCCCTCGATGGGATTTTTCAGGTGTCTGTAAGCTACCTGTGTAGCGTAAGCCTGAGTGGCCATCTTATTCTGCCTCCTAACGAGGCTGTTGTGACTGCCGCCCCCTGCTGACCGGGCTCTCAGGAGGTATGTGGGTGGAGATAATTTCATGATGGTCGTTTTCTACCCTGTCCTGCCATGTATGTGCGGTATGTGAGTCTAGCCGTGCTTCGTGGAGCTGATGCAGAATCAGGGTGACTGGAACCCACAGGGCTTCAGGCCGCAGGCGCATTCTTTAACTTCTACACCACCATCTGTCCAGGACTCAGCACTGCATTTGCATTTTCCTGCCACTGTGTGTGTACATCAAGATGAAGGATGACCGAGTCTGTGGGCAGGCAGCGAGATGTTGCGTGGATTGGCTTAGTTAAAACAGATCCTCCCCTTATCTGTTTCGCAGGTAGAAAAGCGATAATGAAGCAGGCGGTGTGTTTCCTCGAAGGGCCCTGGTGATTAGTCTGCCTGTCAGGTGTCCACTGGTATTGGCTTTCTCGTGATGTGTCTGTTGAGGGGCTGCCCCTCTAGTGCTCGGTCTGGGTAATTCATCGCCGCCTTGCATGCAGAAACATTCTCTCTGCACTCAGCCTGCGGTTTCCATACTGCTTTAATTTGACTCTCAGCTATAACTGAGTACTGATATGATCCAGTTTGAACTGTCATCCCCACCCACCCCACATTCTCGGTGGTACTGCTGAGCATGCGTCCCGAGTCCTGCGATGTGTATCCCTCCTCAGCAGCAATAGTGTGACTGAAGCTCCGCCCCCCAACTCTGCAGCTCCTTGTTAAGGCAGCCCTCTTTGGGACCTGACCCCCAGTCCTCATGTCTGAAAAGACAGAGGGGTGTGATTCTGGTAATGTCATTACTCTACGTTCCTGAGATTTCCTTTCGAGGGGCCTTTGGCTTTCCCCGCCCACTTGATCTCCTGGTTTATTTCACATGGGTGTTTTCACCACTCTACATGCTCGAATCAGTGAGCCGACTCTGGTTTGACATTTAGTTTTTTTAATTTTACAAATTTTTCTGATGTAAATCAGTGTTTCCCAATCTAGTCCTTGGGGACCCACAGACGGTCCAAGATTTTGCTCCCTCTCAGCTCTCTGCCAGACAATCCACATTTTTGAAGGAGCTGGGAGGGAGCAAAAATGTGGCTCCACATCTGTGGGTCCACAAGGATCATTGGGAAACACTGGTGTAAATTACAGGATGGGTCTCTGGGTCACACACCTCCACGGCTGGGGGTTTGAATTTCTAAATATCCCCTGCAGTCCAAAAAATAACTTTTTGGGCATTGGCATTTCTGAATGGCTTCAGGGGAGCTGGTGTCCCATCCAGGGTATCCTGCCCTGTGACCATGCTGCTTGGGATGGACTCCGGGCCCCCCTGCAGCCCCATCCCAACGCATCACAAGATTGGACGTAATAATGTAAATAGGCAGTTTTCAGCTATTTCAGAAACATTGACCAGTTTTTCTTACAAAGATGCATAACTAGAAAATTCTGCTTTGGTTTTACTGTGAGGTAATGTGCTTTTAATATATTAGAAATTAATTACAGATGTGGAAAGCATTCTGAAATACAGAAAGCATTTAAAAGGTTTGTTGGCAGTCTGGCATGTCACAGCCTGTAGGAGTCGGAGCCCTTTTGCGTTTGAGGGGGCCTTTATCTCTGAGCGTGGCCCTTTTGTGGTGGGGGGGGTGTCTTTGTCTCTGGCTGGGGCCCTTTTGCGTTGCCGGGGGCCTTTGGTCTCTGGCTGGGGCCCTTTTGCGTTGCAGGGGGCCTTTAGTCTCTGGCTCGGGCCCTTTTGTGTTGCCGGGGGCCTTTGGTCTCTGGCCGGGGCCCTTTTGCGTTGCCGTGGGCCTTTGGTCTCTGGCTGGGGCCCTTTTGCGTTGCCGTGGGCCTTTGGTCTCTGGCTGGGGCCTTTTTGCATTAACGGGGGCCTTGATCTCTGGCTGGGGTCCTTTTGCGTTTGCGGGATCCTTGGTCTCTGGCTGGGGCCCTTTTGCATTGCAGGGGGTCTTTAGTCTCTGGCTCGGGCCCTTTTGTGTTGCCGGGGGCCTTTGGTCTCTGGCTGGGGCCTTTTTGCATTAGCGGGGTCCTTGATCTCTGGCTGGGGCCCTTTTGCGTTGCCGGGGGCCTTGATCTCTGGCTGGGCCTCTTTTTGCGCTTGCGGGACCCTTGGTCTCTGGCTGTGGCCCTTTTGCGTTACCGGGGGCCTTGATCTCTGGCCGGGGCCCTTTTGCGTTGGTGGGGGCCTTTTTTGCATTGATGAGGACATTGTTCTCCAGCTGGGGCCATTTGCATTGGGAGTACAGGAGCCACAGAGGACACTTCTGCCAGGCAGGAGCAGTTAAGAGGGAGCAGCCTCTGACATTAACGTGAGTCTGTGCTGACATGGGGAGCCCAGCGGGTCACTGGGTCCTCTTCCTCCCATGCGGGGTGTCCCTGCGCATGCCTGTCACTGTCATCATCTGATATGGCCCATACTGTCCCCTCCGTGCTTGGCTGAAGGTCTGAGGCTCTCTACCTCTGGGCCTTGTAGTCAGGCTTTCCTTGATGAACGTAAATTTGTTGAAATATATTTGCATTTAACCCACCATTTATATATATAAATAATAATATATATATATATATAATATATTTTATTTTCCCAGGGACTCAGAGGGTCGAAAGCTCTGCAAGAAAATGAAGGTGGATCCTTCCTCCAAGAGCAGCGGGGTGGAAATGCTGCATTATAAGTGAGTAGGTGGCTCTCATCTCTCCCATCATTTGGGTAAAGCCCAGCATGACCTTGTTTGTACCCCTCCACACCCAAAGCAGGTTGATGGTGGTCAGTGTTTAAATGAGCCCCTCTCTGGGAGGTAGGGATGGAGTAAAAGGTGCGCAGCCCAACAGCACTGCCGCCTTCCTGCGTCCCAGTCCTGCGAGCCTGACACTGACATGCTGCCTCTGTGTCTCTCTTTAGGGACGGCGCCTTTCACACTGAATACAGCCGGCCTGCGACCCTCAAGGTAACTCGGTGAAGCAGCCATTGAGCCTGACGGTGCCTCTCGGGACAGATAATCAAAAGCAATGCCCTTGGGCGTCGCCCAGCTATTCCTTGGGCGGAAAAGATGTTGTCCGTCCTGCTAGGCTTCCTCGGGAATTCCGGGGATACTCGGAATAAATGTCGTTTAAGAAGCTTAATTAGCCAGTTTCATCTTTTGTTGCAGGTTTATATAATCGGTTTGTCAGCCATGAAGCTGGTGTTTTAGCGTGCCAAGCTGAAAAGAAGCTCTTAATTGCGTAGGCTTGATAGTGCTTTTTAATCACATGGAACTCATTAGTGAGTGGCTTAAGAAATTGTATGCATAGCTAGAATAATTCTGTCTATTTAGGAAATTAAATACTCATTCTGCCAAATGGCTGAAAATAGTGTTTCTTACGCCTTTGTCAGTAAGGGAATTTTATAGAAACTCATTTGTTTCAGTAGCAGATGGATGACAGATTGATCCATGTGCTTTCTTTGAATAGGTGGTCTCTGTCTGTCGGTTCCTTAATATGATTCTAGCTTACAGTCAGGATTGGCAGAGTCATTTATGGTAGTCATTCGTTACTTTCCTGGCATGGTGGCCTTCTCTGGGCTATTGTTGCCATGTTTTGTCTTGAAAAGCTACTCGTCTACACGAGATGATGTGCTTTTTCTTTAAGGGTATCCTGTCTGTCATCACTGGCTAGTTGGCACAAGACCCGGACAAATTACTCCTTGTCGTACCGCGACATCGTTCAAGAACTGCAGACCGTCACGACCAATCAGCATTCACTTTCCTTTGTTATGTATGTCAAGCCTCGTGGGCCCATTTGTATTTAATTAATGTGCTTTTGTCTTCTCGTAGTCCATGGTGGCGTTCCTGAAGGACCCGACCGGTGCCCCCCTGTGGGAGGAGAATCCTGACGCCAAAGACGTCCTTCATGTCAGCAGTGAGAGAGTGAGCGTGCTCAGTACAGTGCCGAGCAGAGCAGAGCGGGGGTTGGATGCAGCCTGTGTCGCCAGTGAATGCTGAAGTTGAGACCAGGCTGCTTATATGCTAAGCAGACAGGTGGATGAGGGGGTGTTGTCGGGCTCCATCCTGATCTCGCCTCTGATTGGCTCCTCTGCCTGTCCATCACAGGATTTCAGGAAGCTGTTGAAAAAGGAAGAGCGGCCCATTCTCATGATGTTCTATGCTCCGTGTAAGTCCCCCATTCCCTCCGGGGGCGCTTAGACCATCTGCCCCGGCAGCTGATGAGTCACATTCACAGCTGGGGTGTTTCGCGGTCACGACGCACTTCAGTTTCACGTCACGCCAGAGGTCACCTATGCCTTGCTCTCCCTGCTGCCATCCTCCCCATCATGGCCTCCTCAGACTAGGAGGAGAAAGTTTGGAAGAGCAAAATGTTCCGGACCTGTCATGGATCCGTAAAGCTGTGGAGGAGAGCATTTGGCTGTGCAGTGAGGTCACAGTGGCGTCACGGTGGCAGAACCACTTAGAGAGGATCTCTCCTTCACCTCTGCTGTTTTGGCTTAAGATGAAGGAAAACTATTGATACTGCTTGGTTTTTTTAAATATTTCAATTCATCTTTCATTCAATCAAACATTTTTCCATGTTAAAGGCAGCTAAGTAGCGAGCGTCACTGTTAGACTGTTTGGATATGGAATGTCTGGCACGGTTGCGGGGGATGCAAGGGACTGAACTTGATTCTGGTGACTTTTGGTTTGGAGGCCAAATTTGCTGTCCGCTTCCTCTTTATTTAAGAACGGGTATAAGAATGTCCCATGATTGTTCATTTTTCTTTGTTCTTTCCCAGAGTTTGAAATCTTTATTGGTTGTATAAAAGGTAAATGCCTGTCCTGCTCACAGGGTGTGGTGTCTGCAAGCGCATGCAGCCGATTTTCCAACAAGCTGCCACTGAGGCCAAGGCTAAATACGTAAGTGGCCGTCACCATGCCCCCTCCTGCCACATGGCCCATATTTATCAGTGGTGTCATCGTAATGTTTCTGCATTACATTGTCATATTGTTAAAATGATGTCATTTCCCGCATACTGGGGCGTACATGGGATTTCTATAGGGGTCAATCTCTGAACGCAGAAGGTTCACGATCAGGTTTTCCTCATGTCCCTGCACTTTAAAAACACAAAATGGTGGAGCTGCTTTGGCTGTCGGCACGCAATAGCGCAGAAAGCTGCTAATGATGGACGTCCCTTCGCCCTTTGTCGGCCGCTCCTCAGGCGTGCCAAACACCATTTATCAAAGTAAGGTGGGCTTGGATCAGTGCCACAGAGCTGGAACCGGTTTGGACCGAGGGCAGCGGCCGGCTCCTGCAACATGATGTAGGCAAGGGAGAAGGAGTACCAACCAATACACCCCCCCCCCCCCCCCCCACGTCAGACAGCGGATGGGCGGCAACTGCCCGTTACTGCAGGGCTTAGGGGCTTCCAGACCGACCACTGTGTTTGGCGGTCAATGCCACAGAAAATACCGGAAACGAACCAGCCGCTCTTTAGCAGATTTGCATAATGAATGAGCATTCAGCTCATGCAGACACATGGGGGGGGGGGTTACTGAGTTTCCTCCCAACTAGCAGGTGGGAGCAGCGGGTTTTCCAGGTGACACCCATGGGGTAGTGCGGCGTCGTTATGGGACGCGCTGTGCCTGCTTTGGTTGTGGCTTCCGATTATCCGCTGTGTGTGTGTGTGTGTCTCTGTGTGTGAAGCTGACCCCACTGACGCCAGTGACCTTCCCCGGTCAGGTCCCCTGATGTGTGTTCTCTTGAAACACAGCTTGTTTTCTCATATCTGATGACCTTGCGTAGCTCAACAGAAGATGCTGCACTTTTAGTGTCACCCAGGGACATTTGACGCATCTAAAGCCGTCTGCTGCGTCCCCTCAATGCATTTTGGGATGCATACTGCTGCAGTAATTAAGCTAACAGAGCAGGGGGCAAACTCAGTGCGGCGCTGACAGTGTGGGGAGACAGGATCAGTGCGGTGCTGATGGGGTGGGAGGACAGGCCCAGTGTGGGGGGACAGGCTCAGTGCGCCTCACTTTACCTGGTAACTAGTACCCGACTGATTGTCCCACATCCCATTCTTCATCTTCTGTGTCTCTCTGACCTGCCTCGTGCTGCCCCCTTCAGGTGCTGGCTGGCATGAACGTGCACCCTGCTGAGTTTGATGGCCTCAAGCAGGAGTTTGACATCAAGGGCTACCCCACGTTCTGCTACTTTGAGTGAGTATCCGCCGCCGCGTCTTGGATGGGCCACATGGGCTCTGGGGGAGGTCGAAGATCAGATGGAATATCACTGCTTTGAGTCTCCCTCTTGCTCCAGTGATGATGATGTCAAAATCATGTCTCTGTGAAGATCCTGTACAGAGGCTGATTTCTGACAAGGTACCAGGGTGGGGGTAGAGGAGACTTCTCAGCGATAGCCTAACCCCCCCCCCAAAGGGCAGCTTTAGTGGGGTCGGGGTATCGGACAGCCTTAAGCAGTATCCTAACCGGCTAGCTATTCTTGCCTCAATCTTTGACTCGATGTTTAACGGCTCGCTGTTTAACGGTTATGTTATCGTTTCGTTCCTACATATTGCTGGATGTTCACCCATCCATACTGGGCAGCGACAGTTATAAATGGCCGCCCCCGGCTTTCTCAACAGCCAAGATTAATTTCAGCTGACTCCTGGGAGATCTCGTCGGATAGAGACGCTGTTACCGATATGTGCTTTAGCCGCACATACTGATGAAATGCGCACGTAAAATCGAAGTGTCATCTGTAATAGTGGGGAGGGGCCGCCAGACATCAGCCAAGACCTTCACTTTAATTGAATTTCTGTTGTTCTTTTGTATTCTTTAACGCCTTGACAGCTCGGGGTGTCTGTAGTGTAGCTACTTGATTGGCTGAGTGTGGCATGTTGCTTTAAATGTTTTCATTGGCTTTAGAAACAAACCTGCCTCATTATTTACAGGATATTTCCTTGGCATCTGTGTTCATCTCCTTTCACTTCTTCATTTCTTGTTTTTTGTCTGCACGTTTTGTTCTCCTGCATGGGGAGAGCATGGCTCTGCACTGCACTGCGCTGCGCTGCACTGCACTGCGCTGCACTGCGCTGCAGCATATCAAACCTCGACGCATTTTGGGTTTGTTGAGCTGCTGCTCATTTTGCATTACAGTCAGAACCTCATTCCGGGTGTTTCTGTCCTTTTTCTTTGCAAGGAAGGGCAAGTTCCTGTACAACTATGAGAACTACGGGGCCACGGCCAAGGACGTTGTGGACTGGATGAAGAGGTGAGTAACGGCACTCACCATTATCAGGGGGATCCGACCCTCAAACCTGGAGCAGCGAGGAGGTCTGGCTGAGGGCTAGCGAGAGGAGGAACGGCAACTCCACGCATCACTCCCTGCACGCATGCTCACGTGAGAGACGACCCTACTCCCTGCTCTGTCCCAGATTGCACTTGGTCAGAGCGCGCTTCCTCACAAGGACTGTAGGGCGGCGGCAGGTAACAGAGATGGCAGCGGAGCTCAGGGATAGCTGTGACTCAGAGGTCAGGGAGATGAGGGTCGTCTGTGGGGTGAAGTGGCTCTGCAGGGGGTTCTATCAAATATCCTTCACCTGCTGCTCAGAGCCAGAGGCTCAAGGAGGATATTCTGAACACCAGACATGCGCAGGGTAGGAGGCCTTGTGATGCATGTAGTCCCCACCGGGGGGTACAAGCCCCTCCCCGGACGTCCTAGTACCACCTCAGCCTCCCCTGTTGGGGTGCCAAACAAGCGATGCAGAGGGTCAGCTGACAGCCTGTCCTGTAACACTGCAACTCTCTATAAGGTTAGCTTGATCTGTGGCCACCAGGCCCTCTGCTGGTCGCATAGGTGTAGGGCAGAGCAGTACAGGAACCTCCCTGGAGGTCTGGGGGGCTGCCCTACATCTGCCTGACGATAACGGGCTCTTCTGAGGACCTGCTGTGATCATGGGGGTGATGCTTGCGTAAGGTGATTATTAGAGCTTTCACGATTACTCTTACTAAAAAGCATCGATTTTGAATTTTCCTTCTCGATTACTTGGCAATGTGGAAGACGCACATAGCATATGAGGGCCCAAGTAATTTTAATTTCCATTAAAAGTGAATGAAAATGCAGTCATCTGTAAGTATTGCAAAACAGAACTTAAATATTACCACTGAATGACTTGTATGTAGATATATCTTAAAAGAAGACACTTGGGAAAATAAATAATGTGAGGTTAACCACAGATATGTGCCGTTTTGCCTTGAGGAGTAGCCTAGCCTGTCTTTGTCAATTCGAGACAAGCCTGTCCATGTATTTACATGTATGTAACAGTTTTATTACTTTGTAAACATCCTGTATGGTATATGTAGCTAATTGTAGGTTTGTAATTGAAAAAAATATATTTGCCGTAAGATTTCTTGTGTGAGTCCCGGCAGATACGCGAGAGTTACTAATACATAATACGTAATGCACATGCAAAAGCAGCAGCGGTAAACTCTAGACCGTCTGTCTAATCTTTACATATACCAGATTATTATGAAAAGCTACCATGATTAACATTAAATAAAGCTTATTGAGTTTAGTTTCCAGTGACTGAGTACAAAAAAAAAAAGAGTGCAACTTATTGAGGCTTGAACCCGGTAGACTATCGCTGTCCTTAAGATGTGACAGTTGCATGTGTATGAAATCATGAAATGTGCATCGTGCAGGCCCGTCAGGGTGGCAGAATGGTGCAGTGGGTCGCTTTGCGTGTGCAGAGTTCGCATGTTCAGCCTGCGCGGTGGCTTTTCTGTGGATCCTCTGGTTTCCTTCCACTGTTCAAAAACATGCAGCTTAAATGAACTAATGGTCTTAAATGGACCGTCTGTGTCACTTGAGTGTGTACCCTTCAGTGGTTGGTTGATTCCTGCCTCACGCTAATTATGTTTTATGTTATGTATAAACTGTAACTAAATTGTCAGATTAATCTGTAGATTACTCGATTTTTTTATATAATCGATAGCGACAGCCATAGTGGTTATGTCGGTGTTTTTTAATTCCACCTTTCCCACCCCCCACCCCAGCCCCCTCCCTCCCCAGCCCAAAGCCCCTGAGGTGCCCTGGTCCGAGACTGACTCCGCTGTCCACCACCTCACTGAGGACACCTTCGACAGCTTCCTGGAGGAGCACCCATCAACGCTGGTCATGTTCTATGCGCCGTGTGAGTGTTAGCGGCCTCCAGTCCGTCATGGCGACGGGGGGGGGGGGACAGAGTCAGCGGCCGTAATGAAAGATAACGGTGACAGAGAGAGGCTCTTATGAAAAGCAGAAGCTCATTACGAGCGCGCTTATGAGAAGCAGATTAAACTGGTTTCCGCTCCAGTGAAGGCTTCAGTGCTTGTTATTAAAAGTCTGCCACAGCCTTTATGGAGCATTTCGCGCTCGTTACACAGGCGAGACACTCTCTGTTTGTGTTTCGTGTGGGCTGCGTCCCCCTTAATCTGCATCTGCATCCTGCTCTTTTTGCAAACACAAGTGCTACTGCCCCCCCGCCCCCTCCCCGGTATAAAAAATGTAGAGTGTCTGGAAGGGAGCGGGGTGGGACAAAAAACATGGACCGGCTGTGGATCCCTAAGGAC
>JAODKC010000038.1:5568584-5596344 GCA_026777985.1 Mormyrops attenuatus
CCCCGCCTCCCCTCGGTGACTAGGTAGAACTTCGCTGCCATGTCACTCCCCCCGCCCCCCACCACTGGCCTGTGGGGCCTTCTTAACTGTCGGTGGAGTGCCAGGTAGGCCCCAAGACACCCACCCCCAGCTGATTCCCCCACTGCTGCTGCGCCATTGGCTCACCACCCTGCTTGTATCTACCTGCTGAGTGTTATCCTTCTACCGTAAATGGCCCCATGGACGCAGCGAGTTGGGGTTTGATGTCATCTTTCTGCACGCGCCTGCGTCTGCCTATCAATTACGAAGGATTGAAAGCAGAAGGCCAGGGTCTGGCAGCAGGCCTGGGCATGCCACTGTGAGGTGAGACCACCAGACTGTGGTTCTGGACTGCCCACACGTTGGCCAGATCAGCTCGCAAGGCTAACAGCCCTCAGAGATCCAGAAGGCATCTGGTGCAAAGCAATGTTATCATCCCTGTGGAGACAGTATGACAGAAAATAGACAGTCTGCTTAGAAAAAGAGAACCATGTCAGCAATAAATGGATTACTGAGCACACCAAGTGCTAAGCTGGGGAGTTTAATATCACCTACAGCAGCGTTTCCCAACCCAGTCCTTGGGGAACCCCGGACGGTCCATGTTTTTGCTTCCTCTCAGCTCCCAGTGCACCTGTACCAAGTAGTCGGTGTTCCTGATTAGCTGGGAGCTGGGAGGGAGTAAAAACGTGGACTGTCCGGGGTTCCCCGAGGACTGGGTTGGGAAAGGCTGACCTACAGGGCCAGTAAACAGCACTTTGCCAAGTCCATCCCTGCCTGACTCCTGACGCCTCAGAGATTAGATGGCTGATCTGCTTCTGTTTACGGAGCCTCCATGATTGTTCTCTTAATTAGGATTATAATTGAATGGAGAGCGCAGAGTGGATCGGGCTGATAGCGTCAGCCTCACTGCTGCCGCGTGACTCTCTGTGGCACCCGAGACCAATGAGGGTTTTCCCATTACATGGAGCCACCAGCAGGCTCCATCATTCTTCAGGGCTTCCTCCCACACCATGTGAAGCCATGCTGAGGAACGTTGGCTGACCTCAGGCTTCATAACCAAGAGGGAGCAGATGGATGCCCGCCCCCCCCCCCAGACCCAGGTGGCTGTCATGTGTCGTACAGTTTGAGCGCCATGCTGTCAGTCGCTCTGGCGCTACCGTTAATAAAGCCAGAGTGAGATGGGCACTACCACCCCAGCTCTCACCTGCGCGCCTCTGGGCAATTGAGTGCTTGTTATATGAGAAAATGGCAAGTAGCACCCTGAGAAGAATACGCTCTTCATGTCAGCTTTAATTAAAACCTCACGTTTCTCCTCAGCCGTATGTGTGAGGCTTGCTAAATGTACCCCCCTCGGTTAAATTGGATTCTCTCCCTTGCTGTGTGTAAATAGACCCTTCCTCCTGAATAGGCTATATCTGTCTCCTTCTGTTGTGCATTATACAATGAAGACCATGATGTCATCCCTCTTTTCTCGAACCCGAGCCACTCCGGTTGCCTGTGCCATAACGCTGCAGTCTCCTGGCTTTTAGGGTGCGGTCACTGTAAGAAGATGAAGCCCGAGTATGAAGACGCAGCTGAGGTCCTCAACAGGAACGATGACGTGAGTTACTCAAGGAGCTCATCCAGGAAAGCGTGTGTTCGGGTTTAAGCACCTGCGCTCGGGCTCCGCGCCGGACGGCTTTGGCACAGAGACCCGCTCCTTGGCTTCTGATTGGCTGGGCGTGTCGGGTTCCGTGGTAACGCTGTGCTCCAGAGCCAGGAAAGGGCCAATAAAAGGAGCGACGCTTTGCTATTAGGTCATCCTGCCGGTGTGCCTGCAGTCGTCACCCGGGCCGCTCCACGGGAAAACGCCGGCATTATCTCATAGGGCCACATGCTGAAGCGCTTACGGCTTGTCCCCAGGGCTCTGAGCTCATTTGTTTTTGCCGTTTCCCTACTACGCGTGACATGCTTTCATTTCTTCCAATCAGTTTTTTTTTTCCTTCAGGGGAGGGGGTGCTTGTTTTAAAATGTGTGAAAGAAAAACATCAAGCGCAGTGAAAGCAAATACTTATATTTTAAAGTGAAGAGACACGGGAGATTTGCAACATTGTTGATTCAGGTAACGGGGCAGAAGCAGCGACGGCGTACAGTAAGCAGGCATTATTCACGGCGTTACCGCAGGCAACGGACAGGCAGTTAAAACTTAGCACGGTTAAGATGTTTTGCTAAGTAGGACTTGGGCCGATGCAGTAAAGGTGTTGAAGCTCCAAAGCTTCAGTCTCTCTCCCTGTCCCCCCCCCCCCCTTACAACCTGCAATTTTCGGCTGGCCGTCAGTATGTTCTTTAAGTCCCCAAAACGCTCCCATGCCCTGTTTTCTCGCCCTCTGCAGAGCCCTGGTATGCTGGCGGCCATCGACACCACGGTCCACAAGAACGTTGGTGAGCGCTACAAGATCTCTGGGTTCCCCACGGTGAAGTACTTTGAGAATGGTGAGGAGAGGTACACACTTCCCCACCTGAGGACCAAGGACAAGATCATCGAGTGGCTTCACAAGTAAGATGGCTCTCTGTATTTTCAACGTTTGTTAGTGTGCTTCTTAGAGTCGCTAACAGACGGGCATCATAAAGGCAGTGGCAGACTTATGAATATTAAATAACTTGCCAACACTGCATGGAAACCTGGCCCTGGCTGCCTGTGAGTCTGTGCCCTTGCTGAGCAGAGGCCGGGAACTTCACTGCTGCGGTACCCTGTCTGAGATGCCCAGCCAGAGGTCAGTGTGTGTCCGGCACACCTCGCTCTCCTGCTCCGTGGACACGCCCTCACGGGGGTGGTGCTGTTTCAGCAAGCGGTGTCCCCGGTAACCTCAGGACAGTCGCCCTTGAGCTTGTCCCCCCTGTCGTGACACTGTCTCGGCACGTCGCCCGCGTCTCGTCAGGTTGTTCTGGAAGCGCAGACGGCAGAGGACGCCGGCGGAGGGATCTGGGCTGTCATGTCTGCAGTTTAGTACCTGTCGGTATCCAGCAGTGTCCCCGAATTCCCTCATCCATCTCGCTACCGGGGGGCATGCGGAGCGGCCACCAGGATCACTCTGATAGAACGGCTGTCTTTCAAACTAATGCCATTTCTCCATTAGCGTTGGTGCAGTAACTCATGCTAATGTTGCTCCCCCCCGCCAAGTGAGGTTCACCAGCTTTCCTCTTTTGCGATCAGCCCCCAGGCCCCTCCTCCCCCGGAGCCATCATGGGAGGACACGGCCTCCAGTGTTAACCACCTAGGAGCAGAGGACTTCCGAGAGGTGCTGAAGAAGAAGAAACACGCGCTCGTCATGTTCTACGCCCCTTGTGAGTAGGCAGCCTCTAACCTCCCCCCCCCGTCCTTTTATCCGTGCAAATGACATGCCTGTGATGAGCTGCCTGGGTTAGTTCTGTAAATAGCTGACTGTTCTATGAATGACTGACTGTCTTGTGAATGACTATGTGACAGTCTTGTGAATGACTGATGCTTTTTATCTTACTGGCTCTCTGACTGGCTAACAGAGCTACTGAAGCCTTCTGGACTTCATCTAGCAAGCCAAGATCTAGGTCAGGAACCATGCAGGGCTAGAGGTATGATAGGTGACTCTTTCCTTCCCTCTTCCATCGCCCCCTGCTGGAGGTCTGAGTACGGACAGGTGTACAGGAAGGCTTGGAACTGACCTTACATACCTCATAAGTATGTAATTAGGGCCAAAAGTGGAAGCAGAACCAAACATGCTGATAATCATTTAAAAGAGTTATAAAATCTGAAATGGACAATGAGCAGCTGCTCAGTCTCATTCATTGCCCTCTTGGCATTTCTTTAATTCTCTGTGACACTTTTCCTTGTCAGAGAATTTGTGTGATCAGACATTTAAAGACTCAAACCCTACAATGACACATTAATCCTTACAACAGAATGTTAACGTTAAAGAATCTCTCGAACAGTGGTGCCTGACTTTGGAAATGAAAGGGCATTTTGGAAATTCTGTGATAGTTGTCCACCCCTGACTGCATGTTTCTCATCTTTAATTAGTGGGGGGAAAACTCTGAAGAGGACGAGTGTGCACCCTGTGAGGTTTCACTGTGGTGGAGATGAAGAGGGTGGAGACATGAGGGTTTGCCAGGACCCTCGTTATTGATATGTGTTAATGATGACACATGCCTGACACAGGAAATTCAACAAACTGACGTTTGCGTATTGCGGATGGAGAAGGTCACAGGTCAAAGGTCATGAAAGCTACTGGGAAATAAGAACCTGGACTTAAATGTAACCAGTGTCAGGATGGTTCTCACCATTTTGAACCATCTGAAATTCAGGTGGGATACCCCATTTAAACTGTACAATGAGGCTGATCATAAGTAAATATCCTTCCAAGTATCTCTGAAGCAATTTGGCTATGAGAGGTTTAGATGTTGGGGGAGGAACAAGGTTGGGGCCGTATAACACAGGTTCCTGATTGGACCTCGTATTTTGAAGTGTGCGTGACCAGTGTAATAGGGGCTTAGGGGGAACGACGTTCTGCTGGGGGTGTGATGCCTGTGGCTTCATTCATGGACATTTGGAAGGAGTTCAAGTCGAGATTAGAGTGTTCCAGAAGACCGCAGCCTTCACTATCACCTGTGTGTGTGTGTCTGTGTCTCTCTCTCTCTTTCTCTCAAAGGAGAGCAAGATGGGATGTGCGAAAACAAGCATTTCAGAGTACCTGTAATTTTGTAAATGGCAAAAATTTCATTTCATTACCTTCTTCAAACCATGCGGTAGTCAGAGTGATTTCACTGCTGAGCCCTTGAGCAAGACCCTTACTTCAGTGACTCCAGGGACTGGCTAACGTCACTTTGGATAAAAATGCAGATTAAGGGGCCTGTGGGATTTGGGGCAGTCATCTGTATACCCTATTTCATCCTTTGCGGGTCGGCATGTGATCAAGGACGTCAGTGATCCAGCCAGCAGTATCACTCGTAGCGGGAGAGGAGTCCGGCGCTATTGAAGGAACGTGAAATGGTTGATCTGCTTTGGGCAGGAAAGTGTTGGATTCTTATACATCTCCCCCATTTCTCTCTGTCAGCTCTACCTGCAGATCAGGCCTCGGTGTTTGATCTCACACCCCAGTAATTTTCTGTTTTCTGACGCACCTACATAAATGCAGTTTGCTACCGACCTGCACAAACAACCATTTTTCCACGAACACGAACACCGGTGCGTAGAGGAAACGGCCCAGGGCTCGTGAAGCGTTGGGGCCCTTGACCTGATAAGTGGCTGGAATTCAGCTCTGCCAGTAGCCATTGCTATAATTTTAATAATGAACGTGGATAATCGAGTCTTGCACTCCATTATCCATCATCTTGCTCAGACGGGCCACAGATTAGGTGGCACGCATACTCATGCTTGGCTCAGCTCTGTTCAATTGGACAGTTTATTTAAACGGCCATGAAATGCATATTACCATCTCTGACCTGGAATCGGCGTGCTGTCGTCACTGTGGCTCCCACGTTCCCGAGATTTTTTTGAGTGTCTTAGCTGCTTTCAGGTGATTATGGGATCTGTGTAAATTGGCCTGATTAAGATGCATAATGGGTCAGTTTTGAGTAGTAAAGCCCCAGCAACACTGGGACTGAAGCGCAGTCAGGAGGGAACGGTGCAGGGTGATCTGTACTGCGTGTGCCCAGCGATACCGCAGGTTTCTGTACTGCCTGACTTGCCTCTTGGGAGGTCCTGAGGACAGCGTCCGATTGCAGGGTCCACCACCGACCCAAGGACCAACTTGGCTGATCCACATCTGAAGGGTTAAGCTTGGTTGATACCTGCTCTAAGCTGTTTTTATAAGATATCGATTGTGTGCACCAGAGGCAATCACTAGTGCTCCACTCCCCAATGCACTCTAGTGCACTAAACTGTGTTGTGTTCACCTACAGTCTGTCTGTCTACTCTATGGTGTATCGTATCTACATTACATATTATACTGTCTCCTTTGTGCATATGTAGAGTGTATACTGTGTACAGATGTGTGTTATGCATAGTTTGCATTTATTTAATGTACTGCTCTGTTGATACGTCATTCATGACACAAGACGTTCACTCGTTCTAGTGATGTGACAATAAAAGTGATTTGATTTGATTGGGGTAAGCACATCAGATTGACAGCTAGATGATTATTCCGTTCCAATATAACCGTGTTACAAGGTGCCTCTTTTCTGGTTATTGAGAATGTCCAGATCACTGCATGAGGGTCACGTTGGTTTTATTGGAGCTCAGTGACCATGAAAACGTGCTGGAACGAGTGCTGAATGTCATCAATCGACAGCGATGAGTAAAAAGTGTCACATGAATATTAACCAAGGCCCTGCACCTTACGGTAAACGGGCAATTTTCAGCCTGTCCAACTGTAATGGGGTGTACAGGTCTGCATGACCTGTTTCGAAATGCTGCTTGTGTGTGAATCTCTGTGTCCCTTTGTGGTTGTATGCGTGTGTGTCTGTGCGCGTGTATGATCTATGTGTGTGTGTGTGTGTGTGTGTGTGTGTGTGTGCGCGTGCGTGTGTGTGAGATGAATGTTAACAGCTGTTTCCCTCTTTTCCCACCCAGGGTGCCCCCACTGCAAGAACGCTGTGCCCCACTTCACAGCAGCGGCCGAGGGTTTTAAAGAGGACCGCAAGGTGAGCCCCTCTCTGCTTCCCCTGTGAGATTACCCCCCCCCCCCCAACTTGAGGGCTCTTTCGTTAGCGCAGCCCTCTGCTTTCATGGTCATCGTTTATCATTCCATATTTCATAACAGAAATAATAAACTGCTTTTCCTGTCTGCAGTGCATTACATGGTGTCATCTTTAAATCTTTCCTGGCTTGTTTCTCCTTTTCTTTCTTGGCAAGTCTGTCCATTATTCACAGCATAAGAATTTGTCCGATTACTAGGCGGGTCTCTCCCTGTCTCTTCGTGCTCTGTGCTATTCTCAGATTCGCGTGTCTTAACTTTCTTAGCTTCATGTTCCTGTTCCCCCCTCAGGGACAATCCCTCATTGGTCTGCACAACCTTTTTTTCTTACCAGATTGTTTTCCTTTTTGACTACTAAATGATTTAATAATATTAAAAATCCCGCTCATGCGAGCAGCACATGAAGACATCATTAGTTACTGGTGAGCTGTATCAGCCGATTGGTGATGTTTGTGTCGTAATGGCCAACGCTGACTCCAGATGCAGCGTGAGACGTTCTGCTGGATGTGCCCCTAAAAAAAAAAAGAGAGTGGCAGGTGCTGTGTGTCGTGGCATGACAAAGGCGGCTTGGACGGGAACCGTTACCGAATCCCGCTTAGAGATTTCGGTCGGGGACAGAGCCAGGACAGGCTGTGGCGATGCACACCCCAAGCCACTGCTCGTGTTGGCAGATGTGCCATTTAATCACCGCTTAAACAGTAACGCTTAACTGTGAGGTATGGCAGAGCAGCCCAGAGCACACACTACTCTCCCTGTTCATCATCCCATTAGCCTTGCTGTAATGATTGCACTCCTGTCTGTCATCGTCTGTCAGGTTTAAAGCAGGTTCACTCACTGAAAACTCCAAAATTAGCTCCCTGGGTGGTATTGAAGCATATGACTGTTTCAGGCCCAGCAGAACTTGGATTTTTTTTCGTTCTGAAGCCAGACTAAGGTTTTGACTGCTTGTCCCAAATAATTTATATTAATGTGTCTAGGCTTCCTCTGAATGCCAAAAAGAGCTACAATGGCAATATGCCATCACCTTTCAGAAACACTTCTTCCACTTATCTTCTCTGTGTTACCTGTGGGTTCATTGATTGGCTGAGCTGCTGCTTGCTTCCTGTGGAAATCAACCTATCGGCAAGAGAAGTGGGGCTGGGGACAGCACGTGGTATCCAATGTCCTATTGCGGTAACTGAGCCTGTTTCTGGCTGATGGGGCTTCTGGGGTCTTCCTGGAATGATCAGGAGGTGTTTGTGGGGAATGCCTGGCTCTACAGGCAGGACTGTCATGGTCATACTGTATGTGTGCTCAGAAGGTGGCAAGAAGAGGGTACACCTTTTAGGACCTGAAAATTAGGTGATCGGACAGAGTGATTGAAAGGTGTCATTTTGTGCTAGCTGTTCAGTCTCTTTTGGACAAATTGTTGCGAAAGTGCGTTTTGTTGCTGGTACCCAGCTGATCATCTGATAGAAATTCACTTTGCTGCTCTCTGCTGGGAAATACTGACCAAGATGAAACAGGCCAGAGTCCTTGCGCTCCCCTTCTGAAGGTCTCAGACCTCTACAGACACTGTCCTGATTGATCGAATGCCAGTGTACCATGGCGTACTGGAGCATAAAACACCATGCTGAACCATACTACAGCATAAAACTGCATGCTGGAGCCTACCGCAGCATTGAACAGCATACCGGAGTGTACCACAGCATACTGGAGCGTACCACAGCATTGAACAGCATGCCAGATCATACCACTGCAAAGAACAGCATGCCAGAGTGTACCGCAGCTTAGAAAAGCATGCCAGAGCATACCGCAGAGTAGAACAGCATGCCGGAGCGTACCACAGTGTGGAACAGCATGCCGGAGCGTGGAACAGCATGCCGGAGCGTGGAACAGCATGCCGGAGCGTGGAACAGCATGCCGGAGCGTACCGCAGCGCAGAACAGCATGACGGAGCGTACCGCAGCGCAGAACAGCATGCCGGAGCGTACCGCAGCGTGCCACAGAGTGCCGCAGAACACCACAGCATTGTACTCTGTACCACATCCAATCAAATGTCTGACATTTTCAAGCTTGAGTGATGGCATTAAAGATGCTTGTTCTCCTTTCACCAAAAGGTTCTCTCTGAATCCGGACGGCCGGGGCAGTGCCCCTTTCCACGGGTTTTCAACCCCCCCCCCCCCCCCCCCATCAGCACTGCCAGGGGGTGGGGGGGTTCATCTGTCTGTCATCTGTCTGCTTCTCAGCTTTCCAGGATGAGTGAAGCTTCCCCAGTTCTGCTGTTATACCTTCAGGCAGCTGAACTCCTAAGATGATGAAAGACGGAGCAAAGAAGGCATTTTCTAAAACATAGATGTGTGTGCTCTACCTGATGTGTGGTGGTTTAAACATGACCTCCTGAGAGCCGCAGGGGGATTTGGTCGTCCATAATGACACTTTCTGGATGCTTGTGTTTCCACAGATTGCCTACGCAGCAGTGGATTGTACCAAGGGGCAGAACCAGGAGCTGTGCAGGCAGGAGGGCGTTGAGGGCTACCCCACCTTCAATTACTATAACTATGGGAAATTCAGTGAGAAGTACAGTGGAGATAGAGGGGTGAGTGTCGAGGGCTGGTGGTCTGCGTGCTCAACGGAGAGAGAGGGGCGAGTGTCGAGGGCTGGTGGTCTGCGTGCTCAATGGAGAGAGAGGGGTGAGTGTCGAGTGCTGGTGGTCTGCATGCTCAATGGAGAGAAGAGGGGTGAGTGTCGAGGGCTGGTGGTCTGCGTGCTCAATGGAGAGAGAGGGGCGAGTGTCGAGTGCTGGTGGTCTGCGTGCTCAATGGAGAGAAGAGGGGTGAGTGTCGAGGGCTGGTGGTCTGCGTGCTCAACGGAGAGAGAGAGGGGTGAGTGTCGAGGGCTGGTGGTCTGTGTGCTTAACGGAGAGAGAGAGAGGGGTGAGTGTCGAGGGCTCGTGGTCTGCGTGCTCAACGGAGAGAGAGAGACATGGGTGAGTGTCGAGGGCTGCCAAACAAGGGTAGGAATGCTGAAACACAAGGTCACGTTTTTGCTGTCAAGGTGGCAAGCATGCTACCCTGTGGTCAGAGTGAAGCGGGATGTGGTAGGGCACCTCTAGGTGGGGGGCGCTACTGTGGACTGAAACTGGAGGGATGTTCAAAGTCACTGACTGCCAACTCTGAGTGGTGGTCCAACAAGGTCCCAGAATGACACCCTGTGGTGGTCTAGCTAAAGAGACATGGCTGTACTGCTGAAAATGGAGCAAACGACCTCTGTACACCTTTATGCACCACAGTAAGCTTATTTGGAGTAATGGTCCATGCTAACCTCATCCTTTTTTCCCATCATCTTGCCAGTTTCACGTAATGTTTGTAGTGTGAATGAACGCAACGCTGTTCTCTGCACATACTGATGGCTGGGATGTTATTCGTGTACTGTGCGCTTCACAGTGGCTCATCTAGGCCAGCCTGAGATTAAACTGCTGCATGGTGACCTGACCTATAGCTGACCAAGCTAACCAACCAGACCAAAGAGAGTCACTCTAATAGGTTTTTCCCTCCTTAGGAGGCAGGTTTCACTGGCTTCATGCGAAGCCTGCGGGGACACGACCAAGACAAGGTGACCAAGCGGAAGGAAGAGCTCTGATGGGGGTGTGATCACAAAGAGGGCGGGGCCTGACATTGCACTGACCGGCAAGCCCCACCCTCCCAAAGCACTGGAGCCAGACTTCACAACCTCACTTTTTTTTATACCGCTGTGCCATTTGTATGTTGTTTCTTGTCATCTGACCACTTAAGATCTAGTTCCATTGTTATTTTTATTGTTTATATCACTTTTTTCCAGAATAATGTCACTGCAGTTGGCCAAAAGTGTTAAACTATGCAATACTAGACCCTTCACTGGCTCCTCATTGGCTAGGAGCACACCATTGGGTGGTGACCAGTGAGTGAAGGTTTTCTTATACTCGCTAATCACCTCACCAACTGAAGGCCCCCTCCGTTAACTCCAGAGGGGGGAGTACAAAATGTAAATAATTTTATGTTCAGATACTAAGATATTTTTGTATGGCAGGATTCATCCTAGGTCTTGATTTCAGCAAATTAACAAAGCAAATCTATATTTCAAGAATCTACACTGTGGCCTTAAATGTGAGTGAATGGGGTCTACTTCTGTTTTAGGCTGTGCAAAAACATGTCTGGCAATATGAATTTTTTAACAGGTCTATATCAAGAATATTAAATTGGTGGCAGTGATTTATTGCAGCATAGTATGATACTGGTTTGTTTCTTTCCCAGTGTTTCAGACATTCGTACACATCAGCCATGTTAAATGATATCAGACAGACAAACTGGCCAAAAAGATGGTTTACATGGTTAATATAGGCCTGCAGTTTGAACCCGAGCTCCAGGGGGGCGCTATGCTCATCATTCCACTGCTTTCATTGACTGCGTGTTTTGGCAGTAAGTCCCAGACAGTGGCCGAAGCCAGGCAGGTCACGAGGAGTGCCAGCTCTCAACTCAGTCTGCCGTCAGACCTTGCTGTTGCCAGGTTGGTTGTGTCTGAGTTTTCGCTCCAACCTTCCTGTCGGCCTGTTAGCTGCCCTTTGTAAAGTGGGAAGCTTTATATAGAGGTAGCTTATGTTTTGCCATGTTCCACAATCTCGTCTGTAAAAGTTTGTTTTCAGCCTGTCACAGATGCTGTCGGGTGGTGTCTCTCTTCCATCTCCCTCATTACTGGCCCTCTGTGAACATGACAGGATTTGGGGACATTCGATCTCTGCGTCATGGCTGCAGTTTTACAGCCATTGTGGGCCAGCTAGTGCAGAAACTGCCATTGCAATGATAAGACTTCAGAGTGACACTTGTGTCCAGCTAAAGGGTCATACCCTTGGGCATGCATTTGGTGAGCGGTGAGCAGGCCTGCTGTGTTTACATGGAGGAGCAGTGATGCTTTTATAATCAGGCCGGTACAGATGCTGCACACCTGCCATCCTGTCCTCTGTGTGTTTTTTTTTTTTTTTTTAACTTTAAGATGCCCTCTTGGTCATAACAGCAGCTTGGATGAATTCTGAGAATGAGTTGAGGAAATACAGGGTTCATGGTAGATGACAGAAGACCAGAAGAAGTTTATCACCCTGTCACCAAGCAGCTGCTTTGGAAGCTTTGGGTTTGAGTTCAAATCCTGCAAGGTGAACGGTGGGAGTGTCCTCGAGCAAGGCGCCTAACCCCTACAGGCTTGGACAACATCCAGTGCCGATAAAGGGGTCTGCTTCATAACAAATTATGCACATCTTAACATGCTTGCTGGCCCCATTGTCTGGTTGACTTGTCCCTGCCTTTGCCCATCTTGGAGCAAGGGCTTTTCCAGGAGTTCAAACACATCCAGATCAATGGCTTCTGGGTAGATCAGATGTGTATGGTAGGCTGGGGTAAAGGGTTCTGATATCAGAGCTAGTTTGGTCTCTTCTTGGCACCTTCCAGTGCTGTGTAGCTGCAGCTCCTACTTCAAACAGTTTTTAAGTATTTTGAGGCCCATCAGGAGCTGGCCTTGTCTTTTATTATTCAGAATTCAATTTCAAACATAAGGATCTCAGGGATTGCAAGCTAAAATTAAAGGGACCTGTGTGTTATCATTTGGTTTCCAGTAGGGTGATCCGAGTTCAAATTACTGGTCTAAAAATTGTCTATATTTGTACATGAGGGGAAAATGTTCAATGAAGCGTCCTGTTTGTGTTGTTTGCAAAAGCATTGCAGAAAATCAGAAAATCACATACTGCCTGAGGAGGGTTAGAGTAACAAAAGAGTGCAGTAAAAAAAAATAAAAAATGTGCACAGAGGTATGGTGTTCAGAATACACCAGCCATGGTGCCTGGTAGGCGTCCATCTCTTTAGTCTAGGGTTTGGTTGGTTTGTGTTTGTGGTCCATTTCCAGTTCTTGAAGTGATTCCGAATGAATATTATATATTGTATAAAGAGGGCACTTGTATCCTATTCCAAAGGTTTCCACGTTGCATAATTACTGGGGAGGGGGAGGGGTTAAATTAGCCAAATGTACAATTTTCCCAAGTGAATAAAGATTTTACAAAAAATAAAACTGTTTGCAGTGCGGCTGGTATTTTTGTCACCCCTACATTATAACTTTATATAACTAATTAAAGCCTCAGTGTCCTCCCTCACAGCAGATCATTTCCTTCCTGAAATCGGCTTCTCTCAGAGGTGGACATTACAAATCATGGTAAACAAAAAAAAATGTTTCACTTTAAAGGAATATATAATAGGATCCTTCCTAGAATGGTCACTCTGTGGGACCTCATACAGAAATGTGGGACCATTAATCTTCTTTTCTTTGCTTTACACTCCAGGCTGTCCTGTACTCTGTCTTTCTAACGCTAAGTTTAATTGTGTCTGTTACAATGCAAGTGCTCTGTCAGCAGTACTGTACCGGGTGACGCTAAGAAAACGGGCTAACGGCTAAATTGCTGCTATAGCAGGACAACTAAGTAGTTTACTGTGGGTCTATTCATTAACGCAGAACTAACGAAAAGTGGATGAATGATTTGCAAATGTAAGCATGAATACCACACTAATTGCTATCCTTGAATTTTGCTGTCCAACCTAGTAGATGTTGTCTTTTAAAAACATGGGTGTTGGCACCACATCAAGTATCAGGTGCCCTGTGCCATCAGTGATCAGCAGGAAACTCAAGAGAGAACTTTTTGTCTTCTGCTGATGGGTCCATCAAACTGCAGGCCTGTGGATGCTTCACTGGGGCCCTTAGCTATGATGCCCCATGGGATTATGGGAGTGGGTGGGCCATTAAGCATCTAGCTAATGACCGGGCTGCAGCTAATCAACCTGCTTCTCCTCAAACATGCCAGCTGGCCCGGGGTCACCTGGGCCAGGCTGAGGTGCTGGTACCATTACAGCTGTATATTGGACCAAAGCGGGTCCCCCCCCACAAGTCATGCCTTGAAAGGGGGTGGGGGAGAGGGGGCAGGCACTGCCTCCAGCCATGAGCAGCCTTCTTAGTTTCCGGAATGAAGAGGGAAGCTTTGATGTCGCTTTAGTCATGCATTGGTGACACTTCAGCACAAAGGCATTAATTGTTCTGGATGGTTGGTAATAACCGCCGGGTACTGTGCAAATAGCTGCATTCGTGTTGTTTTCTGAGAGAATGTGACGGGGCCCTTGATGACTTCGTGCGTCTGCACCCCCCGTCTGCGTGATCTCGGCCTGTTTGTTTTCATCCCTGCGGGGTAAATAAACCACAGCAGATCCCCAACTCTTGTCCCTGCCTCTTCACGTCTTTTCTTTCATTCGGCGCCAGACCGTTTTCATGTGCTGCCAGGAGAAGGCAGTCCGGCTAATAAACACGGCATGGCCCTCTGGGGTCAGAGGCCTGCTGGGAATTCTTAAAGGGACAGAGCGCTCTGTCTGCCAGGCAGCTGCCTTTAACCCCCATGTATTGACTGTCGATGTGGGCGAAAGTTCAAACAGGCCCTCAGCGGTGCGTCAGAAAAATGCCTGTTTGTCTCTCAGTGAAGTCTGGCCTGGCTGGAAACTCCCTCTTCAACAGAAAGGCAACTAGTATTAAGTAAATAACAGAAAATGGACGTTGCACACTAAAATAAACATGATGGAGATAGAGCACACATCCTTTGGTGTGTGAGACGACCAGTGCTGGCTCTGCTACTGATGACACTCCATTTTCTGTCAATATATTTCACACAATGTTCAGTGACAGACACCCAGTGATTAATATCTTGAAAGTATGAATATAAATATCTTCTAAATTAAGACCTATGTAGCATACAGATGGATCTCACCCCGGGTTCAAATTATACAGTGGCTTTCTGGGAGCCATATTTTCCGGTGTGCACCTCGACTTTCCAAGTCACATGCACGCGCATACATATAAGTGGGCAGCAGCTTGGTCAATAACAGGGTCACTGCAAAAAACATTTTACAATCATGGCCAAAAGTTTTGGGAATGACACAAATATTAATTTTCACAAAGTCTGCTGCCTCACTTTTTATGATGGCAATTTGCATAAACTCCTGAATGTTATGAAGAGTGATCAGATGAATTGCAAAGTCCCTCTTTGCCATGAAAATGAACTTAATCCCAAAAAACCCATTTCCACTGCATTTCAGCCCTGTGACAAAAGGACCTGCTGACATCCTTTCAGTGATTCTCTCATTAACACAGGTGAGAGTGTTGATGAGGACAAGGCGGGAGATCACTCTGTCATGCTGATTGAGTTAGAATAGCAGACTGGATGCTTTAAAAGCAGGATGGTGCTTGAAATCATTGTTCTTCCTCACATGCAGTCATCATTGCTTTGCACAAAAAGGGCTTCACAGGCAAGGGTATTGCTGCTAGTAGGATTACACCTAAATCAACCATTTATCAGATCATCGAGAACTTCAAGGAGAGAGGTTCAGTTGTTGTGAAGAAGGCTTCAGGGCCCAAGAAAGTCCAACAAGTGCCAGGAGTGTTGATTCAGCTGCGAGATCGGAGCACAACCAGTGCAGAGCTTGCTCAGGAATGGCAACAGGCAGGTGTGAGTGCATCTGCATGCACAGTGAGGCTAAGACTTTTTTGGCCCGGTGTCAAGAAGGGCAGCAAAGAAGCCACTTCTCTCCAAGAAAAACATCAGGGAGAGACTGATATTCTGCAAAAGGTACAGGGATTGGACTGCTGAGGACTGGGGTAAAGTCATTTTCTCTGATGAATCCCCTTTGCAATTGTTTGAGGCATCCAGGAAAAAAGATTGTCCAGAAAAGAAAAGGTGAGCGCTACCATCAGTAAAGGGAGCCAACACTCACACACAGCCATGAATGAAGAATGGAACCAAACATCCTCCAAGAGCAACTTCTCCCAACCATCCAAGAACAGTTTGGTGATGAACAATGTATTTTCCAGCATGATGGAGTGCCGTAGCATAAGGCAAAAGTAATAACTAAGTGGCTCGGGGAACAAAACATCGACATTTTGGGTCCACGGCCAGGAAACTCCCCAGATCTTAATCCAATTGAGAGCTGCCTCCTCAAGAAGCAGGTGGACAAACAAAAACCCACAAATTCTGACAAGTCCCAAGCATTAATTATGCAAGAATGGGCTACCATCAGTCAGGATTTAGCCCAGAAGTTGATTGACAGCATGCCAGGGTGAATTGCAGAGGTCTTGAAAAAGATGGACCAACACTGCAAACATTGACTCTTAGCAAAAACTTGTCAATACAAGCTTTTGACACTTATGAAATGCTGTAATTATACTTCAGTATACCATAGAAACATCTGACAAAAAGATCTACAAACACTGAAGCAACAAACTTTGTGAAACCAATACTTGAGTCATTTTCAAAACTTTTGGCCACAACTGTGCTATTCCTAATGCAGGCAGTTAATACTGTCAGTAACATATAAATCATGTAAGAAGTTGAGTAATCCTAATCAGAGCAAACAAAAAACAAAATCACACAGCAGAGAGACACAGGTAACATCTTTCACCAGAGTTTTTGCCTTCATGCATACTGTACATCCTAGCTTTTGATTTTTGGAGGAGAGCTATGTATTCCTGTTTTTCCACTCACTCCATTGCATCCTTGTCCAGTTGAAAGGCAATGTTGCATCACAGGGTTCAGGCCCAGGTTCGCTGCTGCAGGTGGTGACAGTGGTATCTGGCGGCCAAGGCATCTCCCTCCATGAAGCTGTCACTGCCAGCATAACCCATTAGCGACGCCCGACTAGCTGTAGTCGGTGCACTATTGTCATCATTGATTACTGTCTTTGTTTGCTGAATCCAAATTGTCCATGCAGCCAGGCTTGTTTCCATTTTGACATTCTAACTATCCATAAACCACTACGAAGTACTGAATAAAATCACTGTTTCTTTTCTTAATTAACGACTTCCATTCAAATACTGCACCCACTTGATGAGTTCAGGTGGTAACACAAATCTCGTAATTCGAGTGCAGCGCCGCCACGCATGGATGGCCACAGCGGGAATAGACACAGAATTGTGTTAATTAGTGGAGACAGATGTTTGGGAAATGGAATGTAACAAGCTAATAAACATGCAACATTGACATATTTATACTATAATTTTTTTTTTAGTTCGGGAACCTGAATGTACGGAAAGTAAAATATAACCTATAACAGAAAAGTGGATAATTTTTAGAGCTCCCCCTAAAGGTCACAAGGGAGGCTTTCAGGGGACCTTGTGTCCTTTTCAGGAGAGCTGAGCTCCCCTTAGCTAACCCGTAATTCGAACCATGATCTCATCATTCCTGAGCAGCATACCACATTGACTTGCATTTGTGTAAATAGAAGAAATACTTCCAGAATATATACTTGTAGACAGAGCATTAGGTTCTCAAGGTCTAGTGGAAGCAAAACCTTCTGTTAGTAGTCCCTCTTTGACATCCTATTTATTCCTTTATGTGCCCTCCTGAACTGGTGACCTGTACCTTCCCATCATCTGATCCCACTATACGTGAGGAGACGCACAGTCTGAGAACTTTCAGAAGGCACCATCTCGTGAAGGGCAGCACTTCTTAGGTGGGGATGGGTTCTGCACCAGCCATTTAGACCTGCTGCTGAAATGTGAGACTGGAACTCAAGGGCTACAAATGGGCTGTCAGAGGACAGTGGAGTGTCTCCTTGCTCAGAGGGTGCGTGTGGAGTCCAGGATTATGTGAAGATCCTGAGAACTGAAGGATAAGAACGACTGGATAAACATTCACACAGCAATGCCAGGGCTTGTTTGAAAACGGTAACATGAAGCTAGACTGATGTGGCAAGTCTGTAGCCTGGCAGAAGTAATCAACTGTCCCTGGGACAGGGCAGCAAGTTTCTGGGATGTAGCCATGGTTGCTGTAAATGATTTACATTTCATAGAATGTATTGCCTTGTCCTGATACGCCCTGGGACAAGAAGCGGGTGATCCTAACCTGGGCAAATTAAAAGGGTTTTATGCTGAGGAAGGGGAGCCTCATCTGCTTGCTGGTGGTGTGACGCTGAAGGGAGCTGAGGAGTTTGCCGGTGGAAAAGCCCGGCATCCCACCCAAGGAGCAGGTCTGCTACAAACCTGCAACCCATCTCCCTTCACAGGGAAAAGATGGGCACGTGCCAGTCTTTGTCATTATAGTGTGTTTTGTATAATCAGTGTTTTGGGTAAAAATATGGAAGGTGTATTTAACTGGTGTTCTAAGCAAAAAGACATACAGCCCGGCCTACTTCAAAGCATCACATTTCCGGCACGCAAACCGATATTATACATAACTGTATCTTTGAATTTGGATCCAAAATGGTTTGTGTAAACTGTACAAATGTTAGGCAGTGACATTCTGAGGGTGTGCCACGGACTTTGTTCTCAGGGATTTCGAAACGCAGTATCCGAATAAACAGGGTTTTTTGGGAAGCAGCACCGTTCATGATTCACATAAATTTACTAGTGTCTGATTTCATAGGAGTGCACATGCATTTTTAATAGCTGGGTGGATATAATTGTGAGAAACAATCCTCATGCTAAAGGAAACTGCATTACTGTATATTTTATAAAATATTGCATTTTGCTTTTTATTTGTTATGCATGTTTGATTCAACAAAAAAAAATACAATACAGGCCTTGATTTGGAGAAATGTTCTATATTAAATTAATAAATAAACAGAAACATTTGTCTTGTTTATGGTCGGCAATTGCAATGTCATGGACCAAAACATCAACTGTGAGCGAGTATCACAAAAAAAGAGCACAGGAAATCTCAGACTAAGCCATTCACACCAGCAGTAATATGTGGCATCATGCTGGTTTTTGCAAAAAAAATTGAAAGTAATCTAATCATGCATCCTAGCTTGACTTGATTGGAAAGAATCCTCTGTGAAATTTGTTCAAATGGGAAGATTAAATGTATCATTTCAGCCTACAGAAAATGTGTCTTTGAGACTGTTAAGAAACTGAAAGCAGGCTAATATGTAACAATTACCCCTCATTCTGGAGTCTTTGATTTGTCGTGTCTGTTGTGGCTGAATCACAAACGAAGCGACCTTGAACCCGTGGAGAGCCACATGAGCTCATTCCTCTCAGGGCAGTCCTTCTGTGATTACATCTCCCCAGTCTGTCTCACTGTAATTAAGATCAATCCCCAATCTGAGCCATCAATTTTCACCTTGCAGTGGAATCTGTGTGACAGAATGAAGGCTGCAGCCACAGGATTTTGGGTAATAACACTTTGCATGATTGCTGTTAGAAATGGAAATAATTGTGTGGAATGAAAGGAAAGAGACCTTCACAACAGCCTTGCGAGTTATTCCCAGCATTACCTCAGGACCTGATATACACAGGCAGGCTAGTGGTGCTATTTATTTTATATATTTTAATTTTGGTGGGCTTCTGTTAAAGCCCAAAAATCAGTGATTGTTATTCGGCTGAATTTGGCAACAAATATGTCAACTGCTACAAACCTGGGGGATGTTCCACCACCAGCTGGAATAACTTAAGATAAAAGTCGTGATTGTCCAATAGGAATGCTCCTTACTTAAACTTTTATTGGACGTTTATGACTTCTAATTTCTAATTTAAGTTAGCCCTGTTAATTAAGAGAAATCTTGCTTTGCACAGCACCCGTCCCCACCACCTAATCTGTAAGTTAGTCTGACTATTCACATCAGTGTTACTTTTCAAGAAGTGTTTTTAAACGTAGCTGTATGTCAGTGGTTGTGTTATGTTCATTGTTACAGAACAGGCACTTGTGGATGCCAGAAGTTTTCTGGGAGAGTCCCAGTCGTCATTGCCAATTGCGTGAGGGCTAAAAAACACCCTTCCTGTGCTATTCCACTGAGACAACGGTGTCCTCAGCAGTAGATGCTAATGACCTTGGCATCAGTGCTGGGTGGCTGGGTTTGAATCACGCTAGACAGTAAAAATATATGGCCAAAAGATTGCTTCTTTGATGTAAAACAGAGGTCCCATGTTCAGTTCGCAGAAAGGCGGCTTATGCATATTTTTTTCCATTCTAACTGCTGGATTTGATTATAATACTAGCACAAGATTACAAATTGCAAATGATGAATAATAGGTCATATTTCATTTGTGTAATTTTACTGAGACGCTGAGGTGCGCAAATGTACGTGCTGAAGTGTATCGGAGCAGAGGAACACCAGCACACAGACACGGTCCTCTGTGTGAGACCCGTACAGTAAAGAGCCTCATCCATTAAAATACTTGCCTGGAACAAGTTAATATTTATAACACTTTTGAACATAGTCTGTAAGAAACCATGCGTAATTGTTATTTGAGTTTTTATGCGTTCTCCAATGAGGAAACTGTATATCCCGTAAATAGACAGCGAATGTAATCTTACGTAATGTTTATATAATCTTTTCTTCCAAAAACTTGTTGACACATCTACCAAGAATATCTGCTGTTTTTCGTTATGGCGTCTTCCCTTTGGATGGCTTTCTATTCATCCGTGTGTCACTGATGCTGTGTAAGCAGCCCTGGTCGCATGAGAGAAAGATGTGATTGTTTCATTACACAAGTGATAACCGACATACAGTGCTCTTAAATGGTGCTTAAATAATACACGTATGGTAAGATGATAAAACCCCAGCTATCCGACTACTGATTGGGTGCATTTGTTCTTGCACTTGTATGAAGACGGTTAACGCATGGTTTCATTACTGGATGACCAACTGCGAAAAACTTATTAAGCAGGTCCAGTAGCTCTACTTGTTTTTCCCTAGAGGGTGAAGTGTTACCCCAGGAGACAGAAAACAGAGGGAAGCAATGGCTGGTGTCTTCAGTGTTAGAGATGGGTGTCTCCCTGCACGAACAGCAAATGCGTGCAAGTGAAGTGTCAGTAATACACGCGCAGAGTGACTCAGAGATGTGGCAGGGGTAGGATTTCTAAATCCTCTTGAGCCTGCAGCGTAATGACTTTCAACGACCCCAGTGGAACATGTTCAAAACTGCCTATTTTGGCATTCCAAAATTCCCCACGCAGGCCCACATCCTGTAAGCTTTGGAAATAAGTTTTGATCTGTGTGACTAACCCGGTTAATATCGTCTGGACCGTTAAACATGACAAACCGCTGTCTATCTGCGCCCCAGGGAAGATCAAACGGGAGATTGGCTACATACAGTACAAAGATTTATAGGAGTGCTGGAACACCACACTTTAAAGTCTGCGAATATGAAGCAGGAAAAACGTTGCTCTCGATATGTCCTATTTGTCTGTTCGTACATTTGGAATTGACAACATTGATAACATTTTTGTTTTATATAAAGTTTTATTAACAACCAAGAGGTACAGAATCTGTCAGTTTATAACAATGCCAAGGAACAGAAAATTTGGAATCATTGCAAAGATGTGTTACCCGCAGCCACGTCAGTTCATTACCGTGCGTTCCCATAATGCACTTCGCGCGGCCACGCACACAGACGGCGGCGTATGACGGCAGAGGAAACGGGAACAATCCTGCACGATACGCGGCAGAGGAGTGCTGAAATGCGCTTTCCCGGGGAAGCCCACGTCGCCCGCATAAGTAGCCGGCCCTTCGCTTCAGGTCAGCGACCAAGCGGCCGGTAGCCCCGCGCTTTCCGAATAGCGAGGCCCTCTCTGTGTGAATTAACAGCGGCAGGCGACGGACTCGTCTCGGCTCGCTCGGTGGTGGGGGGACCACAGCAGGGAAATCGCTGTATGGGGATGTTCTCGTGTCTAGCTGCGTATCTAAGCGATACTGTGTCTCTTTAAACTAATGCCAGCGCAGCTCTCGTTGCTAATGTTCGCGTAGCGTATCCGGAAATACTTCCATTGCTTGTGTTCATGTGAAGCTGCTTTCTGCGAGATGCGTCTGTCTGTCCAGCCGCCAGACTCTGGGTGATGGGAGCAGATGCTTAGAGCGTGTGATAATCGTGTCTGACGCTGGAACCTACACCCAGAGCTTTTAATATAGCCACGAAATCATTCCGGTGCTATAAAATGCACCGCTGTAATTAAGCGACTAAAATAATGTCGCACGCATTTTAAAGAAACGTCTGGGCTATCGGGTGAGCAGCACTCGGTTTATTCTGAGCTGGCATTGAGGGTATCGCGCTCGCGCGAGTGGGCGTGGCCGTGAGGTATCGCGAGACTGTGATGCAGGTGTGTTGTTTCCGCGAGAAGGTCCACGTGCTGTCCAGGGTGCTGAAAGGCAGCGTAATTCTTACTTTGGATAAGCCGAGTTTAATTTGGTTATACTAATATTCATCCCGATTTCAATCGTTATTCATTTTAGTTTAGGAATATAGGAGCAAGTCATAAAGTTAATTATCTCTAACTCTGTCAGCGTCTCTGTGGGGGTCTGTACTGTGCTAGTGTGAGTGCAGCTCTTAACCGTACTGATTAAACTACTTCTGTTGTCTGTGAGAGGAGTTGAAGTGTTGTGGCAATGTAGTTATGATCTGTGCTTTGAGCTCTAGTATGTCAGCAGTGGTGGTAAGAGTCCCTTAGTTATACAGACTTTTAGGTAGGGAATCTTGTGGTAAGGGGGTTCCTTGCAGGAGATCTTTAGCCGCTTGGCATGTGTTGCAGGTTTCTACTGAGAGAGCCGTAAGATGTCCATGGTCCTGTTTGCATCCGTGGTGCGGGTGAGAGATGGACTGCCTCTCTCAGCCTCCACAGACTATGAGCAGGACAGGGGGCTGCAGGAGACCAAGAGGCACCTCAAGAGCCTCTCGAAGAAGCTGAGCCAGTTCCCAGACCGCTGCACGCTGAAAACGGGGCAGCATACTGTTAAGTGAGTGCCTGGGCCGCTGTCAGTTGGGGAAGACGGGGGATAGGGAATCGCATCACGACACTGACACGAGTGACAGCACGTGCACGAGCAGGTTGAGGTGGATGGGGGCGTGTACAGAGGCTGCCCCGGCTAATATCCCATATCAGCCCTGAGCCTAATGCTAGAATTATGTGTGTTCACCTGTACGGAGATAGGCATAGCTGTGAGTCACTCCTGTGTCTCTTTCTTGTTGCTTATCTATGTTGAAGCATGTTAGGAGAAGTGAATGCACCCTTGTTTCAGGTTTAAAGTGCCTGTTTTGGGGCACCTTGCCCAGATACACATTGTGCTGCCTGGCATCTGTCTGCTGACCTGAACTGTCATAAAGTGGTACCACTTAAGCAGTCATCTGGAGATGTTTGAGAAAAAGACTGAGCCACCATCACTTGCTGGGAACGCAGTCATGCATTCCTTTCCACTGTCTGAGTGGTGCAGGCCCAAACCAGCACACACCCCCTGGTTATTTATGTATTTACGTCCCAGCCACTGTTTAAATCACCAAGGAAAGTGTGCAGTTATAAAAGGATGTGCACACACTAAGTTTCCCAGACTCCTGTCCCAGAGCAGATAATGTTCCCAGGGCAACAGTCCCAGGTAGCAGGAGGTGGCCACAGCCTGTGTGAGAAATCAGTGTTAACAATACCAAGGAAAAATGAAGCTGCAGAGTATTTGCTTGTTTGTCAGTGTCATCAGATCCCTTGGA
The DNA here is from genome assembly GCA_026777985.1 of Mormyrops attenuatus. NCBI lineage: Eukaryota > Metazoa > Chordata > Actinopteri > Osteoglossiformes > Mormyridae > Mormyrops > Mormyrops attenuatus. Next base: position 5,591,810 of record JAODKC010000038.1, read on the forward strand.
TTGGGATACCTGATGGTGTATGCGTCTCCCAGTTTCATCAGATCCCTGGGATTGGGATACCTGATGGTGTATGCGTCTCCCAGTTTCATCAGATCCCTGGGATTGGGATACTTGATGGTGTATGCGTCTCCCAGTTTCATCAGATCCCTGTGAGCGGGATCCCTGATGGTGCATGTGTCTCCCAGTTTCATCAGTCCCCTGGAAGCAGGATACCTTATGATTTACGTGTCTCCCAGTTTCACCAGTTCCCTGGGAGTGGGATACCTGATGGTGTGCTCTGAGAGTTACCCTAGCGTCCTGGCCTTCTGCTTCCTGGATGAGTTACAGAGGGAGTTCATTGTCACTTACGACACGAAGCGGATCAACAGCGCCGTCCGGCCATACTCTTTCATCGAGTTCGGTGAGCACTCTTGCCAGCTGTTCACCAACACGACCTCCGTAAAATATGATTTACCAAAAAAATTAGCACAGTTAAGACTGGCAGAGTGAGCTAGAAGTCAGAGATATCCAGGAGGTCAGAAGCTCTGCATCATACAGTCCAGTTTCTTAAATGTAAGACATAATATATGAAATCTAAAGATTTAATCTATTAAAAAGGCTTTTCTTTGCATTGTTTACAGTTGTTTAATACTTGAATTTCAGAATTCCCCTGTTCATAGTTATATGTTTCCATATGCACTAGGCTGGCTTCAGAGGTGGGTAATGTACTGTGGCTCACGCAGGCTGTAGTGAGGGCATTGCTGATAAAATGGCAGCCTGCAGTAACATGTTGGACCTTGTTTTCTCTGCCGGCAACAGACAACTTCATCCAGAAAACCAAGCAGCGCTACAACAGCCCGCGCTCCCTGTCTACCAGGGTCAACCTGGCTGACATGCAGATGGAGATTAAGCTCCGCCCCCCCTTCCAACTGTCTGCCGAGGACCTGAGCGCACTCAACGGCTTCTCCCACCACTCGCCGTCAAAGTACAAGGGCATAGGTAGGATCCCTCATGTGTCGCTTTGCAGTGGTGGAGGGAGTAATCAAACAATTTACTTAAGCGAAAGTAGAAATAAACAAGCAAAAATGTGCTCTAGTAAAAGTTGAAGTACCCCATTGGCCTTTCTTCTTAAGTAAAAGTAAGTAAGTACTTGGTTGTAAATATATTTAAAATATTAAAGTGAAAGTACTTGAACTTGTAGTCCCCGATGCAACTGTATAACATGGTGTCTACTGCACATATATTTTGTTAAATACAAATGTTCAGACATGATAGTCCAGTCTAAACATTTAAAACATAAAATGCTAGTTTATAATAAGAGGTTCAGAAATATCATATTCCATTGTGACTGAAATTAGGTTTACATAATTAACCAGCTACAATAATTAATGCTGCTGAGCACATGCTGTCAGACACACAGTTCAGCAGTAGTTCTAGCACTGATATACAGATCTTTGTTGATTTACAACCTATGCAACTTGTGACTGATCGACTCTATTCCAAGACCACAAATATGTGGCCGCGCCTGCACCCCGTCTGGCGGGGAGAGTGCTGTCCAGCGTGAGTTCATCACATTTTCCACCCCGACTGCTGGCAATAATGAACTGAAAGAGGTGATAAAAATGTTAAAAAGCACCAAACAAATATGACTTAAGGATGATATAATTTTATTGTATAGTGCACTGATCATTTTGGCATGTAAAATAAAGGGCGAGCAGTCAGTCGGAACTGGTCGAAGTCAACGACATCCTGTTTGCGTATAGGACTGTGCCATATGACTGTAAATATTATGTGATGATACAAAAATGTCTGTTCCAGCACTTCTCGGTTTTCTATTTACCTTTTTATATTTTATACATTAATATCTTATGTTTGTTAAATGCTTAATTGGAAATTTGCCCAAAGGTTCTAACTAAAAGGAAAAATAATTAAATATGAGCAAATACCTTTTTATTTGTCGAGTAAATAATTCAGAATGTAATATGAAATAGGTCTTTTCATGTGGCCATTTTATATAAATTACTTATTGATAGAACGTACAGAAAATGTACTATATCAAGATATGTATCATTATCAGGATATTATAGTTTGGTCATATTGCAAAGCTCTATATGTCTGTGTAATTAAATAAAACTTACCAGCTAATGGCCACAGAATGAAGATTTTCACACATTTTGTCATCACATTATCAATGTGCTACTCACAATTAACCAGTAAGTTAGCCTGATCACAAACATCCGTGGGTCACCTCTTGCCATTTCCAGAGCCACTCTCCATAATGAATCAAAAGGTGCTGTATGTAGTACAAACTTTACAGTAACCGATCTCTCCAAGTTTCTAAGCGCTGAAAGGATTCAGAACCGCTGACGCGTCCTCCCTGCCTCGAGTCGCTGGGCTTTACTTTGAAGAGAAAAGCTCCAAAATCTCGGTATTATCGGTCCCATCACTACTTTTCCCTGTCCTCATCCGATGGAAAAAAAACAGCAATACGACTGTAAAATGTCGAAATGTAGTACAGTAGAAAGTGTAAATATTTGCTGTAAGATGTAGTACAGTAAAAGTGTAAAGTGTCCACGTCTAAATCTACTTAAGTACACATATGTGAAAAATGCACACTACAGGCCAGAAGTTTAGACCCACCCTCCGATTTGTATAATATTAGAAATACTTAAAAGAAATGTAACTGACTGGTTTTGAAGTGTAATGTAACAATTTGCAAACAGTTCTGTCTCATTCATAAACGCTCACTTTTAACTTGTTGGTCCAACTCGTCTCACTGATGGACTTTCATCCGTCCACAAGACCTGGTCCCATGCTTAGAAACATTTAAACTAGTGCTGGGCGGTATACCGGTTCATACCGGAAACCGGTTTTTATTTTTGTCATGATACGGATTTTTCTTATGTCGTAATAGCGGTTTAAATAGCTGTAACAACGTTTGGAACATAGCGCAGCGCGTAACTGTTTAAGGGGGGACATTTTTCACGGCTACACCGCTAAACACACATGTAACAGAGTACCTTCCTTAGTTGAGGTACTGAGCGGTGAAATTGAACAGAGAAGCTGTAGCAGGTGATGAAGTTGAGCATGATGACACGGAAGAACTTTTGCTTGTGTGTTGTCCGAGATACTTTGGTTTCAAAAGCTTGGACGTGGTCCAAACAACTATTTACTGCAAATGCTGGAGGTGGCAGCACAAGCAATTTGCTGCACAATGTTAGCCGCAAGCGTACTGTGGAGTACCAGGAATGTATGAAACTAAACTCTGCATCCTCCACATCCTCAGGTAAAACTGAAAAAGCTCCACTTTTTCCAGCCAGACGCGTTTGCTAGCGCTTCTCTTAGGTTTACAGCGCTGTTGACTTAATGACAAATTAACAGATTTTGTACCCCACCCTGGACGCAGATATTTCAGTCGCTTTTGAGGTAGTTGACACAACATATTTTCTGATGCACGCTCTCTGTCTTCTGGTGAGAGTGTGCTCATCTGTGTGTGTGCGCGCGCACGTGTCTGTGTGCGTGCATTGGTGCGGATACAGAGGATCCCGCTGTGTGCAATACAGAGAGCAGAGGAGAATTGGAAATGCACGATCATGTAGACGGAGAAATAGGCTCGTTCGGTATGAACTGCTAGAGCACTAGAGCGGGCGGCCGCAGCAGGGGGAGTGGTTAAAAGTTCGCTATGAAGTTGGACAGTTTCGAACTTTTCTAGCAGCATTCAAGCCCCCGTTTGTACCGTGTGTCGCAAATCCTCACATTCTGTGAGGTCGGATGCAGATTAAATAAAATTGTATTTTCCACTAACTGTTTGTTGTTAAAATGCTCTACAGAAGATGATGTGTTTATGGTTTAACCTCTATATGACTCATGTATTTCTCATGAAACGCGGTAAAATTGTGATGAAACGCTGTCATCATGTCAGTTTGCTGTTTAAACTTAATGCAAACATTAATCTGTCAATAGAAACACAAGACAGACATTTCGATTATTGATCTGTCAAATATTTTGACTGTCAGGACTGAAAAATCTTTGCAGATGTTATTTTAGTAATCAGAGTAATCTGTGACTTAAGTCTAATTTAAGATACAATCTGCTTTTCTGAAAAATCACAGCATTTAATCAGTAAGCGAATCGATCTTCACAATGAAAACTCAGATTAATTAATCAAAATATTTCAAAGTAAGTAAAAGAGGAACGTTAACACTAAACATGTTGTTGTTGATCCAACACCTGAACCAATCAGATCTTAGATCAGGTGAAAGCAGGTGTTTCCTGTCATGCCCTGAGGTTTTGCAGCTGTTGGAGTGTAACTGCAGCGCCTTGCTCCAAAATCTGCGGCTGCCTTGATCTCACAAGGTTATCGTTGCCTACATAGACATGACGTCAGAGCAAGTCGGCATCAAGTCGGACAGAAAACTAACTGGCATGCAATGCGCGCCGATCACCGGTGATCGAATCTACACAGAACTTGCTCATCTTGAATGAGCCTATTGACTGTGACATGTCGTCGGGTAAATAAGATAAATAACATAAGGCTGTTTAGGTAGTTTAATAAA
>JAODKC010000038.1:5596444-5607559 GCA_026777985.1 Mormyrops attenuatus
CCATAAATGTAACTATTTGTGCACCTGCTTTCTGCCATGTGATATTTATGTGCTTGAAAATGAAAGCTGTATGAAGGTTGGACCTTTCAAAAAAATCTTCAGTGACATTTTTGTGGATTTTTGTCAGAAAAACCAGCTACTGTACCCTATAATAATGCATTTTGTAATAAACTGACAGTGTTACAAATTTTCATCGATAATGTGGTTTTATTACATAATGCATTGTTACGCTTCATGTGCTGGATGCAGTAAATTGCACCTTTTTATGAATTAAAATAGCTGTTGCCTTTGTGTTAAATTGAGAATGGAAAACTTGTCCAACCCACGACTTCCTGAGTCTCACTTGATCTGCCATTTGTAGATGCGCTTCCTGCAGAAACGCTATATCTGTATTCATTTTCTTTAGGTGAGCGAATATACCCGTTCAGTCCCTTTACGTTCCAAATGACGAAGTGCATAGCTGACCCCTGGGCTCTGTTAAACTGTGTTGTAATTCAGTATGATCCCCATATAGTTCCGACAGATACTGTATACCCACATGTGGATCTAAACCCGAGAGTATCCAATACTCAACCAAATGTCTAAAAAGGAAAGTATAAGCAATCAAGAAAACAAATAAAACAATTGGCGTCCCAAATCGCACAATAAACCAAACATATCCTTCTTAAATTTCTGTCAATGTGTAAAATAACAGAACGTTTACAGTGCAATTAGCAAACAAATGTTATCCACGGTTCGTGGCAAGGGACATGTGCATAACATGTAAATTATGTACACTGGCTAACCCACACTCTCTAACTGCTAAAATATACATATAAATTGTGTAATCAACTAAAACAACTTCAATAAACAGTTAGGCTAGCTCAGCTCAGGTTGGGGAGCATGCACTGATGCAGCATGTTGCTGCACCCACTACATGATGAAACACCTCAGGATCCTGGCTGGCGACCCCCCAGGCAGACACACGGTCCAGTCCCACCCTCCGGAAATGGCCATCCACCTGTCACGGCCTGGTGTTACGTGGGTCACCTTGACCTGATCCAGCCATTCTAGTCCTCAGCAATGAGGATCCTGCAAGCCAAACCATCCTCAGGGAAACGCGCCACAGGGCTGCAGTGCCGTAACTCACGATGCAGGAAATGTGCCTCATTTGGGACTCCTCTAGCAACCACTCGTTTAAGACAGAGTAAAAGCAGCGGTACCCAAGGATTCCCCGAAGAGACAAGTTACCAAAGGATTCCAGTCTTCACCCCAGCTCACTGGATAGTGTCCATGTCTCACAGCCATACAGGACAAGGAGCACCGGGACTTTCGTCCTTTTGCAAAGGTATCAGGATCGCCACACACCCCTTTCCAGCGACCTCATGACCCCCCATGCTCTCCAAATCCGTTTGCTGACTTCATAGCAAGAGACACCAGAGACATGAATGTGACTGCCGAGGTAAGTGAACCTCACCACAAGGTCGACATTCTCCCCGCAGACTGACACACTATTGATGGCCTAAGAAGGCATTAACACACTGAAAAATTTGCTTCAATAATCTCCTAACTCAAACATTTAATTTAATAATGCTAAACCGATAAACCACTAAAAAATTCAGCTCAAGCTAATGATAACTGCTAACTTTTATTATATGAATTTAGCTTTGATTTGGTTTTGAGACCCTTGAAAACATCCACATTTATAGCATTTAGCGGACACTCTTATCCACGGCAACTTACATTTTTTCAAAATTCAGGGACAGTCCCCCTGGAGCAAGTTGGGGTTAAGAGTCTTGCTCAGGGACCCAATGATGGTAATGCCAGAGGTGGAACTTGAACCCACGATTTCTTAATCTAGAGTCAAGCATCCTAACCACTAGACCACCAACACCAACAACATACCTACAAAGCTGAAATTCTTACCTGTTTAGCAATTTAGTTCCACAAGGAGTGATTACTTAGGAATATTTAGGACTTACTCAACTTTGGAACGTTGGATTCAACAGGGTAAATTTTCTTTCAATGAGATATAATCGCTTTTGTTGGAGGAGTCCTATTCCGCGACTGGCTCAGGCTGACATTTTGCCCTCAGTGAAGGCAAGATGGGGACTACAAACATGGCGCTGGTTACCCAGTACTAGGAAGGAGGGTCTTAGCTCTGTATTAGTCCTGTCAATCAGAACCCATAAAATAAAGGAAAATAACCCCGGGGCCGAAGCAGGAATTCTTGCTTAGCCGGATAATGTGTCGTATTTAAGGTAGTCTGGGCTAAATGTAAGTGAATAAAGATAAAGTCCATTTAAACTAGACTACCTGAAATCAAACACATTATGTGACTGCAAGAAATCTAGCTTTGTGACACAAGCTTGTTTTACAATTAGTTCAGGGTACCCCAATTTAAATGAACTTCTTTCACTTACATTTAGCCCAGAATACCTTAAGTACAACATGTTATCGACCAATCACAACTTGCGTCTACATGTGGTCAGCCAACAGTGTGCCAGATAGACTGTTGCAGACACGCCCACAACAGACAGGAACAAATATGTATGATTTTTACCATTATGCATTGTTACCTGCAAAAAATGTTAGCAGAACTAAATTTAGCAGAAACAAATATCTTTCAAAGTTAGCGGAAATGCTAAGCCACTAACAAAAAAGTTAGCTGCACTAATTAGCCATTAGCAGGACCGTGCCCACCATTGATCACAATTTATGTCATTTTATTTGTTTTTGTTTTGGGTGTTATCTTGAGAGGAATATTCTGATATGGGCCATAATAGTCAATTATTGTTTCTTGGTAAAACTACAAGGCTTCTTTATAAAACACTTTAAAAATTTCAGTGTTGCCAGTAGGCAGTAGGCAGTATGACATTCGCTTCTCCCATGGGCTCTGTGTGCACTCTTGTTTACTAATGATGGGTGAAATAACTCCTTTTTTGGGACATAGTTTATTTGATTCAGCTCACCTAAAAGATTTATGCTGATTCATTCACCAACTCATTCAGTGGCACTTCCTGTTTGCATAAAATAAATCTGAAACCCTTGTGTCAAAAAATAGCCTATTATTTAGGCTAAATTGTACTAAGGAGTAACCCTAATAGCACCAATAAGTCATGTGAGAAAAACAATATTTGTTATTCAATAGTCTAAGTCTCTCAACGTTGTACCTTAGCTACTCATGATTATTAAAAATGCAAACCTAACAGGTGATCACACTGTCAGCTAACAAGTCCAAATGCTAACAAACCTTGCTTGAAATCATTTAAATTGTGAAAATGTTGCATTTCTAAAATCTAATTTGTAGCACAATGGAAGTCCCTGCTCATGCAGGCTATATACTACATCAGTAGATGGTGTATTTCAGTCATGACTGAGGTACCATTCTTGTTCAGTAGCCTATCTGAGTCTCTCATTCGCCTACTCACTCAACAACTCGTTCACTTCTTCGGGTCTCTTATTCAGAACAAGAATGATGTCCAATGAGTCCAGAAGGAATAGAGAGACTCTTTTGTGCAACTCATTCACCAACTCATTCACCAACTCATTCACTCCTTATGGTCTCTCATTCTCGTTCCGGGGTCTGTTTCCCAAAAGCTGCCACTAGCAACTTATATAGTTAGACCCATTCAGTTGTGTGGTGAAAATACATTATAAATATACAAACACACTGAATGATTTAAATGACATGTGTGCACACATACCAGTCATAGGTCAAAACATTGCTAAATTTGGATGAATTATAAACATCAGAAGTAGGACTAAATGTAGAGTGGTTTGCTGAGCTGAGTCAAATGATCTGGCTGAACAATAGACTCTCGGGCTTTATCCCATTTACCCTACTTAAGTGCAAGTGCACTGAGATACTACACATTTTGGTGACGAATGTTAACGTAAGATGCAAGGTGTGCAAGTGTTGGTAAAGAGCTCAAGTGCCTGGGCATTTTTTTAAAAGAATGGGACACACTTTACATCTGACGAGGTGAACAAGAAACACACTAGAACTGTTATAATTTTGTTTGTTGCGTTTGGGGTTGTCTTTAACTGTAGGCTAGACTACATAAGCATTCGTTATACAACTTTTCACACTTAAATTGAAGGCATGTTGCACTCTGATAGGCCATGAAAGCGCATACGGTAAAGTGAAGTACTGTTTATTACTCCATTTTGCTGAGCAGAGCACAAATTTTCATTTTATAGTGTGGTTTGAGAAAACTCATTTATATTTAAGTCAGAAGCGCTACCTCATTGGCCATTGAATCGCCTTAGCCAGAATGCATAAGAACCCATGCTAATCGCTAACTACCGAGGAAACCATGCTAATCACAAACAACCAGAACCCATAAGTCAGAATACTGTTGATACTAATGATAAGGAAAGCAAATGCTTAAAAATTACAGTCAAACTTCAAACATATCAAATTTAATATAGACTGAGCTCCCATTGCAAACAATGACTTTTTGAACCACTCCATAAAGCCTCCTTCAGCACATCCCAAAGACCTTCAATGAGGTTAAGGACACAACTCTGTGGTGACCAAGTCATGTGTGAAAATGATTCCTCATGGTCCCTGAACCACTCTTTCACAATTCGAACCCAATGAATCTTGGCATTTTTGTCCTGGAATATGCCAATGCCAACAGGGAAGAAAAAATCCATTGATGATGGATGGAGGTGTAACCTGGCCATTCAGTAGATTCAGGTACTCAGCTGACTTTACTTTATTGCTGCATAACGTTGCTGAGCTATAGTAATGATCCAGTCATTGGCTTTTAAGTATTTGGTGATATAGATCCAAATGGTGACTTTTTTTTTGGCCGGTCAGTGTATGTTTATATGGTTTTGCAAACACATAGAGAAAACATGTTTTTCCTTTATAACACGTGTGACCTAAGGTGGCCAGTCATTAAGTAATTCGGGGATATTTTTATAAGCCAAAAGGTGGAGACATGACACCTTCACACAACCCCGACTTGGCCGGCGAAGGATGAGAAAAAGGAGACACTTACCAGCTTTTTTGACGGACTGCTCCCACAAAGGATGTAAAGGATTCCGCAGATTAGGAACTGTATTATGATTGTGAGAGAAATTGAAACACAAAATCAGAACTCTGTCTAGATCAGCTTAAAGTACAACCCGAAATCGGAAAAGCTGGGATGTAAATTAAAGTTAAAAGAGAAAACAACAATTTGAATGAATGAAAGTTACATTTATATAGCGCATTTTCAAGATACCCACAGTGCATCACAGAACCAATGGGGAGCCGGTTCAACCACCACCACTGTGTAGCCCCCACCTTGATGATGCGACAGCAGCCATTCTGCACCAGTACAGTCACCACACAGTAGCTACAGTGGTGAAGGGGCAGGAAAGAATTCACCATTTAGATATAGGGGCCAGATCTGATAGGGCCACAGTGGGCAATGCCAGGAGATTAGCCAGGACATTGGGGAACCACCCCAACTCTTTCAGAAGATGCCCAGGGATATTTTATGACCTCAGAGAGTCAATACTTTGGTTTTACATCTCATCCAAAGGATGGCCCCATTTCTACAGCACAGTGTCCCCATCACTGGACTGGGACATTGGGATCCACACAGACCACTAACCTATTGGCCACACCAACACCTTTTCCAGCATCAACCCACTTTCCCAGTTGGTCTACTGTAATTTTGGTTTAGTGCAACATGCAAACATCTTAAGCTGTGCAACGGTACAGGGTCTTTGTCATTGTATTTTGCATTTCAAAATGCACCACACATTGGGACAGGTCAGGACTACAGGCACGCCAGTCCAACACCCGCACCCTCTTCATCCACAGCCATGCCTTCATAATGCGTGCAGAATGTGATCATGGTGAAATATACATGGGCGTCCCTGGATAAGATGTCATCATGAAGGCAGCATATGTTTCTTCAAAATCTCTTTGTACTTTTGAACATTAATGGTGCCATCACAGAAGTGTAAGCTGCATTTGCCAAAGGCACTAACAGCCCCAGACCATTACAGACCCTGACTTTTGGACTTGTTGTTAACAGTCTGGATGATCCTTCTCTTCTTTGATCCGGAACACGTGGCATCCATATCATCCAAAAAAGACTTGAAACAAGGATTTGTCTGACAACAATACACATTTCCACTGTGTGATGGTCCATCCCAGATAACTCCCAACCCAGAAAGGTCAATGGTGCTTCGGGACGCAGTTAACATACAGTTTCCTTTTGCCACAGTAAAGCTTAAACTGGTATGTGTGGGTATAATTACCTATTGTAGTGCTTGATGAAGGTTTGCTGAAGTACCCCTGAGCCCACATGGTTTTTTCCATGGATTATAGATGAATGATGTCTGAGGTCAAGGTTAATCAGCTTAGGCTTGCTCCTTTGCCCTTCACGCACTGAAATTCCTGATTCCCTAAATCTTTTAATTATGTTTTAATTATGTTGTAATCATAGCAGCACCGGAGCACGTGGCAATCAAGCAGCAAATGTGTAAAATATTTTTTTTTGGGAAACTGCAGCCTGGCTCTTCCCTGTTTCTCATTAATTAAGAAGTCCTTCTTCTAGAAGCCTGATGCTAACTTTCCTAGCAGGTCACTTCACACCACTTAATGTCTCCCATTCTTTTTGAAGGTCACTTCATACAAGTGAGGTCATCCTTATGAGGCAGTGTTGGATAAGTTGACAGTCATCTCTGCCATTAGAAAGTTGCTCCATTCCCTCCACCTGGCTGTTTTTTGGTTATTGCCAGTATCTCCTGCTTCACCTTGATCTTGTGTGTTGTTGTCTTAGAAATTTTGAGCCTGTAAGCAGCCTGTTACCTAGTGTAGGCGTCTGTCAGGAGAATCCTGATTAAACTAGGAAAAAAAAAAATTAAATGCATATTTAAAAAAATATAGAGTAGCCTCTTAATTTTTTCCAGAACTGTACACAGGTTCTCTTCACTTCACAATGGTTCAACTTACGATATTTCGACTTTACGATGGTGTGATAATGATGCACATTTAGTAGTCAACTTTGAATTCTGATCTGTTCCTGGGCCAGCCATATGCTGTACAACACTTTCTACTAATGCCGGGTGATGATAGCTTCCACGCAGCCATGTTTCCAGATTTTAAAGTGATCAAAATTATAAGCATCTAATACAGTGTTTTACAATGTATTGTACTTTGCTGTTTTCTGTATTTCAGCAAATAAACTTGTATTAATTTATTTACCTTTCAGTTACTAATATTTAGTCATTATTTATTTACTTATTCAGTGACAGTTGTCGTTTATTTCGTATCATATATCATATCATATCAAATCATAATAGGGTCAGCCCTGTTGAGGGTCAGGGCTGGTGTGTTGCTGAAGTGTCACCTGCTGCATGGCGGCACTTGGGTGACATTTTTAGGCAGCCAATCCGGGTAGGCACGTGGAAGATGACCACCTTCCTCTGCTGCCGAGGAAGCTTCATAAACTCCGCCTTTCAGTGGCATCAGTCTCTGAGGTATGCAGACCAGGGAGTGGCCAGATCTCTGTAGGTGGGTATACCTACTTTTGGTCTGGTCCCTTTGATGGCTGCCATTCTCAGGGAGTAGCTGTTGCTGTGATGGATTGGCTCCTCCAAATGGTGACTTCACTCCTTTCAATGAGTGTATTATGAGACTCAGGCCAAGGCATTCCTTGGGTGTCTGTGTATGCTCCAACCGTGGTGAGTGATGTCTTGTTGACGGAGACATTTTACTGATCTTTGCTCAGTGGTTGATGGGTGCCCACCATGGGTGACTTCAATGGGCAGACGCTGGAGGCTCCTGCTGAGCTGCAGGGTCTACAGAAGTGCCCAGCTTGTGAATTCTGACCACAGACTTGTTGTTGCTACTCTGAAGATTCAGGTTAGATCCAGTAGGCTACCACCTACTAGGAGAATGAGGCTGGACCTGGCCAGACTCCAAAATCAAGCTGTTTTTGATGAGTTTGCCTGCAGTTTGTGTGAGGAACTTGGGTGTGACTGCCGACTCTAATGTGATGTGGGAGACCATACATGATAAGACCCTGAAGGTTGCCGAGGGTTGTGTTGGTGTTGCTGGTGATCCCAGAAGGAGGTATTTCATCTCACAGGTAGTGTTGGGCGGTATACCGGTTCATACCGAAAACCAGTTTTTAATTTTTGTTAAGGTACGGATGTTTCGTATACCATAATACCGGTTTAAATAGTCGTAACAACGTTTGGAACGTAGCGCACCACGTAACTGTTTAAGGGGGGACCTTTTTCACTGGTACACCGCTAAACAGGTGTGTAATGGAGTACCTGCGTTAGTGGTTTAACCTCCATATGATTCATGTATTTCTCATGAAACGTGGTACAATTGTGATGAAACGCTGTCATCATGTCAGTTTGCTGTTTAAACTTAAATGCAAACATTTATCTGTCAACAGAAAACAAGACAGACATTTCGATTATTGATCTGTCATATTTAGACTGTCAGGACTGAAAAATCTGTGCAGATGTTATTTTAGTAATCTGAGAGTAAACTGTGACTTAACAGTCTAATTTAAGATACAATCTGCTTTTCTGAAAAATCACAGCATTTATTCTGTCAATCTTCACAGTGAAAACTCAGATTAATTAATCAAAATATTTCAAAGTAAATAAAAGAGGAAACGTTTCCACTAAACGTCCTGTTGTTGATCCAACAGATCTTAGATCAGGTGAAAGCAGGTGTTTCCTGTCATGCCCTGAGGTTTTACAGCCGTTGTAGTGCAACTACAGCGCCTTGCTCCAAAATCTGCGGCCGCCTAGATCTCATGAGGTTATTGTTGCCTACGTAAGCACGACATCAGAGCAAGTCGGCATCAAGTCGGACAGAAAACTAACCAGCAGAATCTGCGCAGAACTTGCTCATCTCGAATGAGCCTATTGACTGTGACATGTCGTCGGGTAAATAAGATAAATAACATAAGGCTGTTTAGGTAGTTTAATAAAAGGACAATGTATAGACCTGTTCTATAGGAAAGGCAAACTGAAATGACTTCTGTTGTGATCTGGCGCTCTTCTCTCAATCAGTGGAAAATATGATTAACACCCACTCATGCATGGGGAAAAAATACCGTGAAACCGTCATAATAATTGTAAAATACCGAGATATAGAATTTTGGTCATACTGCCAAGCTCTAATTTAAACTTTCTGGATATTTGGCTATGAGAGAATGCTTCTTTTCTCAAAATTTCGATTTGAGCCCTCTGTTCAATTGTTAGCTGTGCCTTTCTAGCCATTACAAACATAAAAATTAATATTTATCAAAAATTCTGACTTACCAGTTGTGATACAGAAGAAGATCCAACAGAAGGTTGAAACGAGGAGCAGACAGTCCATTAAACCTCACAAACTGATCTGGGGCAAGGCAGACAAGTGACTGTCATTTAGTTTATTAAGACACAATTAAGAGAGGCCAACAGCAAATCAAGTTCGGACATTAGTGAACAGATTTCCAACACAAAGTGAATGTCAATGCACTAAAGACAGGCCTGATATGTCTTCTTCAGAACCAATAGTTTCAGCCTTTGTGGCTAAATAATATGAAATTGTGAAAACCATTCAGTTACTTATTTGTTTAAGGTATTTTTTCTTGTAATAAAAGTTTGACAAAACGGTGCATCATTTAGTTTTTAAAAAATCCAAGAGTGGGCCCAAATTTCTGGCCTGTAGTGTACTTACGTTCAGTAACAAAGTAATTGTACTTTATTTTCCACCACTGCCACTTTCTAAGTTTCTTACCCTAACCCCTAACTTACACTAACCCCTAACCCCTGTCTAACACTAATCCCTGACAGCTAACCTTTAAGCAGTCCTCTTTTCATCCCTGTGTAAAGCTCGAGGACGTGTTCAGGTTCACTTTACCCTCCGCTTGCGTGCCGAGGTCTCAGGGCCAGTGCAGTGGCTCATACGTGAGACATGCAAACGCTGCTGGTGACCAGCAGGAGTGACTGGGACCTGCAGGAAGTGGAGGATTTAGAAAGATCTGGATGGAAGGTGATGGCGACGGGGTGCCGCTCCTTAATGAAGGCCTCATTTCATCCTGGCATGGTCCAGCTGACCCAAAAGGAGCTGGCTGGCGCTGTGCGAGCCATGGGCGTAGGAATCTTCACACTCTTTCTCCTTCCTGGCTCATTAGCATGTTCCTGTTGAAGGCCCCCCTCCCCATTTCATGGTTTTACATTTTCAGTCCCCCCTATAGCCTTGCCTTTGTGGCTGGGACTTTTTCAGCATGTCTGTGCTGCCCAGACATGTCCCTCCCTCCAGCTGGGTCCAGCCCCCCCCCCCCACCCCACCCCACCCCCGTGAGCACCTTCACACATCACTGACCGTGCAGAATCTGTTTACTCCCGCCTCACTGAGCCTTTTGTCCCCCCACTCCCCGGGGCTCTGCTATCAGCCCTCCCCCCCAACCTCAAGTTAGGCTTACATTCTGACACGTCCTCCACTGCTGTGGCTCGAACCTGGGCTCCTCCTGCCTAAGGAATGCCCACAGAGCGATTCTTTGAGCATTATGGAAATGGTGCATGTGGACGCCTGGAGGGGCCTCACGCCATTAACACCCCAGTAAAGCCAGTTCCCTCTCTGTGGAATCAGGGTTTAATCCCGTCCTCTTGAGGTCTGCTTTGCTGCTTTGCCCCCGTGAAAGTCCAGGAACCCAGTGACATTAGATTGGGTGATGTGAAGATGGTTTCTGTCCGCTTGAAGGGGTTATAAGGGCTGCGTCCCTTCATCGTGTCCCCTTTCCCTGCATCCTGACTGCTATGCCCCCTCTCAGCCCCCAACCAGATGCTGGAGCCCGTGACGCTGGCTGGAGTGGTGTCCTGCGTGCTCAGCCTGCTCTGCGGCGGCCTGAACCTGCTCCGGGGGGTCCACGCCATCGAGAGCGTCCTGCAGGTATGCTGGGCCGGGCTGGGTGTGGCCTCTGGTGGGCTGATCTCCCACTTTCGCACATCTCCTATCCCCCGCTGCTCTCGTAAGAGTGCTCCACTAATTCAACACCCCCCCCCCCCCCCCCGCCCGGGCGCGCGCGGGGCGCCCGCGGCGGCCCCCGGGGCGGGCACCCGGCGCGGGGGGGGTCCCCGGGGGGGGGGCCGCGGGGCAGAGGGGTGGCGGGG
>JAODKC010000038.1:5629140-5655139 GCA_026777985.1 Mormyrops attenuatus
ATGGGTGTGGTCATGTTAATAAGGAGGGGAACAGCATCACCATGGGTGTGGTCATGTTAATAAGGAGGGGAACAGCATCACCATGGGTGTGGTCATGTTAATAAAGAGAGGAACAGTATGACTATGGGTGTGGTCATGTTAATAAGGAGAGGAACAGGATCACTATGGGTGTGGTCATGTTAATAAGGAAGGGAACAGCATCACCATGGGTGTGGTCATGTTAATAAGGAAGGGAACAGCATTACCATGGGTGTGGTCATGTTAATAAGTGCGGGGACAGCATGGCCATATGACAGAGACACATCCAGACTCACCCGGCCTTGCCGCCTGCCTCCATGTGATTGGCCAATGTGACATCATTGGACCAAACATCAAACTGCCACTTGCGCAGGCCCAGCACCCCGCAGTGCACGCGGCCGCTGTGGATGCCCACGCGCATGTTGACGTTGACACCAGTCACTTCCCGCACCAACCTGGTGGGGAGGGGGGGGGATACAAGGGGATTTGGAAGCAGCATAACACCTACTCCTCTAGAGGGCACCAACCTCAGCAGCCAGTCTGGGACTTCAGCAGTCAGCTACCCAGCTGGATATTGGTACTGACACAGTTCCAGTGTGTTGCCCTTACATGCGATGCAGGCAGTTATCTCATCAGTCAGGCAGCGAAAGCGGAGCTAGCGTGTTATTGTGTTAGAGACAACGTTCCGGAAAGGTGCCGCCACTGTTCTATTGTGTTACCTTCATCTGTGCTGCATCCCTGCTATTGTATATTTATAGTCTTGAGCAGAATTAGAATAGTGGGCGCTGTACGCATGTCGCTGTGGATATGGGCCACTGCAAGGCACTTGGCTGAATAAGCATCGCAGAGAGGGGGTGGGTGGGGGGTGCAGATGGAGGGGAGAAGAGCTTCTGACCTTTTCTCTGAAACATGCAGGTGACACGGTCAGACCGTTGGGGTGCTGAACACAGACGGTCCAGCAGGCTTCTCTGGCACCCGCGTGTTGAGCCCTGGAGTCTCCGACTTTGTGCATTTGCACTCTCCCCATCTCCAAACATGCCAGTCAACTCCACTGATTCACCGATTTCATACTTTGACATGACTAAATTTAGTACATCTGAATATTGCAGACATCTGTGCATTCAGGAAATGCCATTTTTAAATTCTGTGTTCTTGTGGAAATTAATCACTATTAAATGGGACAGACGGAATCGGATTCAGACTGAATGGGCCAGAAGAAGAACAGGGCTTGAAACCACCAGCCGTCTCCAGCGGTTTGCAATGTCCCCTTCAGTCACCCCCTTCAGGCCGAGCCTATTATGGCCCTGATAGAGTGCATCTGAAATCCCGCATTTCCGATACGAAAGGTAATTCGCGGAGGGACAAAACAAGTGACGATTTTGGGGAATAATATTTGTAAGCATCACAACAGCAGCCAAAGCAGGGGCTGACGGTCAGAGGAAAGAGCGTTAATCTCTAATTAAATCCCTGCATGTCTCCTTCCTGCCGCTGTAACAGAACACTGCGGTCACAGCGCCCGTGATCAGTGATCGCTAAACCTGCTTGTGCACAAGCCAACAGCAGCATAAACAGGACAGATGGGGCAGCTTGAGCTCCATCATTGTTCCCTGGGATCTTATAGCATACAGTCTTACGGCATGTACACATTCATAAAGCAGAAATAATAATACCAACATCCTGCATGTTTGCCTACAACAAAGACCACCATACATCCTAAACTCATCCTGGAGCGAGGGGAAGCAATGGAGTGACTTCCAGATGGAAGGACCACTTGTGACAGTGTCTCCTTGAGGACGCCAAACTCCCCACACCCGCATGCACAAGCAGAAAGGCAGCACTCACGATATGGCCTCGATCATGTCGACGCCCATCTCCACGCAGCAATGGGCATGATCCGCTCGCGCCTCTGGCAGGCCTGACACGCAGTAGTAACAGTCGCCCAGGATCTTAATACGTAGACAGTGGTTCTCCTGTGATACAGAGGTACAACAGACATGTTCAGAGGGAGGCCAGCACAGTGCAGCTAAAACCCCACACAGATTTGAGTGTAACTTCCATGAATATACAGACTAATTATACTAGCTAAGTGACACGGGTTATTTAAAGAAAAATAATGGGAAAAGAAATAGATATGCCATTCCATGGAAAAACAAGTGACAGTTCATCCTCCTCCCAAAAGAGGGCGCTGTGGTGCCAGCCATTGCTCCCTTCCACAAATCACTCAGCTACATCCAAGTAGGAGTAAAGTAGCCTTTAGAGATAACACTTGCTCTTGTGACTGTGGATCAAAGGCCTCGTACCTCTGCAGGATGCATTAATATTCGGACAGCAGGATTTCTATAGAGAACATTTGCACAGCAGTGTTAAGTATTTCTCGGAAAAGCAACATGTTTTTTTGTACGCACATTCAAATGAGGCCTTAGCTGTAGTGGGGCAGATGAAGAGAAATACGATGCCAGGGGAATATGGTGCGTGATGCTGTGCTACACAGGGGTATAAACATTAAGGCCGGTGCGTCACGCTAAACACGGTGATTATAATCAAGGTCACTCTATCCCATTTGCTTTTCTGTCCTGCTTTTTGCACCTCATAAGGCCCTAGGATTCATCACAGAATCCCAAATTACAGTAATATAGCAGTAGTAAACATCTGGACAAGTCGTTATTTAAGGCAGTGGTTTCCGGGTTTTTCATGAATCATTAAGCAGCTGATTCACTGCATGTTGCAGGCGTCACGCACATACGCAATGGCATACTGCGTTTATGCTGTTTAGTGGCGCCGAAGGAAACGGGTCGACAAAACAAATCTCACCACACAAATCTCTGATGTTCTGAGGCTGTGTGGAGGAAAGAAATCTTCAGGGTGTTAGTGTTATATTCATATGATCCCATAGTGACCTCCGCCGTCTCACGATATGCGTGATGGCCCTCTTCAAATAAACTGGGATGGGGACTGCAGAGGTAGTGGGCCTCGGGGGTGGGGGGTAGAGAGCAGTTGGGCTCATCTCTCCCACCCCATGACAGCCACCTGAGTGTCAGGCCTGCTTGCGGCGCTGCGCTAAGCGGCCACCGCACAATGGGGCCCTTTGTTGCACGCCTGCGCCTGTCTGTGTCCGTGTGCACTTGTGGAGGGGGGTGGGAGCTTACAGATGATTGGTCACTCACCGCGGCCAGCTTGTCGAAGCGGGCGAACAGCTCATTGAGCGTCATGACGAGCTCCTGGGCGGTGCACTGCGAGGCCAGGCTGGTGAAGCCCTCTATGTCAGCGAAGAGGATGCTGGGAAGGCAGACGACAACGTGGCGTGAGGGGGGTGTGAGCACGGAGAGCTCCTCCGCCCTGCGGACGCAGCACCTGCGCTTTATGCGATGTGTCCGAAGGCAAATCAGTGACTCAGTGACGAGCAGCCATTACGGCTGACCGCAGTTTCTGGAAGGTTTCCCAGTGAAGCGGCTTTAAGCACTTTTTGCTCATTTTCGAAGAGACACACCTTCCCGTCACCATACTGCAGTGAACAGGGATGCAGGAAAGCAGCAAGGGGGGGGGGGTGTTTCCCCACTCTGAGTGTCAGGCTTTTATGACAATAATCTTCAAAAATACCCTCAGCATCCTACAGCTTTTGGTTTTGTTCATCTATCAAGAGTGGGGTGAGACAAAATGACATCAAATCAAAGTCTAATCCAAACAAGATCTGACGGAGTCTAAGAAAAAGTGTCAAACGACTACAGGAGCTGCTATTAAAGATTAAAATAGAATCAACAAAAAAAGGTTTTCCATGCATATTTTCAATAAAATCCCAGTAGGGGGTGCTGTAGCCTCACACCTGCAGGGTTGAGGCGTTTGCATGATCTCCCCACATTTAGGTGGGTTTCCTCCAGGAAATCTAGTTCCTTCTCACAACCCAGAGATGCACAGATACAACAGCAGGGTCCCTCACCAGCTTCAGGAAGCACCTTCACGCGTATCTCCGCCTCTCGTCCCCATGCTACCCAGCACCTGTTACTGGTCAGCCACCAGACGCTCAGCCCAGGGTGACATGAACCGAAGAAGCTAAACTCAAAACTGCAGCTTTATACAAAGTCCTGAAAGAGCAACAGCATGGGGGCAGGTGGCGGCCCAGCGACGTGATGCTCTGTCGTTGTGAATCTCATCAGGGGTGCAGCAAGGCGTGGGCCTTCCAGCCGCCCTCTGACATTTGGTCAAACGCCCACATCCACACTCCACCACACGAGCGCCATGCTGATGTCCAAGTGCTCAGGTGGAGACGCTCCACACGCTGGCATTTTTAGACGCTGTCAGATGCTGTTTAGATACTGTTGCCATGGAAAAGAGGGGCCGGTAGAGAGGGGGAGTGATCCTCCAGCAGCCAGGGGCCCAGCGCAGCAGCAGGGAAGCCCCTCCCCAAGCACGTCACCACTTCTTGTGGGTTACAGGAAGTGGATCATCTCAGTCAGGGCAGCAGCGGAGCACACGCAGGTCGGAGACGAGTCCGCCTCTAGTCAGCCAAACGACTGCAGCTCACCACCGCTGCCCTTTATGCACTGAGCTGCATTACTGGGGAGCGCTATGAACACGCCTGTTGGGGTCAGGGTGTGTCAGGGTCTCGTCTTGCCAAAGAGGAGGCACCAAGTAACAGCACAGGATTTGCACATTCACTCAGCTCACATGAAAATCTCACCACACAATATTAACACACTTATTTGGAATTACATTCTTTGCTGAAATGTTTGGTAAATTTTTGTAAGGATAGGAAGCTGTGGTTCTGGTGGATGTTTCGAGTCTTACAAGCGCCAATCTGCTTCAAAACCATTGGTCAGGACTTAGAAATGCAACTATGGACTAGCAACCAATCAAAACCTAGACAGCTACCACCTCCCCCCCCACAACCAGAGTGTGATTCTTAAAGGTGTTTTTACATTCACACTTTAATGTCCAAAAACACCTTACCTACCAATTGTTTGATATTTTCTCAGACTGAGCCAGAGATACCATAAATGGGGCCCTCAAAAATTTGGGACATAATTGGATTTGTCTGGGTCAGGGGTCCAGTATGATATGCTTTAATGGGGCCCAAAATCTGTAGCTGCAGCCCCGCACTGAGCTGAATCCGATCTGAAACGCGGCGTGCAGATGTCACTCCCCGCTAAACTGGAGCGACTCCCCTGTTTGAAGGGTGTGTTAGCAGAGTGCTGTCAGGGCGTAATCCAGCAGCCGGTAGTTTATACAATCATCAGGAACTGGCTCTGTTTTTTTAGAAAGCTTAAGGTCCCTTTGGTAGTAAAAGAGCACAGCTCCTGATCAGAGATTATATCTACACAAACTAGGGGGCTTGAAATAGCAGCATTTCATCCGGCTATTTTTTACCCTGAAATATAATCCCAAAGCTTCTACAGGGGAGCTGCATCTGCGAAGATCTCCCACAAATTACAGGCACCTTGGGGCCCCCTGAGTATTTATCAGCTCACACCTTTAGAAACAGTGAGAGAGGGCAGTGGATAATGAGTGTGAGTCTGACACAGCATTAATTTCTAGTTCCTCTGTGAGTCACCATGCAAGCCGTTCCTCCAGCTTGTCACCAGGTGTCATCCATGACATCCTTCCTACCATCCAACCAGTTTATGGATAGAATCAGTGAGATAGGAGTTTCAACATTAAAATGCATCTTTCAGCCATTTAACCTTGTGGCTTGAAGTCCGGCCATGGAGACGGCCATTGCTAAACAAATTCACACTTCATTGGTATGTAAACGTGGATAAATGTGGACTTTTTGTTGCGATGCTCCTGAAAACTGCTCAGTCCTGCTGCTGGCGTGATGGAGACGGTCGAACTACAATCATATGGGGTGATTAGTCTGACTTTCGCAGTGGACGTTTTCGCTGGGGGGTCTTGTGCCAGTGAGATTCATACCCATTACATGCCTGAAGTTCATTAGTGTGATTAATATTTAGATAAATGTCCCCTTGAACAGTCTACAGAAGCCAGATCATGTGACTCACAGAACTCCAACTGAGTAAAAAGCAGGAATCACACAGCACCATAGGGCTCAGGTGACCCTGATAAAATACACCCCCCGCCTCCTGATGTCCCATGTTCCGCTGCTCCACAGACATGCACAGGGCCTCATTGTCAACCCCTAAGGAACGTTCTAGCGTGTGCTACTAGAACATTTCTCCATAGCGATCAGCTAAGCACTTTGCATTCTTATCGTCTTGGCCATCGTCCAGCTCTTCGGGAAGGAATTTGCATGTTCAGCGGCCAATGGCCTGCTGCACGCACTCAGATGGCCCACAGAAGCTCCAGCTTTCACTGTAACGTGACCCTCACTCTGGGTCATGCGGGTCCTCTCACTTCCTGTCACATCCTGTCACATCTACTGTGCGAGGTGTGACAGCCTCTGTCTGCTGGACCTGTCAGGCCCGTCAGTGCGCGTTACCTGCTGATACCCAACGATGTGCTGAAGATCCACACTGAAGTATTTACACTGCTTTCAATGGCCAGCTTTGTGTGAAATTTAGCTACTTTTTATTCCCAACAAATAGCAGGGCCAAGCTGATGGGAGGAGAGTCTTCTGGTGGTGACCTCTGGCAAATAATCCATCTACTTCAAAGCAAGCAAGATGACCTTTCTTGAAAGCCTTTAGTTCATTAAGAGTGACTGATCATTTCAATCTCACCCTTAAATTTAAATCACACTCCACTGGGTCCAAGGCTGACCATGACATACACTGAAGAGTCTTGAAAGCATCTCAGGATATCCAAATAAATCTTAATTTCGGTTTACTTGAATATTTGTTACAGACTATTAGTACAATTTAAGACCAAGATTTAAATAATCAAGCCTGATGAAGAGATCTACTCAAACCCTCAAAGACAAAAAACACTATATAACAGCTGCGCCAACCACAGATGGGGCCATGGCCGCCCTAATCATAGATGGGGCTTTTGGCCGTATCAACCACAGACCAGCCCATGGCCACACCAAACACAGACTGGGTTGCGGCCATGCCAATCATAGACCAGGTTTTGGTCATGCCAACCACAGAAGGAGCGACAGCTGCACCAACCACAGACTGGGCCATAGCCGTGCCAACCACAGTCCGTTTTGCGGCTGCGACAACCACAGACCAGACTGTGGTCGCACCAACCACAGATCCAGCTGTGGCCGTGACAATCATAGACGGGGCTTTGGCTGTGCCAACCACAGACCGGGCCAACCACAGACCAGGCCAAGGCCACGCCAACCATAGACCGGGCCATGGCTGTGGCATCCACAGATGGGGCCAGTGTAGGGCTGCCGCTACTTTCCTATCAATCAATCTATGAACTATTTTACCGAATGGTTGATTAATCTAAACAATTAATTTTCCTCCAGAAAATCTAATTCACTGTTTCATTTAAGCTGTATGTTATTGCAGGGCTTTAGATAACAGACGGCAGCTTTTCAACACTATACAGAACTTACTTATGCCCACAATTCAATAAGCATATTAGTAGTACGCCTAAAATATTAATAAGAGGCATATTGTAATGCCCAAAAGTTAGTATTCTGTATAAATTTGGTGTATCCTTATGCTCAATAAATTAGGTTAGCGGAGCACGCCACATGGTACTGTTTTGGTAAATCATGGACGCAATAAGCGCTGGAGTGGTGGTGAAGAAAGGGACTGCTCAGCAGCCGCAATATCTTTTATTGCGGATAAAAAAGGTAAAACAATGTTGGTGGATGGCCGTACTTTTTGCAGTCTAAAGTCCGACATGTTTTTTGGTAAATATAGCTTTAATTTTTATTTCATTTCACAACTTATTTTTTAATTGAAGTATCCGTTTTTGTTTAAGTGTTAGTTTACGGTAATAACAATGGCCACAGCTAGCCCAACGCACACGAGCACACACACTGGCACCGTCAATCAATATAGAACGAGCCCAGATTTTAGCCTAAACATTTTCTCAAACACTTATTCAATGGAAATTCTAAGGTTGCAGGCAGATGACTTCATGGCTTTAATAATGAGTGTATTTAGCAGTTACAATGACAAAATATATTAAAATGCTCTCCATACTAATGATATCTTAATAAATATGAATAGCCAACACTTATGGTGGTTTTCCCTATTCTGGCGGTCCATCATCCTTAATAGCGCCTATGTGTTTCCTCTTCAGGGGCTCATGCATAGCGCCAGTGCCACTGTGGTGTGCCATCAAAACCTTGCACAGTGTACTAACCACCCCTTTGTTTTGGCATAATTTGTACTACTCCCATAATTACATAATGATACTGAAGGAAAACATTTCTCATAATGAAGCATTTTAGAAATCAAAAAAGTAATGTCACTAAAATACTTTTTTAAAACAATGCATCGATTTAAAATATTGATGTCAATGCATTTTCTGCATCAACATCATCGACTACGTTGAGTAGCTGTGGCAGCCCTTGGCCACAGCAATGCCAATCATAGATAGGGCTTTGGCTGCGGCAACCACAGACTGGGCCGTCGGCCATGCCAACCACAGACTGGGCCGCCGGCCATGCCAACCACAGACTGGGCCGCCGGCCATGCCAACCACAGACCGGACTCCAGATATTGCAACTATAGATTGGACTGTGGCTGTGCAGACCACAGCCCGGGCCGCAGCCATGACAACAACAGATGGGGCCACAGAACAGCCTTCATTTCCCTAAGATCCACCGCAAAATCAGAATTCAATTCCACACTTATTCAGATAAAAAGAAAAGTAACAGTTGGCTGGGGTGATAAAGCCTCGGAGCTCTGCAGGTTCCAGCCCAGTGGGTAAGACCTGGCACATGGGTGGGGAGATGATGATGATGATGATGAAGGAGGTACAGAACAGGTACAGAGGTCAGGACTCCAGAGGTGCAGAACATCGCAGGGCAATGCTGCCACAAGAGGGTTTGAGCCATTATACAAGCCCAATGGGGCCCCTGCTGGGGGGGCTGCTAAGGGGGCCCTGCCAATCCAGGCCCCAAGCCCTGGACCCGGCCTGGATTTCATCAGGCAGGTGGCCCCCTATGCTGAGGCCAAAGCACTCCTGAAAATATAGCTTCTGAGCAACTTCAGGGAACATTTCAGAGGAATTTGATGGCACTGCATGACAGCATGTGCAGGTGTTTCTCCATGGTCTACAGATCCAACGGCATCCCCATGATGGACCTGGTGCTGTAAAAGCACCTCTCACATGCAACTCAGTCCCAAATAAATACACAGGCCAATACTGCTGTGCTCAACCTAGGGTCTCACTCTGCCCAACAGCGAATCAGCTGTTAACATCAAAAGACAAACCAACGTGTCTGCTGAGATCAAATGCAGATCAAGCCAATCTTGAGCATTGTGATAGTACAATAGCACCTCTTCTGTGATTCTGTGCGAGCGAGCCATAGACTACGAAGTGATGGGAGAGTCACATGTCGACACAAAAAGCCACCACACCAAAGGCAGAAGACAAGTGCATCTATGCATGTCACGGGGAGCCAGCCCAGGCTTACAGTATGTGCGGCTGAAGATGACATCATCTCATCTCCATTTTGACCCTGTAACCCAGTGGCAAAGGCAATCTACAGGACCTTCTGAACAGCAAGGGACCTGGAAGTGTCCTTCAGATTCAATTAATGTTTAAGTCCGAATCAAAAGAAACTTGGTAAGCAGGGATGAGGAAATGCAAGAGTGGCCATGAGTGCTTGCGTACCTGAGGGGATCTCCAGACTGGAACAGTGCATATCAACAGAGATCACCAGTATCTCCATGCATTTCGACCAGTCAGATGGTGGAGAGGCAACCAGATTGGTTTAGTCACGTGTTGGGCCCTGCTATTAAGGCCATATCAGTGTGGGTACGGCTCGGATAATTTACAATGGAAAACTGTCAGTTCGCGGTACAGGTCAGGTATGCCTCGACTCCTGGTGGCAGTGGAAAAACGCCATATGACAATCTTAACCCCTATCCAGCTTTTTTGATTCTGATTTTTGATTTTGTTTTTTGATTGCAGTCACAGATTTTTATAAAACTGAGTTTCCCCTTGTGGAGACCGAAAATATGGTCCCCGCAACATCAAAATAACAGGTTTTAGTGTAATATATACATAGCCACACAGTCACATGTCCAGGGTGAGTCTCGTCACCCCCTCGCTCTCCCTCTGGTTAGCGTGCTGCTACACTCACCTCACGTTGTCATGCTTCTGGATGTAAATCTTGTGGAACATCATATCTTCCTGCTTGGCGTTAATGTCGGCTTTCATCTCCATAGCAACATGGCGGGGGAGCACAGAAAGTAGGAGCCGCTCCTGCAGTGGGGGGGGAGGCAGATGAGTGGGAGGGAGGAAAGGACACGGGTGACACAGCTGCTCTTTGGAAAAGCCCTCCCGCTGGGGTGACGGTGACAGCGGCAGAGCCCCCCCCCCCCCCCAAGCTCAGTGGAGAGAGCGCGGCCCACTTAGAGTCCCACTCAACACAGCTCAGCCAGTGAAGCTGAGGCCTGCATTGCTAATTGTACTGGATAAAAACTTCAACTACAAATACATGAATGCATGAAATGATGAGTTTTTTTTGGTGCTGGATCTGGACCTGCACTGACTGATACACAGACTGTCTGAGCCTTTTTCAGTGTGGTGACCCAGCTGCATTCCCTGTGTACCCTAACTCCTACGGCCCACCCCGGCACCCCCCCGGCCCACCTGCTGCTGGTTCTCCCTCTGCGAGTGCAGCCGGGCCTGGATGCACTCCCGGGTCTCCTGGAAGGCCTGCCGCTGCGAGCCCTCGGCTGGGTAGTGCGTGCAGACGCCCACGATGTTGGTGCAGGAGAATATCAGCACGTTGGAGACCAACTGGAAAGGCAGTTATGCAGCTTCAGGTTAGTCAGAGGAAGGATGCAGGAGAAGGACCTGCAAGCCTGTCCCCTGCCTCTCTTTGTCGACCATCAGACTGTGCTTATAGAACATTCCTGATAGCCTAAAGGTGCCCTGGGTGGCACCCTGAGTGCAGGGGGTGACTCCGTTGGAGCTGTGTGCTTATAAGCTATGACTGACAGAATGGAGGCAATGAAAAAGGCGAGCGGAGGGAAACAGGTCCATAGCGAGGGAAGGAAAAGGTGGGCAGAGGGAAACGGAAGGGTGGCGAGCAGAGGGAAACGGGTGGGTAGCGAGGGAAGGAAAAGGCGCGCGGAGGGAAACAGGCTGGTAGCGAAGGAAGGAAAAGGTGAGTGGAGGGAAACGGGAGGGTGGCGAGCAGAGGGAAACGGGTGGGTAGCGAGGGAAGGAAAAGGCGCGCTGAGGGAAACAAGCCGGTAGCGAAGAAAGGAAAAGGCGAGCGGAGGAAAACAGGCCGGTAGCGAGGGAAGGAAAAGGCACGCGGAGGGAAACGGGCCGGTAGTGAAGGAAGGAAAAGGCGAGCGGAGGAAAACAGGCCAGTAACGAGGGAAGGAAAAGGTGAGCGGAGGGAAATGGGTGGGTAGTGAAGAAAGGAAAAGTTGAGCGGAGGGAAACGGGAGGGCGGCAAGCGGAGGGAAATGGGTGGGTAGCGAGGGAAGGAAAAGGTGAGCGGAGGGAAACGGGAGGGTGGCGAGGGAAGGAAAAGGCACGCGGAGGGAAACGGGCCGGTAGCGAAGGAAGGAAAAGGCACGCGGAGGGAAACGGGCCGGTAGCGAGGGAAGGAAAAAGTGAGCAGAGGGAAACGGGCCGGTAGCAAGGGAAGGAAAAGGCGAGTGGAGGGAAATGGCCTGGTAGCGAGGGAAGGCCAAGCTGAGCAGAGGGAAACTGGCCCGTGTACTCCCACTGACTCTAAACATTTGTACCCCACATATGGTTACAGGTTTATTTATTTATCATCTACACTGCATTTTCTTATTCTCTTTCTCTGTCATCATTCTATTTATTGGTTTGCTGATCTACATATTTTTTGTCTTGATGGTACATTAAACTGTATACATGCCATACTATCAAAACAGATTTGCCATCCTTTTTGTACATGATGAATAAAACAGTTATTGCAGCTGAATATGCTATTTATTATTGTTTTTATTTATTTGCTGTGATAGAGGTACACACAAAGCCCTCTACTAAAGTAAAGGGGGATGTTGGAGATCTTCTCTGGATTCCACAGAAAGCTCTCAGAAGCCAAATCTACAGTGATGTGTAGACAGCTCCATCACACATACTGTAGATGAGAAGCACAACGACCCCCTCCACAGGACAGCTGAGCAAAGCACAGAGTGCAAGGTTCGGGTGGGGAAGAGCGAACGTCTGCTCACATCTGGCCCAGAAGGAGCACAGCCCTGCAGTGAGGCTGGATACCACAGTGCGTCCTTCAAAGGAGAGTAGATATAGATGCTGCCACAGTGACCTGGACAGGTAACCGCCCCCCGCAGTCCTCAGGCACTGTTCAAAACGCGGCCAAGGCTGAGGAAACCAAAACGAAAGGTGGAGCTGCAGTTCCACGTGGAACAGCGTGGAACATCTGAACACGCAACGGGGGAGCGCAGGTCATCACCACGGATCCAGGGCTATTTATAACCATCCTGCTGCCTCCTAGCTCCCAGGATGTCGGAATCTCTGGATGAACGGGGCGCGGATCTAAACGCACAAGCGGACGATCCTCTTTGTGACAAAGCAGTCTCTGGAAAAATTTGCCCACGTCGACCAGAACGCTACGCTTGGCTGTGATGGCATTTCGTTTAGAGCTGCTCACACTTCCCGCCAACAATGACTTTTTCAGTGCTGTATAATTTCGCACATAGTGTAAAGTGTATTTATGTAGGTAGGAGAAGCCAAGGACGCCAACTTCATTATTATTCATCACTTTATCTACTTATGTGCGTTTTATAGTGCTTGATTTTATTTCAAAGGGTAAACTATCTTATCCTGCGTATATCAGTACAACTCCATCCTCCTGATGCCATGGAGAGTAAGAAAATGAAAAACCTTAAAAATCTAATGGCAGCAGCTTGTGTGGGACTTCCAGCTTTCAATCCCACCACCTACAGCTTTTAACTTATGGTGAAATGCATTCCAGAAGACTGGGGTGAAGCATCACCATGCAACAGAGGACAGACTTTGACAGCGGCCCCGTGGAACCGTCCCGTATCGCTGCTAGCTAAGGGCTCACTTCCAGTACACAATGTGAGAGAAATGGGCAAGGTCATCCAAAGCCAGTCTGCCTGAGCTACTGTACATCTGGCTAATGGACAGGTAAAGCAGCACTCAGTGCGGGAGAGGAAACCTCAGGGCATCTGCAGAACGGCACTCTTCCCCAGGAGCAGCAGACATTAATAGACGGAGTGAAGGGAAGGCAATGGTCAACAGCCCCACCGACGGCTGAGGAACACCTCTGTGGGGGCAGCTTAGATATGCCCGAGTCTGCATCCAACTGGCCTGGCATTTAGGTCAGAATGCGACACCGCAATTAAAGGTGTTCCTCACACCTCGGGGAATAATCGATGCTCGAGTGGAACCGTGACATTTGTGAGTTCAATGGATAAAGTACCAGAGAGAGGTAGAGACCTCCATCAGGCTGGAGATCGTTTATCAACATGGCAGGACGTTGCAAGGTCTTTGTATGGACCTCTTCACCGAAGCCCACCCTCCTCGATGCCACATTACGTGGTCACTGTCTGCAGCTCTGTGTTTGCAAAACTCGAACGTGTGCCGACAGCATTCCAGCTCCTGAGTATTCGCAATTGCCAGTAACCAGGGGGCAACCTCAGCTCTTCCAGGACCAAAAGCTTTCAAGTCCCATTCCAGAGGACGGTTACTAACAGACAGGCTGAGACCTCTGAGATCCCTCCATGGAGACAGGACCCAGACACTCTCACCTAGGAGCCTCACCTAGAATCACCCAAGACAGAAACACTGCTTCATAAGAAATGACAGCAAATTCCCTGCTACTTCATCAGCTGAGCTATATCACTAGAGTTACAGTCACGTGCCTCATGTGTCGCTATAGTTACAGCCACGTGCTCCATGTGTCGCCGTAGTCACAGTCACGTGACCAACATGTTACTATAGATACAGTCACGTGCCCCACATGTTGCTATAGTTACAGTCAAGTGCCCCATGTGTCGCTATAGTTACAGTCACGTGCTCCGTGTATGACTATAGTTACAGTCTTCCGCCCATCCCATTTACGAATCGAGGGACTATATCTCCAAGCGCGCTTGGCTGCATGAAAGCCTACTGATGACAGAGCAAGGCCAACACAAACAGCGCCAAAAACGTTCAGAGCCCAACCGAGTTGCTTTAGCGTGACGGACATGCTTGACAACAAGACATCACTTTGACCCCAAGGGCCAACACTGCAGCCTTCCAGGTCACTGCAACCTACAGCTGAGCCCTCATGTAATCTGCAAGTGTATACCTCCAACCAGCAGGTCTGGCACTAAGCTTAGCAGGAGGGGAAAATGACAGTATTTCTTATAAGGAATATGAGGAATGCAGTTCAGCAAGTCCCTTTGGAGGGACATGGGCTCAGGTAGTAAATTACAGTAATCTGTGAGGAATCAAATGCACTGTGTGGTTGGAAGAACATGACTCCCCATTCTCCTTCAGAATACCTTTTTAAAGAATGTAACGATAGTGAGATCAGTTCTGAAACCACACAAATGAGCACCATTACCCAGCAAGACTTAAAGCCCACCTGGGTCTTAAAGGGAGACGTTTCGGCATGGAACGGTCATCTAGCCCCTAGACGCGACACGTCTCCATGCAGCCTGTAGATTAATGTGAAGGCAACTCGAGCAAGAAATTCTTGAATGCACAGCTAACGTGAAAGGTCACGGTGTTATGGTGAGGGTGACTTTTCTCAGGGAAAAACAGGGAGGAGGCAAGGGCAGAGTGAGACCTGAAGGAGATAAACGAGGACCTTAGCCAGTCCATCAAAAAGACCAAAATGCAACCAGGATCAAATAATTAAAAATAACTCTGGGATTCTGGGCAAATCAATACAGAATGATCATTTCTGTGTCCCTTAACATCGACATCTAGTTTTAAATAATAAAAAGCTTAATATTGCAAATGAAACTGATACAGTGAATTTGATGGCAGCTTTGTTGTGACAGTCACAGTAAGGGAACATTCACAGGCACTTCATTTGAAATGCAGTGACGCGTGTTATCAAGAAAGATACGCTAAAATTAAGGACAACCTGTGAACAGTAGTCACAAACACAGACTCTCGGTTAAGTAAAGCTTCTCCAAGGCACTCGAGTTACTGAGATAAAGGAGTCTCCTGTTGCAGAACATTTTAACCAGAATAATGAGCATGCAGCACGAGCAACCAATTCAGACGTGATTTCTGAAAAGGAGAACGTTGACACCTGTTACAGGAATGCTGTGCTGTAGGCCAAGGTCATAAATGTCATAATTCGAATCATACCTTTGAAGAACGAGGTCCACCCACCAGCAAACAGCGGAAGAGAGCTTGCATTTCATCTCCAACTTCAAAAACTAACTCCAAATATAGCCGCTCTATAGGGATGAGCCGCACTTTTCACTGTGGCTGGATGGCTTTTGATGTTACCAGTAAGTACGCGGTCCCCCCTGCCCTTAGCGTGGGAGACCACGCTCCTTAGCAGATCCTCAAAAGGATTTCATGGCTTTGACTTCCAGATCCGGCATCTACTTGAGCCACTGGATGCCTCATATTGATAAACTAAACCCCAAATAAAATAATCATGTAATCTGATAGCGATTAAGACACTACATATGCCAACTGCACAGCAACACCAAGAGATGGCAGGAAAATTTCAAACCTTAACTGGTACCATGCCCATTTTGAAAATAGTGACCTTGACCTTCATTTCAGTCTAGCAATGACTGAATTTGGGCTCCCCTGTTGGGCAGGAGTGAGGAAGCTGGGGAGAGACTGAGCTAGGGTTGAGACCGAGGTGATCCTGTATCTATCTATTTATATAAAATCTTTTCTTTGAAATTTGGAACATTTTTCTACCGCACCAGGTACTGTACTTTTGGTACTTCAAGACAGTATCAAAAGTACGGTACTTCAAGGTGTTGGTATTCCACTGGTGTAAAAACCGATACCACTGCTGAATGACATCACAACGCAAGGAGGGGTATTTTGTACTGAATTCAAAAAATGGCTATTGTATATTATAGGGCTGGACGTGCAATATTAATACCAACATCGCAAGTTATACATATGCAATTCTTGTTAGTCAGCTAGATTAATACCTTTAATTCTGTATGGATGAGGAGCATACATTTTGCTAAAACATCCTAGTTCTTTGTACTTGCGTATACCCTTAAAATAATGTTGAATAACGACTTACGAACATTTCAAGTTACGAACGGCCGTTCGGAACGTAACTCATTCATAAGTAGAGGGGCATCTGTATATCATTTAAAAATATCAGTTTAAAGTTTACCTCCGCTGCTTTTTTTCCGCTGCGTTCTCTGAGACAATCATAATCATTTTCATCCTTCCTGTTTAAATCACTCCTAGATGGGTTTCTGAGAAATGTATGTTGAATTCCCCTTCTTGCTTTATAAATACCCCAAAATTTATTACAACGAAATTGCGTCATGTCATTTGGACATTTTCCAATACCGTGTTGTCCTAGTCAAAAAACTTTTTTATTCCTTATCATGCCATCCTGATCTTCGTGTACCTGTTCTTCCAACCAGATTGCAATTAATCATTTTCATTCGTTCACACGTCCATTATTACTATATATATATATATGTAAAAAATTCTTTTCTTTCTTTTTGGTTAGTTTATCGTTGTTTTCTGAATTCGTAACTTTTTTTAAAGATAGTGGTTGTATTGTGTTTCAGAGGCAGGCTATTTGCATGACCAATCAAAAGAAAACATTTGCAAGTCCCACCCCAGAGTACCAGAAAAGTACCCCAATCGGTTTGGTACTTTAGGTACTGGAACTTTTGGTACTGGTACTCAACTGGAAGTCAATGGAAAAGGGAAAGGTGGAAAAGCATCCTTGGACAGTTGGTACTGCGGAACAGTACTGAGAACAGCTTCATTTGAGCCAATTAGTCTGAGGACGTGAGCAAGTTGATATGAGGCTGACAACAGGTTGACCTGGACACCTAGGCCATAGGTTTGTAAACTCAAATCCCAGGAGGAGGAATTGTGGCGAAATGAAAATTTGAAACTGGAGTTAGAATCCAAAAAGGTAATCCTGTATCTCTGAGAGCCTTCCAGCTGCATAGTCCATAGACCTGCCAATAAGCAGGATGCTCAGCACCCTCCGGGGGCACCTTCAAAACCCCAACTGACTAATGGCTCTGACTCTCAGCCCTGACAAGCAGGTGCGCACGCGTTCCAGGGGAGCAAACCCACACATCACCACAACTTGTGACTGGCTCTTTGCACACAGGTCTCAAGCAGAGTCGCTGGAGAAGAACCCCAGTAAGATCTCAAAAACACACACACCGGACACCAGAGACTCTGCACACCCACGGTGTGCCTTTCCATATTTCAAGGTTCCTGTGAAGGGGAGGCGGGCGTCCTTCACCGTGGAGCCCATATTGTTTATGTGTTCAACTGGGGAATGAACCGCACAAGCTGAGGTACAGCAAGAACAGAACAATGTGAGTAAGAGGAGGGCTGTTTATTTAAATCACAAAAGCAAACACTTGATCTGTGGTTCAGCTTGTTTGTGGACCTGGCGAATATGCCTGTTTAAACATTAATACATTGAAATGCCCAGCTCTGATCAGAATGAAAGCTCACAGGAGTGTGGAAGAATCTTAATGGCTGATGTGTTACACGTTCTGCAGTGGTTTGGCTCAAACTTTTGGTTTAAAGGGAAAGCATAGAGAATATTGCTACTTCTCTCGCCGCTTTTAGGACAACTAAAGCTAAGCTGTATAGAAGACCTAGGCAAATATCTTATCAATGGATACAACAGCAGATGATGGCTTTCTGGTAAGGAGAGTGAAGTGGTGGGCGGAGTCAGTAGTGGGCGGAGTCTGTGATGGGCATAATCCAGAGGAAGTAAAGTCTCACATGCATAAACCAAGAGGAACAAAGAAAAACAGGTGTAGCCACAAGGAAGCAGAGAGATACATTTCAATTTGTGAAATTAGTGGGCGGCCACACATGTACCCAGGGAGGAGGCTATGCAGGGACCCGCAGAAGTCTGAGAAGCATCGACTCAAGTTCGGCATGTCTAATGATACCTGCTGTGTCAACAAGTGCATGAGACAGCGAGAGACAGGCGGCATCCGTGCTTGCGCACATGGGGGTCCCACGGGGTGCAAGACTGCAACTCATTCTATCAGGCTTCTCTCACGCATGGACGCTGGAGCCAGCAGGAACGAGCTGACCCACCGGTCCAACTGGCACCCACTCCTCCATCTTCACAAACGGTGAACATGTTGCTCTGTCAGCAAAAAACCCCCTCAACCACAGAGCCCTCCCGAGAGGTGCTCCAAATAACCAGCACTCATTACGGCAGCCTGCTGGGAAGTCGTTCCCACAGCCTAGGAGCAGCTCTGGGAATTATCATCACCCATCAGCAAACTACTGCGTACAGCAGGACGGCACTTTCACTTCCTGTTGATCTCCAGATGTATTCCCTGGGTCAGAAAACAGGTTCCCACTGATGCTCCAGTTTCTTCTGTATGATTCGCCCTGGAGAGATATTTCATTTACCAATTGAGAATTTGCTTTATTTACGAAGTGCATTGCAACTAATTATTTCTCCCTGATGCCCAGAAATGCCCCCCCACCCCTCTTCACCAGAGCCTTTTTATTCCCTCATATTTTACCTAAAATAAGATGGACTAATACAAGAAAATATAATATAAATATAATATAAAGTAGATATAAACTTATTGATTGAACTTGTAAGCCTAAGAGATTCATGCCACCCCCATCTACACCCTACGAGAGGGAATAGCCCTCCGACCACAGCTGTCCCTGAAAGCATCTCTGCAGGGAGAGCTTGCAAACACTAGATCTGTCAGACGGTGCAGTCAGTCACATTAAAGACGTAGGTCACCTTACAAACACACCACGCAACTTGCAGGAGTGTTGCTAGGAGACCCGAAGCGCCAATGGTTTGACGCTCAACCCCGGAATATGGTTCATTAAAGAACATTGCTGCCCTGAAAGTAATTAGCCTTTTCTAATTAACAATCACTGCTACTTACCATAAAGCAGGATCCATTTTTAAATAAAACGAAATGTCACAGGCAAATAAAACGGGTGATCCTCTCTCCCAGTCTGCCCTGTCATGCATCAATGTTCTGCGTTGAGCTTACAGAACAAGTGTCATAAAACGGTAAAGACGAGATGGACAGTGTTTCGGTGGCACAAATGCACCCTGAAACAGCCTCATATATATATATATATGGACACACACACTGTCACAATACAAATGGGCTCCAGGGGGGGGATACTGTTTATTATCGCTGTCCAATGAGAAGCGTGCTAATCTACTTTTTGATAACTGTGACTTAAATTATTATTTTTTTTAATCTGTTAGTTTGTACACTGCACTTCACTATTGTATTATATCTTTTGGATAGTATTGTGCCGTTTCTATAGTATATGTACATTTTGAAGTTACTTTTGTATATGTTGTATAGCTCTTTTGGAAATTCCTTCAGGTACTACTACTACGGATGGAATCAGATCATTATCTGTCGTCTACTGATTGCATTTGACATCCAATTGGCCAATGAAAAGATGTTTTATGAAGTCATCTGTTTATCTAGTATATATGTTTGTACTAGTTAACGTTTGTGTTCATGATAGTAGCTTGTGTGTATGTATTATTTTATATTGCTAATTTTAATAGCTAGCCGTTTTCCATCCATATCCATCCATTTTCTGAAACTGCTTGTCCCATTTAGGGTTGCGGGGGCTATTCCCTACGGATTCAAGGCGGGGAGCAACCCAGGACAGGGCACCAACCCATCGTAGGGCACACTCACACACCATTCACTCACACACCATTCACTCACACACCATTCACTCACACACACACACACCTACGGGCAATTTCGTAACTCCAATCAGCCTCAGCATGTTTTAGGACTGCAGTGGGACCGGAGTACCTGGAGGAAACCCCACGATGACACGGGGAGAACATGCAAACTCCACACACATGGAATTCCGGTGGGGAACCGAACGCAGGTCCCAGAGGTGTTAATCGTGAATATAAGGACAGATTAGTTTATATCTTTTTGACACTGACATATTTGCCTCGTTGATAACAATCCACATGCATTTAAAACATTAACCCGTCCACTGTCGGCTATGTAAAGAGGTTTCTATGTCTGCTGCTAAGAGTGTCTCATTGTGTTATTTTAGGTTTATTTTGTAAAGTAGTTTCTGAGAAAATTAGCTTTTTTTTCTCCCCACTCCTGAAACAATTTTTGAGTTATGTGTTTTTCATTGGACAGTGACCGTACGCTGTACATACAGGCTACCTGGGCCATCTTATGCTGTTGTAGTTGGTGGCATACAGCATGTATAGGCCAGCCTAGAGCTAAGGTATGGTACCACAGTGGCGGGCACCAGGAAGGCCTGGCTCCAAATGCTGCTGCCTGTGGACACACTACAGCCGGCTCATGGTGCCTGGGGCCAGAGCATTCACCACCAACAATTACACACTCACAGAGAGCAACAGGTCACACGGTATCACCATATCTGCTGAAAGAGTGCACCCCTTGTGACAGTGCCAAGGGAAAGCACTGCAGAACAATCCAGAAAGCAGGAGCGAGTGGATCGATGCAGCAGAGTCGTGGAAGTAGTTAACTATGACAATAACAATAATGAACTAGGAAGAGCATCTGATCCGCCACGTACCTTCATGCTCGCCAAGTTACAGGAGTACAGCATAGGAAACTGGGGAGGGCTGCATCCAGTTTGGGGAATCTGGGAATCAGGGACTGGGATTTCAAGCGGTGGGGGAGTAGCCCCTACAATCTCTGTTGACGGTGGCAAGGCAGTTAATTGAATAGGACTCCTGGCTCTTGTTTAGGTTACACCAGAGTCCTCATTAGAAACAGGGCCTCTTGGGGTTGCGGCAACCGCCACATCATCTCCCACAATGCAGTGCTGCCAGCTGATAACATTTCTCAACCTGACTTTAACGTTCTGTAATATTCCTCAGCATCACACAACAATCAAATTTATTAAGGGTCAGTGTATTAGTGTTAGGAGCATTTTTGGTATTGTGTTTCTTTGAATAATTTTATGCAACTACCTATTAGAATCAAGGTATCAACCAGATCATGTATTACAACAACAGATTTCAGTCCCATAATCAAACCTTCAGTTGATATACATCTGTTTGTTTCTGGGAAAACTCAAACAAAAGTCAAAAATTCTATTTTTATTCCCCCACTAGGACAGTAGAACAACATATTGTATGATAAATGGCATGCAAGTAAAACCTTTGTGATAAACCCAGGTATTACCCAGTTATTTATGCAATACCTTAATCTCTCCGTTGATCTGCACTGACTTCAGGCTGGGTCAGTGTGAACTGGAAATGCATTTTTAATTAACACACATCTAGGTCAGCGGAGTCAGCTCTTTCTTGCCAAATCACAAGAGACACTGTCTTACAAAAAAAAATGCGAAAGAGCACTTTAAATTGCATAAGACTCCCTCCCTCCCGAGTGCCACCATTTGTGATCAAGCTACAGCTAACCCTAACCCTACTACTGAGAGAGATGGCATGGAAAATGACATCAGGCAAGGAGCCGCACATGGTCACGTCAACGCATGGTGTCACAGTTAGAGTCGCCAGCCATCAGAGACGCCGGCTTTCTGGAAGTTACCATCCATGCGGTGAAACAGAGATGGTTTTGTAAAGGCTGGGATTAGGGGCATCACTTTTTCCGAAACGAAAGATAATCCAGAGAGGACACACCCATTAAAGGTGCAGATGTGCTTGAGTGGACAGGAGCAAGAAGTACTCAGGTCACATGGGAGGAATGATTAAGCAGAGAGATCAGACACGAGGGAAGAAGGAACATCTGAGAGACTATTTAGCTGGGTGGCAGTGGGCCGCGGTCGCCAATGGCGTGGGTGCTGATGCAGCAAACTGCCCTTCTCTTCTACACCTGGTCCAACATCATCCGTGATGGATCCATGTAGGATGGCTTT
The DNA here is from genome assembly GCA_026777985.1 of Mormyrops attenuatus. Lineage (NCBI taxonomy): Eukaryota > Metazoa > Chordata > Actinopteri > Osteoglossiformes > Mormyridae > Mormyrops > Mormyrops attenuatus. The sequence goes on from JAODKC010000038.1 coordinate 5,651,259, forward strand.
AGTGTCTCTCTCAGAATGTCAGGAGTCTTGGGTGCCTTTTTGCGACAGCAATGCAACAGACGCTGAACAACCATGGTCTGTGGACAGTTTGCAATGCCGATTCAGATTCAGCGTTCTCATGGTGGCAGCCTGGACGTCCTGCCAATTGCAGGCGAACAGCTGGTCTAATATGGCTTGAAATAAATAAAATATTTGTGTGTGTGGGCCGCATAACTCATTTTGTCTGCAGAGTAGCTTAAAAGCGTGGAATGATTAAATTAGTAATCCTTGGTTAGAACAAATCCCACAGAAATAGGGCCAAACCAATTTATCATGCTCCATTTAAAGAAAAAGAATAACATGACGAAGATGGCGTGGAACCCCAAAGCAGTTTTACGATCCTCTTCCAGACATACCACTGGAGAACATACCAGGGAAATTATTACAGGCAAAAATAACCAGGAAAAGTCCCTTGTGTCACACAAAGGGACATTATGCATAGTCCAGGCCTCTCGTGCCACATCAGAGTACATAAATACATCATAAAGGAATAAGTCATATGTCGATAAGCGACTCAAACCCGGAGGTGGTGCATGCTGTCACTCAGCATGTCTGCGGACTTGGCAAATGTGTCCATTTAAACATGAATACATTTAAATGCCCACCTCTGAGGTACAGACCAGAATGAAAGCTGACAGGAGTGTGGGGGAATTTTAATGGCTGACGTGTTACACATTCTGCAGTGGCTTGGCTCAGACATTTGGTTTACAGAGAAAGCATATGGAATATTGACACTTCTCTCGCCGCTTTTAGGACACCAAAAGCTGATCCGTATAGAAAACTCAGGCAAAGATCTTATCAATGGATACAACAGCAGATGATGGCTTTCTGGTAAGGAGAGTGATGTCAGTGGTGGGTGGAGTCAGTAATGGGTGGAGTCTTGTTCTCCATCCTGTGCTCTCAGTCGCTGCAGTCAAACTGGTCCATCGACCCTAAGTCTGAGAACCCGTCAATAGGTTTCCCTAGAGGACCATGGCACAAAGGCAGGACCAGGGCAGGTACACATGTCTGAGAGGTACCAGCAAGAGAAGGCAGAATGCCTCTCCAGCACCGATCTGGTCTGGAGAGATGATCACTGCATGCTCCCCATGGTATCAAAGCCATGCGCCCTGGCCTATTGGGGTGACCTTCAAATGGTACACGCCTCCTGAAAGTTTAACTGCGTTCAAGGTACATAAAGCAACATGTTCATTCAAAACCATTTACGCCTGGCATGTCTTGCTGAGTACAGTACAGAAGAAATAGCTCACTGACAGCAGGCAAGGGGCACAGCAAGAAATAAACAATGCAGGGGTGCCATCGCAGAGGCAAGAAAGAACTGGGGTGAGTTTCCTGAAGGCTTCTTAACGCTACGTGATTTGTAAGTTCTATCTTTTAACATAGATCTTACGAACAACGTAGGGTTAAGAAGGCTTTGGGAAACTCACCCATGATCTCTAAGAGCACCAATGTCAGCAAAGTAGCAGAACTCCAGCAAATCACCTGGAGATCAGGGTCACGCTCTCCTTGCCGTGGACCGAGCCCGTGCTGCTTTTGGCTGCAGTGCCCCATCATTCTGGAAGCATGTCCAGATCATCAAGGCCCTATGTGGCAGGCTCCTCAGGTCCGAAGGAGATGGTGGTGCCAGGCCTCCCAGCACTGGACAGCTTTTTGCAGAAGAACCCATACATCTTCATTAGATGGAAAATAATAAAGGGAGGATGAAAGAGGTAAACCAGCGAATTCACACCAAAAGAGCCCCGACATTCTCCAGTACAGGCAGGGATGTTCCTCAGTGTTGAGGCTCCACAAATGATTGACTTACAGGGAGATTTATTCTGTTTGCATCTTTAAGCTAATGGAGTTATTCACGTCCCCGCATGATGTAGTTATTGTTCCTTATCTTCATAATTAGATCAGACTGGATAAGACGTGAGCCTAATGGCAGAATGAAGCCCAAAAAGGCAGAGCCCAGCTGACCGTCATCAAGCAGAAACTGCCCGCTGCTAAGGCCAAACACCCAACCGTCGTCCAGTTCAGGTTTTATCACATACCATCCACATGGGGGTGCCGTGACTAGCAGTGCAGCTGCGAGCGTGTGTGGTTTGTCCCCCACAGTGTCCGACAAGGGGCTGCAGTGAGCTGGGGGAAATCCGGTGCACAGAAAACTCCATCTTTACCCTCATAGAAAACAAGTGTTTTAAACTTTGAAAAGCCCTTCGTCAAACATGCCAGGACATGTGTTTACGTCACATGCAGAGGCTGCACTCCCTCAGAAAGGTTAGGGAGCCAGTAGTGTCCCTTACGATGCCTGAAGATGGAGAGGAAATCAGCACAAACAAGGTCGACAGCGGAGGTTCACCTATGGGGGCAGGCAGGAGAACCTTAAACTCCTGCGGAAGGCAGTGATGTCATCAGGGTTAATTGCTATGTTGTGGTAGCAGACATGGTATTTCACACTTACTGTGTAACAGGGATTCAGGGGAAGCATCTGCTAGATAAATAAAACAGGAATATTAGAAAGATGACCAGTGAAGGAATGAAATCAAGGCAGCATCTACTCAGAGTATCAGGGAGATGTTTCACAGAACATGAATTTTTCAGCTTTTACTGTGTTATTTTCCTAGAACTAAAACTGGAATTTCCCAGCATAGTACCAATTATGGAGGAAGCACAAGATGGTGAGCAGGGTCCAGGGTCCGAGCCTCTGGAGTGGAAATGTGGCTCAGGCTTTTCATAAACACTGCGCTGGACGCATTAGTGGCAGCCATTTATAGACACGGGGTGAAAATGCGTGTTTACAGTCACTCTCGCACCTCCCAGATGGGCCAGCATCAATCATCCGTGCACAAACAGAGCATCGCTAAAACGCACTCGCACTGCAATCAGGAGGAACGGCCAGAGAGGGAAGCTGCCAGCGGCCTGGTCAGATGGGCGGGTCTGGGGGAGTGGGGGGGGGGTGACAGCCTCTAGGGGGCGCTGCAAGCTCTCTGCCAGGTCAGTCCCTGTGTGGCTGGGATGCTGTTCCATTCCCAAGCTCTGGGCACCAGAGCTCTGAATTTTTCTCATACACACAGGGACGGGGGGGGGGGGGTATCTGGGTCCCCTCTTGGTGCTGTGAGAGGCCCGGTTTGACAGCCATAGCTAGGCCAGACCATACAAGGCCTGGAGGAGGGAGCGTCTCCATCTTAATGCTCCTCAGACACTGACACCACCCTGCGCCAGACGGGAGTGTGGGGGTGTCCATGCCCATCAAAAAATGCACTGTAACGACATTATCTATTACCTGACCCTTATAGTTTAGAATTTTTCTGATTTATGAGTCTAAATGAAGTCAAGTGAAGAAATGATTCTGCATTACATTTTTAGTCCATAAGTACAAAATTCATTAGGTTGTCAAAGTGTTTCAGCAGTGAAAGGCTTGTAACATAATATTCATATTAAAATAAATCTCCCGCTTGCATCGAGTCTATACAAAGAGGTAACACCATACATCTATGGACTCTGTGTCTGTCCACCAGGTACTAAACCTTAGAAAAAGCTGGATGTACCATTGTTCATCTGAAAACCTACGCAAAATCCTCCTACAGCCAGCGCAACAAGCCATGATTTAAAAAAAAAAGATTACAGGACTTATGTAAAACTACGAGACAGAGATCCTAGTCAATTCTGCATAGGTCCTGATAACTCAGTGACTGCGTCCCACTGCACATCCTTCATGCATCATAACCCTGCATCCTCATTCAGGAGGGGCTTCTCCACCGCCCCCCGGAGGCGCGGGGGGGCGGGGGGGGGGGGGGGGGGGGGGGGGCGGGGGGGGCCGGGGGGGGGGGGGGGGGGGGGGGGGGGGGGGGGGGGGGGGG
>JAODKC010000038.1:5657756-5687575 GCA_026777985.1 Mormyrops attenuatus
AACGAGAGCCAGGCCCTCTGAAGGACCATTGAGAGCCAGGCCCTCTGAAGGACCATTGAGAGCCAGGCCCTCTGAAGGACCAATAAGAGCGAGACCCCTGTGAAAGGCCAATGAGAGCCAGACCCCTCTGAAGGATCAATAAGAGCCAGACCCCTATGAAAGGCCAATGAGAGCCAGACCCCTCTGAAAGGCCAATGAGACCCAGGCCCACTAAATGACCAATGAGAGCCAGGCCCTCCTAAGAACCAATGAGAGCCAGACCTTTTGAAGGACCTTCTGCAGGCCACACATTTGGCAGAAGATGCTCCACAATGAAGGCTGTTCACCAATGAGCATGACGCCAAATGAAGGTCCTAGCTCCCTGGGTTACCCCGTCACCTTTGCTCATCACCAGCCTACCTTCACTCCTGAACAGAGCTGCAGTATGCAGACACCATTAACATCTTCAACATTTAGGCAGCCAAAGATATAAAGGGGGGTAGTGGAGAAGAGGCGAAGCATACCTTTCAGGCAGAGAGGCATATGCAGGTGGAGGAGAGGATCTCCTCAGCTTTGCAGAGAGAAACCTCCGGCAGGTAATCTCAAAACTAGCATCAGATATCCTGCAGATGACGTCAAAGCTGGCATCTGATTTCCACACCTTTCAGAGAAACAAATGAAGGGGCTAACAGACCAACACCCTTCATCTGAAGATGTCTAGCTCCAAGGTCTCAGCTTCAGGAAGCCACATGGTTCCAAAAATAAGCTTCCTGGGGAGGCTCTGTGGCCCAGTGCATTAGGATCAGGAGGTTCAAATCAAAGGGTCAGCAGAGTGATGTCACCATTGGGTCCCTGAGCAAGGCCCTTAACCCCCAATTGCTCCAGGAGCTGTCTGGCCATTCTGTCTTAATATATACCACTTTGGGTAAAAAGCATCTACTTTATATATATTTTTCCTGCAACACTACACCCCTCATAAGAGAAGCTGATCTCCACAGAAACTCAGATCATCGTGACACTCCCATGCCAGCGAGGACACGGCACCGTGTCTGGCGGCTGGACTGGCGTCGGCACTGCGGGAGTTCACACTCGATAAATGGAAGGATGTGTCATGTGGGTGACGGAGGCCCCCTGTCGCTGCAGCCCAGGCCCAGCACATTCATCTCAGCAGCTTTTACACATCCCCGAAGCGGCTCCACATCACGGCAAGACGGCTCATCCTGGCTGTCGTAGAAACCACCACCACTCTGCTACATGCTAATGGGGGGCCGATCAAAGCCAGAACCCCCACCATTTAACATTACATCTGACCCCAGCAGCCATCAGACGGTGAATTTCACACAAACACCATCGTTAACACTCACCCAAACACTAACACTCACCCAAACATTAACACTCACCCAAACACCGACCACATAATATAAATGAGCAAATCAGGAGTGTAAATGTGAAGTGTAACTTCCAGCCATGGCACTGTTTCTGTGAGAGTTCACAGGGACGTGGGCTGGGTAGAGCAAGCAGACTGGCCTGAAATCAGAGGTTATCTGCAGAGACATTAGGCAGCCAGCCGCATCCACCTGAGGTCTAAACAAATGTGGTGCAGGTCTTGTCTCCCTGTTTGTCTGAGCAGAGCATGGGCATCCCTTACCCAGACAAAATACAACGGGGGGAGAGACAAGGGTCTGGAGGCGTCTCTCAGACAACCCCCAATCTGCAGCAGCACTGCAGAGAAGAGGAATAACCTGTGGAATTCCTGAACACAAGAGAGGTCAGGTCACAAAGAGCTGGTGCTAGTGGCAACAGCGGGTGACGAGACGGCAGCAGGGGTCTTGAGGGTGCTGGAGAAGATAAGGGTGACAAACACAACACAAGCTAAAGGTCAGTTAGGACAGCGTGTGATCTCCACCACCTGGAACGATCCTGCACCACGGACACGCCCTAAAAAGGACAACCTTGCCACGGGACTCCACATCCAGATGTTTATCCAGTAGAAAATAGGTGATACCCCCAAGAAGGTCAGTACTTCAAATGCAATAGATCAGCATTTGGTGCTATTTGGAAAACCCAGTGTTCAGAAGAACAATATTAATACAAATAAGTCATGAATCTCTTGCATGCTGCATAATTAAACATAAACATTTAATTATTCAGTAACTTAAAGAGCCTGATTCCTATCAAAGTGCCAGTAAATGCAGAATAAAACCACCCACACCCCATCACTTCCGGTCCAGAAAATCCAGACATACGGAGACTTTATTTTTAAACCCCACCTATCGATACTGCAGCCATCTATTCCAGGATCCAGATCCCAGGGGGGCCTGGGCCCCATCCGAGGTGAGGGAGCACAGGGTACAAGACAGGGGACACGCTGGACTGGAACCCAGGCCGTCGCAGGTCACACACACAATACAGGCGATTTAGAGACACCGTTTAGGCTGACTGCATGTCAAGGGAGACCCACGTGAGTCTGGGAGAGCAAGCAGACACACACAGAGCAGAAACAGTGTGCAGCTTTAATATCTTACACTATTTGCATATTATTGCATTTGGCCTAAAGTACAAGAAGTTATTTTAAATGTTACAACTTGTTCCTGTTATGTACTGTAAATAAACAGAAAAAAAGAAAAAGGTTAGGTCAAACAGAACACTTACCGTACAATAGCCTTATAAGTGCATACTCATTAAGGGAGGTCGCCATGATGATAATTACTGTATTTCAGTAAGAGAGCCCATGATCAGACACTGAGTGGAAATCATGCACTGCTGCTGGTTACAAAAGGCCTGCATTAATCGCGTCCTCTGACATACATTAATTCGACCCACACACGCTAAATAACGTATGAGTGCAGCCTAAACTGTAGGCAGTTTTATACTGCCTGTGACATGCTTTTTAAATTCATTATTAAATCTGGCCTGCAGATTGATCTTTAGTTTTCCACATAAATTTATAAACGATGTAACATCTATATCCTGCTAATCAGCGGCAGCAGCCTGCTGTCCTAGGACTAATGAGCATCCAAGGTGGCACAGTCAGGACCTGCCTGGCTGAGGTACAACATAGCTTATCACAGAATGCTAGCTCCTTGTTAGGAAGAATGTGCTGTTCAAACCCATCAGAAGATGGACTTAATCCCATTTTGAAGCTGATGACTGAGATCCTGTGGGGACAATCTCACTGGTGCGTAACATATGTTTGGGTGGCTTCACTGGACTCAGTCATTTTAGCATTAGTGGGGAAAGGTTTCAACTTTCCAGCACAGGATCACCCATAATCCTCAGCTTAGGCTAACATTCAGCTTCTGAATTTCCCTCCAAAACTCTGTCACCTGTAAGATGGCTCACAAGTTCTTGCATGTCGAGGATTAACCTCAGTCGATCAGAGAAAAAGCTGCTCCTCACAGAGCCTCCAAAACCACCGGAGCGAGTCCAAAATTAAGCCTCTAAACCCAATTAACCCATGCCTAAACTCTGATGGGCTTTTTGACCAATGTAACGAACCAACATTTTGGTGAGACCTTCAAGTATCTTCCAAAAGCAATGCTGTATGGCGTGTCTGCTATCGCCGCCATCCCACCTAGGCCCCATCTAATAAACAGGGACTAAACAGGGACATTTTTCAGCGGAACAATGGGTGAGAAAGATTAGCTGTGCAGCCAGGACACCTAGCTTAATCCTCAAGAAAACATTCATCCCACAGCTGCGGCAATACACAAAATGCAGGATGTGGAGGAAGGGATTAACCTGAGGAATAAAGAAAGCACTCTCACTTTCACAGCAAGGGGGCACAGGTCGGGGAGGGGGGGGGGGTGGGGCAAAGGTTACAGACACCATAATGAAGGAGGGGTCTTTCATTTAAGAGTGACTGAGGCCCACTGTTTTGGATGAAGGACAATGTTGACCCATAGGTGGGTATATAATCGCTTCCCCGCTCACCTATGCAAATGTCCCCAGTAGCTGCTTTTAGCAGCTGCTGCTCCATGCAAACAGGTCAAATGCCACAAACGAGAGCAAACAGAGATGTTTGTCGCAGGAACACGGAGACTAGAAGCAGAGCGGAACAGCAGCAGTGCAAGCGGCTCGTCTGGCTACCGACTGCCAAAGAGAGCCTGATCGTCAGAAGGCGAACGGCAATGGGCCGCGGAGCTTCCCGCAAGTGCCAAGAGAGCTCCAAACGGCACCACACACTCCCGTGGGCACCCCCAGCTCGCATTTCCAGAGAACGAAAGCTGCCAAACTGTTTTTGGTCATCGATGTACGATGCCAGCAAAACAGAAACTTTACAGGAGCGTTTGGCCCCAGTCAAACACAGCTACGAGCTAATAAAGTCAAACGGGAGCAGCAGAAAGACACTGCACACGTCACAATATAATAGGCCTATCAAGATAATTAAAGGCAAACAACAAGCATATAGCATGAAAGAGTATTTAGATGTATTTAGAATTTAGAGAAAGACTAAAAGGAAAAAGACTGAACTACGGCCTGAGTATTGGCCAGCAGGTGGCGTGTTGATTAGCATTTCAGACTCAGACAGGTATAGGGGTGCAGGCAAACTAACCGTGTCATTCTGTATAGTGCAGGGTCATGTACAAGGCTGAGGGATGGATGGATGGATGGATGGATGGATGGATGGAATTCCCCCCCCTCCCCCATTAACTGTGTGAAGTGAGTAATGCAGTCAAATAGCCATTCTTTAAAAATCATTCTATGGGGCTATGCCTAATCTTGGCCAGTGGGTGGCGGTGTTCAGTGTTTACAAGGTGGGCCTGTATCCCCATAGACAGCCTAGCTTCCCACGGCTACGCCCAGCATGTGGACCATGATATTCACATCACCCCACTTACACTATTCATCTACATAGTCACACAATTCATCCACATATTCTGGAAGGTGCAATAACCAGACACGTGGATAAGTGTTCAGATTCAGCGGTGGGGGGGACATCAGGTCACCCATGTTTAAGGTGCATAGATTTACGGCCTGCGGAGTGCATTGCGGGGCCCAGCAAAGGGGCAAAACATGCCTGACATTTCAAAGCAGGACCAAGTTCCTCCTGAGAACAGAAGGAGTGTTTGCCTAATGCAACGTGAGAAGGTAAATCAGCAAGACAGCATGGGGGAGGGTGCGACAGCGAGCCCCTGGGGCGGCTGCCGGCGCTGGGCGGGTGTGTGAGAAGGCAGCATGCAGACGGCAGGAGAAACAGCCATCGGTGTGCAGCGGAGCTCAGAGGCTGAAGCTGATGCGGCAAAGTGGCAGGGGTTCAAGGTGAGGAAGGTTGGGGGGAGGGGGGCAAAAAACCACACCCCATCGGGACTGTGGGTAACGCACCCTAATACATGCCCAGCAGTAAGACAGGACTGAGATTAAAAATCAGCCCTGGACTTTAGCCTATACAGCCCCACCACACATATGTGCCTATGACGAATTTTGCTGAGGCCTCCTGACCCACAATCCACCCCCTTCATCTGAATCAGCTTCGCATGTGGCTGCCGAGTCCACATTCTCACAACAGAAACAACTTCTGTGGAAAGGGGGAAGATGGGACTCCCATGCCTGTATGAATAACATGCCACTTACTAATTACATCACACTATACTGCACCACACTATACTACACCATACTACACTATACTGCACCACAGAACACTACACTACCCTATACCATACAACACTACACTATACCACAGCTGTTCAGCACATATGTAGAGCAACCCTTGAAGTTGTGGCCCATGTCCTTTTCCCTAAACTGCTCAATAATTTACTTGAGCTTTACAAGCCCCCAAAGTTGATGACAGACTGGATGCATCACACTGATGAGTGAGTTTCTCTGGAAAAGTGTCAGGATGTACAGAAGCTGCTGATGGCCAAACAGAACATGCGGCCACCGTATCCCACCACATGCCACAGACCCGTAGGCGTGTGAAGGTGTCGCCTGTGTGTGGTCCACCAAGCAGCCCCACTAAATGAAATTCAAAGGCTACATGACATTATTCTTGTTCCCAGGTTGGGAGATTCACGCTTCTGGGAAAATGTTCTGAGGGCAGAAGGAAAAATAATTGGTTCAGAAAGATAACCAATTAGATTGTAGAGGACGTGGGTCCAAGCAACTGGAGTAGGCAGGACCAAGACTCTGATCTGATTGATTGGTCCCACCTCGTCTAGTTGCTTCTCGTTGCTTCTCCCCTCAGAACATTTTTGTGTAAGTAAAGCTCCCATGAGCGAGATTTGCCCTGGGGAAAAAAAATACAAAAACAGCAACGAAAGGTTGAAGATGACTGTGGAGAAAGCCACACCATATTAATGCTTCTTTGGTTAGTTACATGCTTTCATGTCACTCTTCATTAAAGCATCTCTCGTTTTTCTTGCTCTTAATACATGAATCCCAATTTCCGTGTCACACTCTAGGACTGGGGTGTCATTCAGAGCTCCAGAGCTAAGCTGAGCTTCTCCTGACTGCCCCTCCATGCACAGCTGTTTTTCCCTTAACCATCCTAGAGGGTGCTGTATGAGAAATTGCAGGTCAAATTGCAGACCTTGCTAAAGTCACACTCACACATCAGTTTATTCTAAAGCTCCTCTCCAACGATATGATGCAAACATGCATTTTTACTGTGAAGGGCCATCAATTAAGATTTTTTTTTTTCTTCTGGGGGCGAGTTCAGTGATGCTACAATCGAAGCCCCAGCCCTAGAAGCCTTGCATCTTGTACCCCACTGCCTCCCAACACGTGGCACCTAACCAGCAGCCTAAAGTTTATTGCACAAGACAGCAGGTATTTCAGCAGGTGATGGATCTGTGACCATGTCCAGAAGGTTGTGAGTTTGAATCCCATGGCCAGCAGAGTAATCATATTGCCACTGGGCCCTTGATCAAAGCCCTTAACCCCAACTGCTCCAATGGCCCTGCCCTCTGACCCCAAGCCTTCATCACATTTACTCATAAGTACATATAAAAGCTGCCATGTTTACTGGCTGCACGCTCTGGTGTGCAAATGTGGGTAAGTATACAGGGTCAGGCCTACCCAGCAGTCAAATTCACATTTACGCTGATAGACCTGATTCTTGTCCTCTTTACCCAAGAAGCATTTGCATGTGCCCCCCAGTGACTGCGCTTGTGTTCCTCTCATTTACTGGACACACCGTGTGAGAAGAGCCACTCTGAAATGTCACAGTGTTCCTGTGGCTAATCTACAAGGCCCAGCTCAATAGCAGCGTGGTGTAGATCCCAAAGCAAAAGCACATACAGTCGGGGTGTCCTGGGCATCGGCCACGTCTTAATGACGAAAGAATGACCACATTAGCTGCTTAATGACAGATAGGAGCCTGGCTTTTATAAAAAAAAAAACAGCTTTAAAAATAGGCTGTCACCTTCATGGGCAAACAATGCAGCGAATGAAGCATGTTTGTCCTCTGAAAATGACAGGAAGCAGGGCACCTACAGCTGGGCTTGTGGGCCTCAGCCACTGGTCACACCCCCAGCTCCCAGAATGCACCTCGTCAGAGATAAAGTTACACTCTGGTGCCTATAGGTATAGGAAACCATCTGTCTGTCTCGTGTACACACTGCATACTCTGACAACATATTTTCCAAATGTACTCCATCATTAATATGTCAGATAACGGCAAGAAACCATCTGGGTTTCAGTACACATGGAATCCCTTTTAAAATATTAATCAGCAGCACAACGCATTATTTTTCAAATGAGTCCCTGCAGCTGACATAGAGCTGAAAGTTAACATTAAAACAAGAAGAGCACAGACTGACACACGCAGACCTCCTTTAGAAAACGACACGAAAATACATCCCAGCTGGATTTCCTCCAAATAGAGACTTAAGAAGGCAAATTGAGGAGTGATAGCCAAACAGGGGCCGCGGTTGCTGCGGCAACGCGCAGCCGCATCCTTTGACTCTTATCTCTGCTGCCGACGGGTCTGCTGGCGTAGCAGCAAGTAAAAAGCGGGGAGGACAGCGTCCGGCTCATGCGTCGGCAACGGCAAAGCACCTCAGGTAGACGTGAGGAACATCACAGGCAAACTAGTCATTCGCTTTTACTCAGGCATCTGACATAGAGCAACAACAACAACACCACAACGTACAGGCACGTCACGGCAGACAGGAGCAGAAGGTATTCTTAGAACCGCCAATATTCCCATCAATTAATATTGGCACAGGGTTGTATGAATTTCAGTGCTTCCATAAACAATCTTAGCTTAGCTTTTACATAAAATATGGTAGGATAACCTAGCAATGGTGCTATTATTGTATAATGTGTATTAAAATGATGATAGAGAAACTCGGTTAAAAAAATGAAATATCCCTTTTACAACCGTTTCATTTAAGAGCGACAGAAGCATATCAGCTTATCATTTCAGAATACCTAAATGGCCTGCCCCCCCCCAAGCTTCACTCTCTCCTGTATACGTGTCTCAAAGCAGAGCATGATGGGGTACACGATAAGAAGCATTTCAATGTACCTGTACTGGTGCAAACTGCAAAATATAGAATTGTTTCACGTCGTTATGCAAGGTTACGCACCTGTTTCCATAAGAAGACATCGGCCTCGTTGAGCTTCCATGAGATAACCACGTGCACGGCCGAGAGCAGCACCCCAGTGATGACAGCAGCTCTCATTCTCACCGGCAGCAGCGTGTAAATGGTGTGGATGAAGAACACGGTCCACCATATCCCCTCTGAGGCACTGCGCGGCTCCACCAGCAAGACCCCGACCACTTGAACCACTAAGACGACCAAGATGACGAGATAGCAGACGATCCACATGTGGTCCTGGTGGAACCCATTCCTGTTACATAATATCATGAGCAGAACGATGAGGAGGATAGCCAGTGAGAAGACCACCACATAAGGCACGCGGTACGCTTTTCCAGCGCAGTGAAAGCCCAGCATGACCGCACAGACCAGCACCAGAACGGCCATGAGCATCGTCAGGCTGCTCTGATTGAGCCGGAAAAAGTAGCGCTGGTAAAGTCTCTCCAGCTTCTCCGACTGGAACTTCTTGGACCTGAAGACCTGCATGACATTGCTGCAGCAGGACACCATGGAGAAGTAGACCTCGGGCACCAGCTCCTCGTCACCTTTGGCCTTGGGCCTCCTGTCCTCCAGCCCCAGCTCCACAGAGCGTGGCCTCACCTCCCCGTCCACAAGCTTCGGGGAGGACCTGTTATTGTTCTGGCCCTCCTCCCCGTGCTCCTGCCACGCCGACTTGGACCTGAAGCTGACTCGGCTCACGGTGGTCGCAGGACGGCCGGGGTCCCGCTCCAGCTCATCCACATCCCTCCATCTGCTGCTGGCCCGGCCCAGCTTCCGGCTTAGAGTCCGGCTCGGGTACGGGCACCCATTGGCCATGGACTCAGACTCAGCCCAAGCGGACCTGTGTTCGGTGCCCTCTCGGGGCCCGGGGGGAGCCACGGCGGGGGGGCTCACGCTGTTCGACCGGGACATGATATACAATTAAAATGTATCAAATAACAGGGATTAAACTAAATAAGAGCGCAGGCGTGAGATCAGCTCCCGACACCTTCCCATCGCTTTACCAGCGTGTATTTACCGTCATCTCACAAAAGTACCAGTCAGATAATATCAATTTCTGGGCTTGGCCAGGAATTTGCATACAGTCCATTATTTCCTAGAATAACGACATCCTAGAATGTACTACACGTGTCAGTTAAATGTTTCCGTAAATCAACTTAATGAAACAACGTTGTTACATTGAATCACCTTACTTGTTACATTTACTCATCTTACGCGAAAAAAGGGAATAAGCGACATTAATTACACTGCAGCCAGTAAAGCGCCATTAATACATAAAAACAGATGATCAGACACAGGCGGGTTTCTCCCCCATCGCCGGCGGTCCTTCTGATTCAGTCCCCCGGGGTTTTAAATCAGCCTCCCCGGCACTTCGTGTCCGCGGAGGTGCGGCGGGTCCGAGACCTAGGTACCGGCCTCACGGAGCACCGGGGACGCGCCTCCGCGCACCTGCGCGCCCCCGCAGCTCCGGGGGCGGGGGCGATGCCCGGCTAAGGAGACCTTACTGCCAACGGGAGAAGACAGCGCTTCGCGGTGCCGGGTCCCGCTACAGACCGGGGGGGTCTGATCACGGCCGTAGAACCGGCCGCCTGGCGAGCTGTTTATCCATGATGTTTATCCATGTGCGATCACACCTTTAACAGTGACTCCTTCTGCAGTTAAAACGGGAAAGACAAGCAGCGACAGTGATCCAAAACCGGAGTCTACAGCGCGATGTGCCGGCCGGCCCACTCCTGAAGCCCGCCCCGGATCGATGGGGCATCGCCTCCTCCGCCGTCGGTGGTCTCAGCGTTCGCCATTCAACCAAGTTTGATTCCCAAATCCCGCCCTCTTCGCTTTCCATTGGATGCGCTCCTTCGCTTGCGAGCTTTCATTGGTTTTGGCGAGTGTCAGTAAAAGCCGCTGTCCGACGCTCTGCACTCCGCTCAGTCGCCGCCCGAGCAGTGGGTCCGTAGCTGGACCGGGCCGGTCGGCTGCTCTCAGGTTAAGCCCTGCGGACGGCGGATACAGCCGTACTTTTTAATACATGGTTTCGGAACCCTCTAAGTATGTGGAACGAGCTGGAAACTGTTACCATGGTTGTGGACGAAAATATTTCACCTCCTACACTTACGAAGAGAAACCGCAGTGGTGGATCTGTGGCTATTTGTGGTCAAAACATACAGCCCGGCTGTTTGTGCCCCGGTATCATGGTAGCCGGATCATTTTCAGTCAGTGCAGGTTATCGTGCAATGAAAATGGCTGCATGTATTTCGGTCTCGCAGGTCATTATATCGGCTGGTTTCCCCACACTGAAGCTTTCCTGCCACCTGTTTGATAGAAGCGGGGGGATGGGGCAAGCCACGTTTAACGAGTACTCCTGGGGGATTTAAAGCTACCAACAGATTTGGGATTTCAGGTCAATTGATTTTATGTAAACAATTTACATTCAACAAACAAGTCGATTGTTTTACAACGTTATTTTGAGATATTAAATCAAGGTATAATTAACATCTTATATTGCGAGCACAATTTCAATGTTTATATGTTGTAAATGGAATGGCCTTTGTTTCTATTGCGTGACATATTCTTACCCTTCTGCTTAAATGTCATTTTTTTTTCTACATTTGCCGCCAACACTTTTAATGAATGATCAACAGGCTTCAGTACTGTACGCACTGTGTTCATTATTTGGCCATGGTTTTAATAAACGTTGATTAAATTCCTTTTAAAAAGTCTCCATTTAGTTTTGTTAATTGCTTACCAGAGTTTTCTATGAACACACGGTACGCCTCAGCTATACCTTGTGTAACCGTGAAGTGTGTAATCTCGTCGCTGACATTTTCAAAACTCTTAAAAAAAAAAAAAAAAACGACACTGTGCCAAATATGGATTAGTTACTCAAATCGCCCCACCCGTCAGACCCAGACGTTTTAGGGTTAAAAATAAATCTAATACAAAAGACAGTCTATGCCTGGATCTAAATAAGGAGCACCACAATATACCCGCTAAACATGATTCACAAGATGAAAAGTTAAAGCTGCTGAAAACACTTCAGCCTTTGTCTCTGTCTAATTTCAGACTGAAAACATCACAATTAGATTTCAGGTGGTTCTCTGTGAAATTTTGTCACTGTGTGTGTGTCACTGGTATTTTTTTTTAACGTTTGTGTAACTATACATCAAGCAGGAGCAGTGGAGAAGCCAGTCAGACACTGTGTCTATGCGAAGTGCTTCAGTGGTACATACGGGCCCATGCCACTAACACGGGCGCACTGGTTATTACCGTGGAAATCAATGCGCTGCATCATTTTTGTGTCGATATCACAAGGTTTTGCTTCTTCGTAGCATATGGTTTTTGCAGCAATATTTTCCTGATGGCTTAATGAGATCACAAAGTTTTACCTGTTCAATATGTCTTTTTATCATTTGACTTAGTTGGTAAAGGATATTCTAAGCGCTACTACTAATCCTTCTTATCAGATGAGTTATTTATGCATTTCGTGGACAAGAACCGCGCGAAGCAGAAGACTGACGTGCGGCAGAGAGAGCACTGCTGCCATCGTGTGGCCATGTCTGGAATTAGCAGTTAGAACACCTACTCTGTTCTCAAGTTTGTGTACAATTTTACTCTATGTACTTCCCTTCGTTACTCATTTTTTTTACTTCAGTTTTACTTCACTTGATCTGTAGGAGGACACAGACATGAAGAATCCTGTACTAATCAATGGATTATCAACTGAGCAGGTAGAGATCCGTTTGATGATACACATTGCACCTGTTGGTGTGTTAACCTCTCTTCCAGTGACTGAGGCTCACACGTCACCTTTTCACAGGCAAACACATGCGCAGTATCTATACCACTCTTCACAAACATTCTTCATAAAAGATTAAAAAGGATCTCAGTAATTCTGAGGGAAAAAAACACTGTGCATCATTTCATGTACTATTCTGCTGTTTATGTGGTTTATTTTACCACATATAAAAAATGCATATCACATTAGCAATGAATGACTGTAACTGAGATGGTTGAATTGTGGAAATTCTATGGTCCATTATCAATTGTTGGATTCTCCACGCTCAGTCATGACTGTCCTCATTAGTGTGCAAGTCATGAGCATCTGTGGGTTATCAGCAGTAGCTTACACTAATCACAGCCAATGAGGACTCTATACGAATCAGCCCATAGGCTTCTGGCCAAAGTCCTGGCATGCTGAGCAAGTCTCACCTTTGGCACTGCGGCATGAAGGGTGTTCCAGGCTGAATCCGGATACCGCATGTGACCAAGAACAGGGCAGAGATAAGAGTAATATGAAAAAGCACTTTTATTCCCATGTTCAGCGTTTATTGGAAATATATATTGGTTGTATTACTTGATATATTATACAAAGTATAGTCATATGTTCTTAAGGAAATGGTCCCATGCAAAACTGGACTGAAAAGCCCAATATTGTTTTACATTCAGGTTTTCCAGCTAATGTCACACAGGGAAGCAGAGGGCAAAAGGGTCTGTTTTCATCTGCATGCAGCATTACATGGCACTGCACTGGCGATTTTAAATGCATTTCAGTTTTGGTCGCAATCCATGCCCATGCTGATCATCGTGTATGCCTGGCGGTCTCTGAGAAAAGAGCGGGTGGGGGGGGGGGGGCGACGTGGGTGGCAGCGTTACGCACTGAGAAATCACCATCTTTCAAACTGCAGAACTGGGAGCTGGCAGAGAAAGAACACTAGTAGCCAGGGTCTACCAGAGGAAACTTTTTTTTTTTTTTAAGTGAAAAAGGAGCACATTATCAGGATTACAAACAAGAAGCTCATTCCAGAAAGATAAAAATCATAAAAAGATTTTGTAAAAGCCCATATGAAAGGATTATTTAACGTCTTGCAGGATGTCATAATAATCAAGATGGTAACAAATTACTTTTGATACATAGATGTAGTGCACTGGCCACAGGATCGCACAGCAAAGGCAGACAGACGCAACCGGTTCTGCTTGAGCGACACCCCTAGACAGCTACGCCCACTGAGGATGGCCCGGGCCCCGTCAAAAGGCAGCAGCAGAATGCAACTCCGAGTTTATCAATGGGTGTGCCAAGTAAATGACATTCCAAACATAGTCTAGTGTTTAAAAAGAATAGTGGACAAGATTAAGAATCAGTTATATTCATTTAAAAATTAATCAAATTAACTGATTTTCTGTTTGCATGGTAAAATTCTGACTACATGTCAGGCATAACTGACCAAACCAACTATGAAACTGACATTATCCAACCAGTACACACACCATTAGTGACATTCCAACTACAAACAAAACGAAACAATGCAACTATGCACAAAACAATCCACATGCCTACAGCAATCATGTTATTCAGCTTCTAATTTGAAGGGGATGTTTACCCATACAATGGTTTAGAGATTTTTTTTTTTTTTTTTTGGAGAATGTAAAAACATGTGGAAGCCCAATGGGATTCAGAGGGAATGACACGTGCAGGTCACAGTTTCAATGCATTCACTCACCGCCCATGAACAATTCGGGTTCATTTTTTATTTTTAACACAGCATGTAGAACAGAGGAATGTTGCTTTTAATCAGATGTCCTGAGAGCAGTTAACTTAATCAACTCATTAACCAGAGAGTCAAAATGACCGTCGGTGTCATTGGTTTAATATTCTACACAGTTAGCATTAGGACACCATGGTGTCTGCATTCACTTTTTGGAAAATGCACGTTTATGATAAATTTACTACAAACACATTGACTATTTGGAAAATTTATGTAGTAAAATCAGTGATCGCTTGGGTGAGGAGGCGGGCTCTCCTTGGTGAGAAGGCCTTTTTATTGGCCGGGCCAACGTTCACAAACTTGTCCTCCTTCACTGGATTGGGCCATTCTGGTTGGGTTACTCTTCCTTGCTGGACCCCTCTGTGTGGCCCAGCACCTTCTTTCTCTGCCGCAGCATGTGGAAATAGAGCTGTGGGAAGACTGGGAGGGAAACGGGAGCTGTTACAGCCCAAGGATCCATCGCAGACGGACCCAGCACAGCACAGTCTAGCACATTTTTAGGTAGGGAAATCACATCAGCAGAAGTGGCAATTTCAGGTCCAGAAAGTAAAAATACAGACCAAGATTTTGCTTCAACCAACCAGCTGAGCATAAAGAGTCACAGTTAAATACTACACAAGTGGTTGGTTGAAACAAAATCCTGGCCTGGATTTTTACTTTCTGGACCTAAAATTGCCACCTCTGCACATCAGCCGGGATGTCCCCCGCATTACTCCTACATGCATGTTAATGAATCGAACCCGTTGCTGTCCTTCCATATTTGTACTGTACTTGGTGTAAAACTGTAGTAAACTGGAAATTATCTGTGTGAGCTGCATGCATTACGACGACGCCAAAAGGCTCAGAAAGGCCTTTAGGTAGATTTCACCAACTTACTGGGAATGTAGGAGATCATGGTGAGGATGAGGAAGGTGTAGTAGTCAAAGGAGAAGTTGTACTTGTTTGGCAGCGTGACGGAATAGAGGCCGGTCTTCTGGACGAAGGGCAGGGCAGCGTAAATGGTCAGCAGCTCTCCCGCCACCCCCATGGGGTACAGCACGATGAAGAGGGTGTACCTGGGCACCGGCACACACATATGCAACGCCTCAATAACACAAAACACGGCTGGAGTGCATGCACCGGCACACCTGGGTTGGCAAACAACAGGGGCATCAGGGACCCATGTTCAGTAATGATGTCGTATTCGCATTTCTCGCTCTGGGGAAAATTGTAATGCCTTCATAGCAGAAATGAGTTGCATGCAGGTTCAGAGCCAGAACCTTCAACAGTAAATCCTTCATGGCCCCTCAAAAATGAATGAATGAATGAATGAAGAGCCAGAGAAGTGGCACAAGTATCTTTTAACCCCTATCAAAGTCTTCAGTATATGCACATATATCATTTACACTGTACTGTGGATGTGCTCAAAACAATGTCCCAGAATTCATGCCTATAACCGCTCTGACAGCAGTGTGCTGGTCACTGGGAAAACGCTGGGCAGCAGGCAGGAGGAAACCCTCTGCATTTAAATGTATGATGTGTCACAAAGAACCATGGGGAAGTCCAGCTTTCTGAGACCCAGTTTTTGTAGTTAAGGAGATGGTCGTGATTTTGGAGACACTAATCAGCAGGGATTGAAAAACAACTTTGTAAAATCTGCCTAGTTCAGGGATTTTCCCCTTTATGTCATAGATGTAGGGATAATATTTCATAAATCACATTGCAATATTTAGGTTACTTCATTCTCACCAAACCAAATTTTCCCTGAACAGTGCAAAAGCCACAGAAAGTCACGCATTTTTCCATGCTAAACTGGAGCTACATCTTTAACCAATGACTACAGGTAACACTGGATGGAAACCAATGAGTATGAATCAGACACATTCACTCCAACAGAGCATGCAGACAACTCCTATGATGTCCTCAGTTAAGTCTGTTTCCCGATGAATGTGACACACAAAAAAAAAAAAGACATGAACTTGCAAGATATTTGGATGCGAATTTGATGGATCAAAAACTTTCACACTTTCAAAAACTTTGAAAAGAATAAGGCTACAATACTGGATACATGCAATTCTAAAAAAGTATATACTTTAAAATGGGTATTCCAGCAGCTAATTCAGGATAGATTTAATACTGAAAACATGGCAGCAATTTCCATTCAGTTTTTACCTTGTAATTTAAATGTTTATATTATTAAAAGAAGCAGGATGCGAACTACTATCGGACAGGGCCACCCCTAAGTGGGGAGAATGGGAAAGTAGCCCAGACATTATTGAAAAAAGGAAAGGTCGATCCACCCACAACCCACCAAATCAGCATTTTTTAAATTTATCGTCCGGCACTGAATATCAGTATCTGGGAGGCCAGCCGTTGAACTAATCTAAATCAGATCAAAAAAAAAAAAAAAAAAAAGTGGCATTCTTCCATCACTACATGCTACTGTCGTTAAAAAAAACCAACAAATCACATGTAAAAACTGAAGTCGAGCTCTCGCCAAATAAAAGACTGATCACGACAATGCGACCATGTATGAAAGCCTTACAAATATAGAAATGTGTCAGAATGATGCTTCAGAATGGACTGTGTGAAAAGGTCTTAAGAGTGAACATGTGCCATCTGTTAAAATGTAAATTCATGCTTAATTATATTTAACCTTACAGATGCTCACATAAAACACTGCCTTCTCTCTCATGTTTTAAGGAGCAGTGGAGTGAGTGCCTCATCACTCGCTTCCCAGGAAGAAGGCCAAAACACATCCCACAGGTCCCTGGCTACCAAGCCACTTGTTGCTATGGCACCACCACATGCTCCATGTCAGGTTACGCGAGGTTACATCAGGACGTAGACCATAAATTACTACAAAAAAACCAATAATTGTTCCTGTTTTCCTCTCTTCTGTGAAAGTCCACACTGCCACCTACTGAAAATACTTAACCAATCATCTTGCACATTTGTGGTTGATGCACATGGATGCGGCAGGTTTCGGGCAGACATAAAAATCTGCGCTACACGCAGATCGACCGCAGTCTTCCGCAGCCAACCTCTGATGATGAGATTTACGTGAAGCCCCTCGTCCGCAACCGAAGGCGCACACGGAAAAGTGAAGTATGAGTTGGTCTAGACATAGACAGTCCTATTTAACATATTTGGGTCTAAATTCACAGATATAGCCCTCGACTTCCATTGTGTTCCTACAACGGTTGTGCTAACGAGAGCTCCATGTAAACTGTGCTGACCCGTTTTCATTACATGTTTTTTTTTCCTCCCGTTTTTCACACATATAAAACACATGATCAACATCGTTTTAAACATTACTCTGTATGGACTTTTATGTACAGCTACTTGGATCCCCATAGCGACCATGCAGCTTGCCATCTGCTGCGCAGGCATCGCAGGGAGAAGCACATAGATGCAGAGCTGGCATTCTTCACAGGCCCTGCAAACAGCGCATCGACACACCGCCACTGATGGTAGCATGTTACCGGCAGATATTCAGTCATTAGACAAGAAAAAGGACAAACTCATGTTGAGGATTAAAATATCACAGCGGTATCAGGAACTGCTGCATTACTGCTTTCATGAGATGTGGCTGGATGCAGCTGTACCAAATATGGGTGTATACTCTGCTGGGATTCAGTCCATCACAAGGACAGAACACTGGACTTTAGTAAGTGTAGGGCTGGTGGAGTATGCTTTATGGAAAATGCTCATTAGGAAACCGATGTTACAGCTATGGTTAGACACGGCTCCCTGCACGTTGAAGTACTAACTACAGTGCCAGTCAAAAGTTTGGACACGCCAAGCCACCTATAAAGCAAAGTGATAGAGTGTCACATCACATGACCTGACCACCTGGCCTAAACCCAGTAGAGACGGTTTTGGAGAGTTTGATCAGAATGAAGGAAAAGCAGCCAATGAGTGCTGATGTGGGACCTTCAGGACAGCCGGAGAAGCATCCCAGGAGGCCACCTTAAGCTGGTGTAGAGGAGACAGTAGGGTCAGACAGAGCCTGGAGCAGCTAGGGTTAAGGGCCTTATTCACTCTGCTGACCAGGGGATTTGAAATGGCAACCTTCTGAATTGCAACACACAGAGCTGCTCCACCAATTAATTTTTAATAATCTTTTGCCAATGCATAATTCCATATATATTTTATAGTTTTGATAACTTTATTCTAAAATGTTAAATAAAAATAGTACAAATAAACCTTTCTATGAGTGGATGTGTCCAAACGTTTGACTAGTACTGTATAAGCCTGCCTTGAGAATACAGTTCAGTCATCCTCATAGCAGTCCACATTCCATCTCAGATAAATCTTACACACTGGACAAACTGTATGGGGCTATTAAACTGGAGAATTCACACCCACAGGCTGCCTTTACTGGTGTGGGGAACCTCTGCAGAACAAGCATGAAGGAAATTTGGCCCAAATTTTATGAACACAAAGTTCCCATCCATGGTAATCAGACCTTGTTAAGGATAGTTACAGGCACCTCACCAACCAAGCCTATGGGAAAGCTGCATAAATAGCATAAGACCATTAGCAGGGCAGTTCAGCAATCTAATGTAGATTCTATCAGCAGACTCCAGGATTGCTTAGAATCAAACTCGTACTACAGGACGCAGCAAATACACAGACGCTGTCATACTCCTGTAAGTGTGGAGGATGTGGTTCCAAAAATCAAAGTTCAATCATTCGCATATCAGAAGCCCTGTGTAAACAGTGCCGTTTGTGCCAAATTGAGGCCGCAGACGAGCGCCTATAACTCTGGAGACCCAGAAATGTATAGGAAAGTCAAATATGACCTTCAGCAGACTATGGAGGTGGTCAAAATGAAATGCAGGAGGAAGGTAGAGTCCAATTACCATGACTGCGACCTCAAGCAAATGTGGTACAGTTTACAGTCAATACCGGTTTACGAAAGAAGGGAAATCGAAATGGAAGGGAAGTATGCCTCAAAAGTCAAACACCTTTCTAATGTCGCTTCGAAAAAAGCAACTTCAATGTGACCCAGGTCAGTCCCTCACACATCCTAACAGAGTCTGAGGTGAGCAGAACCTTTAAAAATCAGTAAAGTACTGGGCCCAGACGGCGAACACGGCCGTCCAGAGAGACTCCACCACCCAGCTGGCAGGGGGCGTCACTGATATTCTCACGCTCTCCCACGATGCCATCTTGTTACACAAAGTCCACCATTATACCTGTGCCCAACTACCGTCCTGTGGCACTGACATCTCTGGTCATGAAGTGTCTTGAACATTTAGTCAAATCACACATCTGTTCTCTTTCTGCAACCTTGGACCCACTGACCCAAAGATGCCATTGCTATGACAATACATACTGCTCCAATACACTTGGTCAGGACCAACACATACAGTAGAGTACTGGATACTCTTATAGATCACAGTTCAGCATTCGACTCAATCATGCCTGCCCAGCTCACCTGTAAACTACAGACTCTACGGATGATATTGGACTTCGACAAATAGGCCTCAGGTAGTTAGAGTTAGTGACTGCACCACGTCTACAAGATTCCTGAGCACTAGCACACCACCGGGGTATGTCCTCAGCCCCCTCTTGTACTCCACGGCCACACACGACTGTACTGCCGAGCATGCCTCTAAAGTTACTCTTGCATTTGCTGATAAACATCCTGGACCTCATCACCAACGGCAATGAGAGAACAAACTTGTGCCTTATCACAGTCGTACCAGGAAAACAATCTTTGCCTCAACACCAGCAAGACGGAGATGATTGTGGACTTCAGAAAGTTACAAGGCGGGCTGCACGCCCCTATATACATCGATAAAGCTGAAGTAGAAAAGTTTTAGGCTCCTCAGTACACACATCACTGATGCCCTATCCAGGTCCAATGTAGTAGCCAAACATGCACTCCAGAGAGTCTATTATTTGCATAACCTGAACTACAACATGCCTCCTCAGCAGTTTCTACAAATGCATCACAGAGAGCATCCTCACAGTCTGGTATGGCAGTTGCACCATCCACAACCGTAAGGTCCTGCAGAGGATTGTGAGGACTGCAGAGCAGAACATAGGCTCCAAACTCCCAGCCCTGCAGGACATCTAGCACACACGCTGTGTGAGAAAAGCCCACAGAATCACAGACTGTTCCCACCCAGCACACAGGATGTTCTGCAAGCTTCCATCTGGTCGGTGGCACTGCAGCATTGGATCACGGACTAACAGGCTTAAAAACAGATTTGCACAGGCCATCGGATTGATAAATTCCATGTAGCCAGGTTACAATAATTGCTGCTGCTGAAATATGTGTTATCGCTTTTTTTTTTCGTACACTGCATATTACATCTACTGTCCACTGAACATCCGTCTGTTGACAGGTATTCACTGACTTTGCAACTTGTTCGTTGATTATTGGGGTCGGGGGCACTTTAGACATTTCATACTCTTATTTTAAATTTTGTGTATGTCTAAATTTGAACCATGTTCACACGACCCTTCTCATAACCATTGCAGTGCTTGGCTGACTCTGTTGATAATGCACATGACAAATAAAGGACTTGCAATGCAAGATGTTGGGAGTAGGACTGATGGCTGCCTCACCTCGCCCACTTAATGAGATAGGGCAGATGGTTGAGAAGGCTGAACGTGTAGAAGGAGTAGCGGATGATCTCCGTTATGGTCCAGGCCACAACAAACAGCAGCACGCTGTCTTCGTTCTGAACCTGGCAGAGGGAAGCAGCAGGAGAGGGAGCTCAAGCAGAGAGTCAGGAAGCCCAGAACAGGTTAGCGGAGACCATGCACTGCAGGCAGCGACCGCTACACTCCACACGCAGCATGGAAGGACACGACCTCTGTGGCTGATGCAAAAAAGAAGAAATCAAAGCAGCGCCGTCACTGCACCAACTGCAACGGCAGGCAGAAATGTTAATGGGAATACAGCAGGTCAGATGGTCAGTTAGGCCACGCCCATGAACATATTATTCAGTGCACGCTCTCAGATATCCGCAGAAAACTTACAGATGGTGGACTTCGGCAAATTGTCCTGTCTGGGATGAACGAACAAAACCTCAGTCGTCACAATACCGCACTTTAGGGGCACAGTTTTCTCCCCCAGCACACTGACGACTTCAGATGAAGGGAAGACTGACACTGACTCTCACAACTTCTAAGAAGAGAGAGATCATTCAGAAGGCGGGCAGGACGTACCTCCCTCACGCTGTGTGTCACCGCCCAGGTGAGGAACACGCGAGACATCACCTGGAAGCCCGTCAGGACCACAGAGGACGGAACAATTCCTGTGTGCAGAGGAAGTACAGATGGGAGAAGGCAACAGCAAGTAGGACAGGGCCAGGTACTCATTAGATGGCGGGGGAAATGGTGAACAGGCATCGATGTTAATTTCTCACCTTTATTAGACTGACAACATTGCAATTAATACAAAAAATAAATATGGACACGAATGTACTGGCTATAACAAGAATGCCTTATTCTGTTATATGGCTCTGGGAAAAATTAAAAGACCACTCTATACATTTTAAAAATCTGCATTTTTAAATCCAGGTTTAATCCTGGTTCCGCTGGCGGAAGGCTACAGTGCGTAGCAGGCTGCTTCCAAGCTCAAAGTTTCTAAAACAGCAGTACACAAGGACAATATGAAGCAGGAGACACTGGCGATAACCAAAAACCAGCCAGGTAGAGGGCAGAATCAATTTATCCAGCAATGCCTCATAAATTGGAGGATGGCCTCAAGTGACCTTCAAAAAGAATGAGAGACATTAAGTGGTTTGAAGTGCACTGCTAGGACATTTCATAACAGGCTCCTAGAAGCAGGACTGAAGACCCATAAAGCAAAGCAGCAGCCCTTTATCAATAAGAAGCTGAGGAGAGCCAGGCTGGAGTTTGCAAAAAAAAAGGTATATTTTATACAGCTGCCCAGTCATAAATTGAGGAATGAGTGAAACTGAAAATTGTGCTGTGGTCTCAGTTTTTTCCAAGAGCTGTATTTAATTGCATCTAATCAACCCTCGTGTCATTATAATAATACCATGACTGCCATTAGCCGAGGTCATACTATGGGGGGGGATGGAACAACTTTTTTTTTTTCTTTTTTTTTTTTTAAAATAAAATCTCTCTGGCTTCCTTCATGATGTAGTTTTTGTTGAGTCAAACATTTTACAGAGAACAGAATAAAAAGAGCTTAACTGGGTTAATGGTTATAGTGATTTACATTTACTCCAGTTCCTGCTCTTTAAAGTTACATTTTACAACTTGCAAGCTGCTACACTTAAGCGTGAGATTATTACTACTGAAAGAGATAAAATCATTGTAGTATAATAAAAATAATGAGGGGAAGAAAATGGAGCAGAGAGTTGCTTTTTCAAGCCAGCTGAACTACATCCCGCAGAGCAGTTTCCAGTACTGGGACCCACGAGTGGCTGGGAGCAGGGCAGCAGTACAGCTCAGTTCCCATTATGCATTTTCTGGTTCCCTTTGGGTTAAAGCATCCACTTTCAAACCGTCACTCCTCCTGTCAGTATCTTTCTGCCCGGCTTGCTGATAACATCTGACATGATCAGCAGGAGGCAGTGACCTCCGGTGAGCTGGCGGAATATGGAGGGTCCCTGCCCTGTCTTGGCTTCAAACTGCTAATGACGAAATTGTGGACTGCGAAACAAACTATGAAGACATCAGTCCTATCATACCAGGGCCAACAGTGTTAGAACGGTACTACTACCCTAAGACTGAACGACAAAAAAAAAAAGAAAAAAAGAGCTGGCTAAGAGTGGCTTTTTGTTAAAATACAAGGACAACTTACCCACACCGCAATGTAAAATCTGGTGGGGATAAAAAGCCAAATACGCTTATGTTAGAAAATTTTTAAAGTGTAACGACACACAGTCTTAAGCATAAAAAAGTGAACAGCCTAAGTAAAACACCAAAAACACATTTAGACTGAATCCAAAGGTTAACACCAGCTGCCAAAACCAACTGTGCATAGTTGACTAGCTACATTTCCTTACAGCATCGTACAGGTGGTCTTTGAAATTGAACAGTTAATTCCCAAGGCAGTTGAAATCATTGATGAAAACAGTGAATGGCGTGTTCATCAGTAAACACCATGTAGACACTGTACAGCAGCACTGTCGCTACGAGTCCAAGAGCACCCATATTAGCAGCTGGGTCACATGAGCAGAGACATGCACACGCAAAGCCAGTCAGAGCTCAGATACCAGATGCCATCTCTGACTCAGCCAGGTCAAAAGTCTCACTTGTGCCCCCTTACACTCACCTCCAGGATTGCACCAGTTTGAAAGAACTTAAGCGGCTTCTCTATGGAGTAGTATAGGCCATGGTAGCTGCCTTTGGCCAAATATGCCCGCACCAGGCCCACTGCGATGACGAGCCACCTGAGATGGAGAATCCAGGATCAAAATCACCTGCAGATCTTATGCAAACACCACCTTCAATACATGAAATGTTCTTCATTACGGTTCAGTACCAATGCAAATACAAGGTTGTAGAATTTTTAGTCAGTGATGTATAATTTCTGTATTAAACATAGGAAGTGTGAATACTAGATTTGATTCAAATAAAGCAGTACAACAAGAAATATAGCCTGCATTTCCCTTATTCGTTATAATCCTTTCTATGCAGAAAGATCTAGAAACCTCATTTATTATATTCTGTACTGCAGCCAAGAATCACTCCAAGTACATTTCGGCATGACTTACCGTTAAATGGCACGAGTGATAATTAAGGAAATTATTCTGTATACAAGAATCTTAATCTCAGTTTAAGACAGGCATGTATACTTCATAAATGCAGACCTGCATAACAGGTAGTAAAGCTAAACAAGACCAACTTCCCTCTGCTCCTGCGTTGCGAAATATACTGAAATTTGAAATTAAACTAAAAGGTAGTGAACAGGGAAGCGGCTTTTCGGTCTCCTCTTAGTACCGTGTGAGCCTTTCGACTAACCATAACCCCGAGTCTAACTAGCTGCGCAGGTACCCATAATCCGGAGCCTATAGCTGCGCGGCTCATCAGCTAGCATGCTATGGGGGCACGGCGACCTGATCGAGTTCTAACTGAAGAGAAACAATGAAAAAGCCCGCTGCAGAATATAAACCTGTCTTTGCGGCGACGAGCAGATGTAATGAAGGGCAGCGGGTTTCCCGGCGTGTGCACGGGTGAAGGGCACTAAGCGCACGGCCGAACGCTGCCGCTCAGCCCGCCGGGGATCCCTGACGGACCGGTCGGTTATGCAGGAGTGCGGGCTGCAACGCGGCTCCGTATCACAGGGCCAACAAACTAATCTAAATCTGCACTACAGCTAAGATGCAGCGGCTGGAAGGGGGAAACGTGAGACGTTCACATGCACAAATACACACACTTGCATAGATATATACATACATATACATATATATATATATATATATATATAAACGCCTGCATGAACGCTGGAGAAGCATGACAGCCGACGGGCGAGGCGGCTCGCGACAGTCCGCGCGCTCTCCGTGCAACCGCGCGTGCATATCGCCATAAAGTCCATTTACATACCCAGCGGTCATAATCACATTATAAATGACCAAGTAGACCGTGGCCAGCGCCCCAGGTCCCTTCCTCCGTCGCTGGCTCACGTCGTTGTGCGCTGTTTTGCTGCTTCCCAGGGAGTGTGCTGCCATGACTGAAGCCGCCGGCTGTCGCTCCCCTCCCGGACTCTCCGCCGGCCTCCGAGAGGTCGAACAGCGACATCTGTAGAGCTCGGCGGCCACACCTCTAACGGAAGAGGGCGTAAGATGGCTGGCTCACGGGCGGAGAGCGCCGGGGTGCGGTGGCTGTTGTGCGGAAAGGGTTAAAATGCCACAGCCCGAACCGTGACTCGGCAAAGCTAACTAGTTATCTGTCCAATAAAGTAGAAGAACTTACTAACCCATGCCCGATAATATCAATGCACAGTTATAGTGAACACGTCTGAGGAACCATACGGAGACGTGTTCCGCTGATTTTGAAATTACAACGGAAGTATTATATTTAATTTAAATTCACAGCAACAGGTATGAAACTCACAGCAAATGCAAAATTAGTAAAGTACAATTCTAACATATCCCCTAACGCCTTGCAATTCTGCAGTTCAGCACCCCTCCTACAGATGGCAGTCTCATGGCCGCAGTGAGTTGTAAAGGACCCGAAAGGTGTCCGAAATTATGCCTTTTAGTATAAAATAAACGTCGTTTTCAAAAAATATTAATTAGTATGTGGATAGGGCAGTCACATTATATACTGTCACAATTAACAAGGTGACTGAAATTGTATTTGCCTAATAAAATGCATTTCAGGCACTTTATCGGCATGCTAGATTTACGGAAGAGCAACTGGTGAAACTGGACATAGTTGGATGGATGAGGAAGGGATATTTTTAATTACCGAATTTTTTTTTTGCATTATTTTAGACGTGACACTGTTTTCCTCATAAAGGGTTTCAATATGCCGTTGTTCGCCCAAAATCCGTTTGACCAAGATGTGGGTAAGTCAGACAGCACAACACTGTTTATGTGTTGACCCAGATATTCTTAGGAAGTGGCTAACGTTAGCTAGCGTCTTCGGAAGGTTTCCTTTTCCATAGCTAGCTGCCTTGTTTTTCACGGTCTTTAGCTGGCGTCACTGTAACGTTTACACTCACTTCCCTTTAAAATCAGAAGGACAGTATAGCTTGCGATCTGTAATCGAAGAAACAGGCAGATAAACAAGTGACATTTTTGTATATTTACCTCTGCTCGTACAGTTACAGTTAACATATAGCTAGCATAGTAGTAATCTGTAAAGAATTATGCTCTGTCATCATTGTACTAACGCACCCATGTATGGAGCAGTAGTCGTATAACTAGTTAGGTGACCCAATGTGCAATATTTGACAGAAATTACAAAGCGTATAGCTCACTACGCTAACTACATTAATACCACTAAGGTAAAAGAATTGACTCATATTAACCATACAACTAAACACACGACTAAACAACTAAACTGTTTAGTCTGAGTATGTTTTTGAATTAGTGTTTTCCGACCTTTTTAATTTTTCGAATATATATAGAGTTTATTTTTTTGCCTCATGACTTAAAATTGTATTCTTATATTTTCTGTAATCAGCTAGAAATTGGACGACGTAACAGATTAATACAATAATACAGGAAATTGAAGTTAAATAGCATCATAATAATAACGGATAAACACTTCAATTTGAAGTGATAGTTACAGGTGTCAGGTGTCTATACTTGTATATTGAAATTGATAATGCCCATTTTAACCATGAACATAAATAAATTTTAAACTTTAAAATAAATTCAGAACTTTATGACCCCGTTATATTGTCTTATTTTGTTGGGTAGCATTTTAAAATAAGATGGGAGTATGGCTTCTTATGTAAGAATTTTTATTGTAGATTATTCCTTTGTGTAATTCCCTAGTGGACTGTATATTGAAGGACTTTCCAACTAGAATGCTAAGAACCAGATAATGATTTCTGTATTCCCTACATTTCGAGAAGATTCATTCTGCATAAATGGATGTAAATAATAATTAAGATGTTAACGCACAAACATTTAAAAATGTTATGTCCCCTGTAGATTATCAAAGTATACATTAAGTGGCCAGTTCATTCATATGGCTAGGACATGTCGCCTAGGTGTTTTTGAAAGTAGTGTGAATGTTGGTGCCAGACATGGTGTTTCCAGCATCTCAGAATCAACCACCCTCTTGGGATTTTTATGCACTATAGTGTCTAGAGTTCAAGGGCAACAAACAAGAAATCAAGTGTTTTTTTTTTCTCAGACAGTACTGACAATGAGAGAGCGCAGAGGAGAATGGCCAGACTTCTTAAAGCTAACTGGAAGACCACAAGTGCAAAAATAATGGCTCCGTACAACATTGGTGTGCAGAAAGGCATCTCTGAACACTCAGTATAATTATGTCCTAACTATACTAGATAGGTGTACCTGATAAAGTGGCCACTGAGTATATTTGTTTGAAGAAAATAAAGATTACAGTTATATGCACATACACTCACTGGCTACTTCATTAGGTAGTTTCGGGTCGGTCCCCCATTTGCCTTCAGACCTGCCTTAATTCCTCATGGCATAGATTCAACAAGGTGCTTGAAACATTCCTCAGAGACTTTGGTCCATGTGGACATGATAGCATTACGCAGTTGCTGTCGATTTGATGGTTGCACCTTTATGATGTCAATTTCCCATTCCACTACATCCCATAGCTGCTTTATTTGATTGAGATCTGATGACTGTGGAGCACATTTCAGTGCAGTGAACGTATTGTCATGTTAAAGAAACCATTTTGAGATTATATGAGCTTTGTGAGCTGTTGTGTTATCCTGCTGGAAGTAGCCATTAGAAGCTGGGTATACTCTGGTCATAAAGGGATGGACATGATCAAGAACAATACTCTAGGTAGGTTGTGGTATATAAATGATGCTCACTTGGTACTAAGGAGCCCAAAGTGTGTCGAAAATATCTGCCGCACCATTACCCCACCAGCAGCAGCCTGAATTGTTCATACTAGGCAGGATGGATCCATGCTTTCTTGTTGTTTATAGCAAATAGTGACCCAACCATCTGAATTGAGACACGTCTGACCAGGAAACGTTTTTCCAATCTTCCCTTTTTCCAGTTTTGCTGAGTCTGTGCCCATTGTAGCTTCAATTTCCTGTTCTTAGCTGACAATAGAGGCACCCAGTGTGTTGCTGTAGCCCATTTGCTTTAAGGTTCAATGTCTTGTCTATTCAGAGATGCTCTTCTGGATTCCTCGGTCATAACAAGTGGTTATTTGAGTTACTGTTGTCTTTCTATCAGCCTGAACCAATTTGGCCATTCTTCTCTGACCTCTGCCATCAACAAGGCACAGAGAACCGCTGCTCACTGAATGTTTTTGCTTTTTCAGCCCATTCTCTGTAAACCCAGTCTGTAAGAATGGTTCTGCATGAAAATCCCAGTAGATCAACAGTTTCTGGAATACTCATACTAGCCCATCTGGCGCCTACAACCATGCAGCGTTCAATGTCACTTAAATCACCTTTATTCCCAATTCTGGTGTTTGACGTGAACATTAACTGAAGCTCCTGACCTGTATCTGTATGATGTTCTACATTGTGCTGCTGACATGAGATTGGCTGATTAGGTATTTGCTTCAAGGAGCAAGTCTATCTAATATAGTGGCCAGTGATAGTATATTTGCATGCCAACTGTAATAAGTCGGTCATATAGCCATCTCGACTTGCAGATATTTGGTGTAATACAGCTTTTTGTATATAGAAGGGTAACTTAATTGAACCTTTACTATGTACCTGTTGTAAAAAAAGAGGAAATATATTCCATGGACAAATGCAAATATCACATGCAAATCGTTCAGCGTGTTAGTGGTTATTTATGTGGGGACAGAAGATACACTTGCGTGTCTCACGGCTTCCTATTTAGTGTGCTGGCAGTGGAGAACAAAATTCAGTATTATCAAGCATTCAAATCCCATCTTTGGCAGAATAGTCAAGTCTTTTAGGCCCTTGAAGAAGGCCCTTAACTCCTCTGAAATGTACCAGGGATGCAGGATAAATGGCTGAGGTGTGTGTGTCTCAAGTCACGATGGAGAGCATGTTGGATGATGGGATATGCCAGAAGGAGTATTAAAGTGCATCTCTTCTCTTACATATGCAAATGACAAATAAAGCTTCATGTTTATTTAAGAACTTTTTGAATGATGTTTTTTGTAGTAGAGAAAACTAGAGAGTAGGAAGTAGAGAACTCCTGAAAACTCATTAGGAAAATGGTGGGAGTGACTTGTAGTGGGTAATGGTAGAGTAGTCTGGTGCGGTCATAGTAGCTCTGCCTTAAAGTCTCCACCAGTTGTGTAGTGAGATTTTATGATTTTTATTGAGTGCTTTTGTTGGTTGCTGCCTCCCCCCAAGCACCAATGGGGATATGGCAGGTGCTACATTGCTTGTCCTTTTTTCGCATTTACAGAGAA
Organism: Mormyrops attenuatus; assembly: GCA_026777985.1. Classification (NCBI taxonomy): domain Eukaryota; kingdom Metazoa; phylum Chordata; class Actinopteri; order Osteoglossiformes; family Mormyridae; genus Mormyrops; species Mormyrops attenuatus. The sequence continues at coordinate 5,686,810 of JAODKC010000038.1, forward strand.
AGCAACAAGCGAAAACAACACAACAGATGACTGGGGCCTCATCATGGATATATGTGACCGTGTGGGGACGATTCCGAATGGGTACGCTGTTTCTTCCTACCTTTTATCGGGTATCATTCATAGCCTGAGGCCTTGCTAGCGGTAGCACTGACATTGTTTCTTGTAAGTCAGATGAATTGTTTCCTTTTGTCCTTCATGCACTTCATAGTTTTAAACAACCTGCTAACTTCTATTCATCAGTCTAAAACGGTATCCGTTATCTGTGTCTTCTGCTGCCTGTCTGTCAGGTGTATTTACTAGTCTCCTTACTCCACAGAGCTAAAGAGTGCCTGCGGGCCATCATGAGGAGAGTCAACCACAAGGTCCCTCACGTCGCCATGCAGGCGCTGACTGTGAGTCATGCTCCACTATGACACTTTAGCCACTTCTGTCCGCATCCTGGCTGCTCACATTATTGGCATGCCCTGCTGGAGGTTGCAAAATCCATGGAAAAATCATGTAAAGGGGCATAAGTGTGGCAAAGAATGGTGAGAATCTGATGTTGTGAAGACTCTGCCTGCTCCAGCCACCAGTATTTTTGTGGGACGTTGTGGAGTTGTGGAGTTTCTGATATTTTGAACTTGTTCATATGGCAGTGACTTGGGGAAGTGCCCCCCCCCCCCCCCCCCCGCGGCCGGGGGGGGGACCGACAAGCCCCCGGGGGAGCAACAAAGGGGGGGTGAAAGAAGAAAGAAATAAATAAAACCACGAGAAAAAGGCACAAAAC
>JAODKC010000038.1:5692679-5717599 GCA_026777985.1 Mormyrops attenuatus
CATCACAATACGTTTATCTGCGCTCCGTATGTGGGTCCGCTGCATCAAAAACGGCCTGCGCCCTCTGAGGTTGTGGCATGACATAGAATGAACAAGGAGGCAGCGTTGTTTTAATAATGCAACACAAATTGGTGTAGCCACCGTTAGGATAAAGCTTGGTGTGATGTTCTCTGATGTCCAGGAAGCACTCTGAGCTCTCGGAGCTGAACGTGAAGGTCCTGGAGGCCCTGGAGCTGTACAACAAGCTGATGAATGAGGCGCCCATCTATTCCACCTACTCCAAGCTGCAACCCCAGCCTCACTACGTGGCCCCTGCTCCGGGCGTCTCACTGCAGGTCAGAACGGCCTGCCTCTGCCTGCAGAGGGCGCCGCCTCTTCCTCACACCCTCTTCCAAATCTTCCATGGGAGAAATTCAGAGGGAATCTGTTAATGACTGTCGTAATAAAAGCATGTTATTCTTCGCAAACACTTTGCCCATGACTGATAGATGTCATAGTTCTAGGGTCGGCTGTGTATACAGCTGAATGGGCCTATCCACTGCAGCGTTAAGTCGCAGATATGGAAAAGTGAGCACATTTATGACTCTGTAACGGAAATAATCAACGCTGGTATTATAATGTTAGTGTCATGTTTTCCCAGGGTTACCCAGGCCAGCCTCAGGGTGGTGCATACATGCCGTCAGGAATTGCTCAGGGTCCCCCTGGGCCAGCCTATAATCTGGGCCCCGAGCAGCCCGCGTCCCTGCACTCCCTCCCCCCACCTACTGGCACCTCCGGCAGCAGCCAGCCCCAGCAGCCACCCTACACCGGGTACTGTCGCCAGTGCTGTTCACTTATTTGTTTCATAAAATTGATTATTTCCAGAGGTGATGATTTCTGGCCCAGAGCGTACAAATCCAGACCAAGATTTTGTTTCAACCGACCAGTTAAGTACTCTGTGACTGTGACGCTTTATACTCAACTGGTTGGTTGAAACAAAATCTTGGTCTGGATTTGTATTCTCTGGACCTGAAACCACCTCTGGGTATTTTCTAATGTCTGAATTCAGATGTGAAAATTGAATATGGATACACTGAAGTACTTTATTTAGCTCAAGTAGCCATTTGTTCCCTAACATTTTGGATGCATTTCTCCAGTGCTGTAAATCCAGCATACATAGGTCAGCCACCGGGTGGCCCCACCTCATACCCGCAGCAGATGGGCGTGGCCATGGACATGTCAGCCTACCAGAACACTAACCCCAGTATGCCCCCGGGCGCTTATCAAATGGCAGCTCCAGCTCATGCCGCCCCACAGCCGCAAGCTACCTACTACCAGCAACCTCTCCTTTAAGCCTGTACAGTGAAGTCAGACTTCAGTACCCCAGAGAAACCCATCTGACGCAACATCAGTTAGTTAACCTGCACAGCTTTCTTCTTTATTTTTGTTTATTCCCCACTGCTTTATTGTTGTGTTGATTTCAGTTTTTGTGCTCACAGGCAGGAGGCGCTGTCTTCTGTGGGAAAAGGGCCTAGTTAAGGTGATGAACAGCAGTCATGTTTAGTAGCTTTGGCACAGCATGGGCACATGTTCCAGTTTTGCTGTGTACATTCAACTTTAAATTTAGTTAGCTGCTAATTTCACAGGAAGTTGTTAATTAAGTGTCCCGTTCTTTGTACATCCCCGCTAAGCTGGAGCTTTGGAACCAAGCTTTTCATTTCATTCTGTTCGTTAGTCAGAGCCTGTGACTTCCTGAGGCTGTAAACTCACTACACAGCTGAACATCTTCACCTTCAACATTGCGACTCCCTTGTTTCTCCACTTCTGCAAAAATAGCTGCATTTTGAAGTCTCAACCTCTGGACACTATGAGAAGTGATGATGTGCCCATATTACCCCTTAGTCAGTGGGATGGGTGGCGTACGTTTGCAAAAGGGTTGCATCATTTGAAGCAGTCTACATTGTGGAGGCAATACACATTTTCTATCTTTTTTTTTTTTTCCTTCAAATGAACATAAGCATGTGAACAAGAATACAGTTTTAGAGGTTAAAATAAGAAGAATGAATTTTACTTTTCCCAGGTTAATGAGGTTATCTGGTAAAATTTAGTGGGTGCACAGTAAATGGAAACTGCACATGTGTTCAGCTGGCTCCTTAAAGGTTTACCATGCATACCTTGTTAATGTGCCAAGTCTTCAGACACCTTAGGCTTAGGGTTGGGGTTAGAGCCCCCATCGGAGCTGCGCTGGAGCAGTGCTCAGTGACGGGCTTGTCGTCAGGGACACGCACAAGCTCCTTGGTGCATGTTTCCTGCATCTGTAATTGCCCCAAGTGATGTAACAGATCTGCTTTTGGGGCAAATGCCGGAGGCCTGAGCGGTACGCACCCACTGGTTCAGAATGCCACAGAGACCAGCCTCTGATATGCAAGTCCTAGCTGTCTCTGCACTCTGAGAGAAGCTGTCTTCAGGCTTTAATTTAATTTACTGTAAATGACTCCTCTTGTACTGCAGTTTGTACTTTAATTGTAATCTTTAAGGCGGACATTTGTTACTGGGTCACCTGTTTTCCAAATGGAAATCAAAACTTTCTGGTCTGCTTTTTGTTTTTCTATACAAGCGGGATGAATACATGTATAATCCACACTGACTAATTGCTGATCAAATGTTACCAATCTGTTGTTAATGTTAAAAAATATATATTTATGTGCTAAAGAGACACAGTCAAACTAATTAGTAGAAAGTTTTTTTATCTTTAAACTTTAGAATGGGGGAAAATCCTGCAGAGTAGTTCCGTTGTGCTTTTCCGCAGCAGTTATGATACATGATAAAAATCAATAAAACCCTTCTGTAACCTTTACAAAATCTGTTGTATATTAGATGTAAAATATCTCGCATTATAGGGATTGCACCTTAAATTTATAAGCATTTCTTTGCCATTGGATGCCTTGTTTTCTTTAAAAATTGAAATAAAAGAATTCATTCCAGAAGCTGCTGTATGTTTAGAGTGTAAAGAAGGGTTTTTGGGACCTCTTTGTCCACGATTGTCATATTCTCTTGTACTTCATGTTTTATATCTTTAGGGTCCTCTGTATCTTATCTTGTCATTGTATATTGTTCAATTTGTAACACCCAGAGAATACTAAACAGCCTTTAAAATTAAAATGACTTTGTGTTTCAGCTATGTATAATTATACCCTGTAATACCCCTTTTATGCTTTTGGTGTAAAATATTAAACGTGAGTAATTTCAGGTTGAGTCCTGTTCAGCAGCCCCTTCAGTAAGTGTGTGTTCTGTTGTCCATCATTGTGAATTTGTGTGGTGGAGAATGGTATCCATTTGCTCATGAAGGAACCTTTCTCACGTGCCTGAAGCTTGTTTCCTCCTACATAGACCAATGCAGTCATACATTTGACTCGCTTTTCTCCTCCCTCAGTTGTTATCCTCTTCAGCTCATACCTTCATTTGTCACCTATGAAATCATCTCCTTCTGTAAAATTTTGACAGTCATGCATGTGACTCAGGCCCCTAGATTTTGGAAAGCCTCTGTGTGGTCTTCAGTGCCAAGCTATAGTTTGCTTATTATCCACTTAACACAAGTGGTTCGTGAGTTTTCTTTTTTTGTGTGTCCTGCTGCTATTGTAATAACTCTGAAGTATAAAATGTATGGGATCTTTTCTTTACCAGTTTGTACACTAATTCTGTCTCCTTGACCAGTGATGTTAACCTTAACAGTGAAGATAGACATTATTCACTGTATTCTGCTTTACAGTTGAGACAGTTGTTAGCTACTATAAGGTCAAGACTAATGTTTAACCAAGATTATTGGTTTGTGTGACAGCAGCAATAACATTGCCTAGGATAAGCACCTGTAACATATTTAATTTTTTTTATTAGCAGTTAGACCTTTGCCTAAAGTTAATCCAGTCAAAATTTCCTAAGACAAGTATTACCTCAGGTGCATTTTGTTTATTGTAATATTTAGTACCAGAGGGATCAGCACCCACGCCGATATACCAATACAGAGTGAATACTGCTTTTAAATTCTTAGTTATGCTCGATTAAAATCAATTAATGAAATATTTTAATTGACATCACATTGCACTGAATGCATCCTCGTGTTCTTTGGCGATTTGTGTCCTGATGTAATGCATCAGGATTATACATAACCCTTGACCATTTCCTTGCTAATGACTTTGTTTGGTGATATACACCAGTATTTCCTTAATTCAGTATAGTGCAGATTGCACTGTATATTTTTATTTCCTTTCATTTTTTTTGGAAAGCGTGCAGTTCACGAAGGTTTCTAAAAACTCCTCGGATCTCAAGGCCTCCCAAGAGCTTCCAGCAGCTCGCGCGGAGGCGAAGCGCCAGCCGTCCCATCGTCCTCCAGCCCCCTCGAGCCCCCCGCGCGCTGGCGCGCCGCCGCCGTGCGCGCCGTTGACGACGCGCGCCCCCGCTCAGGTAGCTTGATTCCGGCGGAGTACGCGGGAGACACCGTTTCTGCGCGTGAGCACGGAGCCGAGAGAGAAGCTGGAGCCGGCGGTCGAATACCCGCAACAATTCCAGTGGAGCGGCCCGGAGAGGCAGCCGCCGCCGTGGACCGACGAGCTGGCGGAGATGTCCCGGCACATTTATACCCGGCACAAAATCGGCGAGGGGCTCCAGAAGCCCATCTTCCAGGTAACGCAGGGCTCGGCGGACACGGAGCGGGGCTGGAGTGTGCCTGGGTCCCGTCCGGTACCGAGACAGCCCGTAAGAGCGGGACTCGGTTAGTTAGAGGGTGAGTGTATGACTCGCAAAACGGCGTTGTTAAACATGATCATTAAGAAATGTGAGTGAAATTCCACGATTCGTTACTTTGACAGCTGTCTTACAAGGTATTAAATTGAAGTAAGCGCTTCGTTATTTCCGTGCTGATAGTGTTGACGGTGCCTGTTCTCCGTTATATAGTGATACCGTCATGATAGGAAAGCAAATCTTTATATTCTGTAACAGCCCGATAGGCACAGGAAGCACGGTTACCGACCATGTACGCCGTACGGGTCCTGTTACTTTTAAAATTGTTGTTTTTACATCTTGTATCCGATTAATTATGTGCATTGACCTTGCCGGGAATCATCTGACGAGTGTAAACTGACAGAAAGGAGGTGACCTAGATAATGTGACCCCATTTGAAAAAATCCACTTAAAAAGAGAATTTTAATGCTTAACTGACACAATTACTTGATATAGTACTAGATATAGTTCATCTAAAAATGGAGCAAAAATCGGATCATAATTAGGTCAGTCTAATAAGGCTGATATCCTTTTGGAAGTATGTGAGCTTTAATGCCAGTCATATGCGTATGACAAACTGTTTTCCACTTCCATCAATTTTTGCAGCTGTCCTTACGTAGGATGCCCCTCAGTATCCACTCAAAGGCTTTTGTGCGGTAGTCGCATAGGCCTGCCGCAAGCTTGATATGGACGCCTCTCGTAAGTTGTCACATGAGCTCGGTCGCTGGTGCAGAGGGCTGTATCTCAGGTGGCCTTCGCCTGCCTGGACCAGTGACGTGGCAGCTGCTTTCCTGTGCAGGTGAACAGAGGGACCTACTCACGGCGCAGCCGACTCAAGCGGTCGGATGGCAGTACCACCTCCACCAGCTTCATCCTCAGACAGGTAAGGCGGGGTGGGGTCAAAGGGGGGTTCCTTGGAGCCCACACACGTTGCTCCTATCAGCCTGAGCTCTCTGATGATTTATCTGCGGACCGGTTGTCCCCCTTCTTCGTTGAAGTGGCCATCCACCTGGGTGGGTGCTCTTCGTCAGGGCAGCTCAGCGCCATGCACCAGCTTATGTTGGGTTTTGTTCACTTCACAAGGGTTTATCCACAGCCATGGCAACACAGTTATTCATGAACGTATCACGCAGAAGGCTGCATTGGCAAAAAGTCCAGAGAGTGCGACCTGTTCCTCCTCTAAAAATATAGGAGCTTACACTGGAAAAATGATCAGAGCTGTTGTGGGGAGTCAGTGGCCTCGATTTCCATCCACCTGGGTGTTTGCCAGCCCTCCACTGAAATAACCTTTATTACATAATTCCGAGCAGGCAGGTGAACTGCAGGTGCCTGCAGACCCAGCACTAGCAGAGTTCACCTTAAGCGTGCTTGCATGTGTGACAAATTCAGGTGACCTTCTATCAGGGTGAAAAAAACCACATGATGACACGACTGCCGTTGCTGAGTAAGATGACGTCCCTGGTGTCCCTGGACACCTGCTGGATAACCATATGCATGTGTGTTTGTTCTCATACATTGTGCATATAAAGTGAGAAAGAGCAGCACATGTAAACAAAGAAAGTAGCATAAGCCAGGCTGATCGTCTTACGAAGTATATCCTGCCATGTTTTAAGCGTGATTACTCTCATTATGATTATCGTGTTCAAAATTATACAGATTTCAGTATGTGCAAGCACAAGTCTATGACTGAGGGCATGTTAAAGCAAAGGGTCTTCCTCTTTAAAAATCTTGTATTTAGTGATAGTGCTTTGATTTGCTTTTATATAATGATCTGACTTATGTAATGTGAACATGGTGTCTTACGTGGCTGTTTGAGTTCTTTGTCATACCCAGCAGGCTGATACTACTTTACCATTACAGCTTAGCCATTTCACCCTACCTGTTCAACAGATTTTGTGCTTATGTCTGGTCTGAGTTTTACCATAAAAATGTATGCTGATTTGAATTACTTTTGAGAGACAGACAAGCACATCACTATATCTGGCAATTTATCTCCCCTGGGAAAACCATAAAATAAGCAGGCAACAGTCCAGTGGTCGGTGTCAAAAGGATATTGCAGGCCGTGGAAAAGCCCAGATTTGGCTGAGGTGTCGGCTGATGTCAGGAAGTCCACTTCGGTCTTACTGTGCCTGCATGTTGTGACAAGCAGCAGCAAGGTCCCCCAATCTGCCACTGTGCCTCTCCGCCTCTCTGAAGGCTTCTGCCCTGAATAGCGCTAGACGTTCAGTGGTGGAGCACAAATGGCGCGGTCCCCACAGGTCACAGTGCTCCTTCTCGCAGCTCGCGCGCTAGATACCAACTGGGACTGTGACAGGAAAGTTGTGAAATAGTTCCTGCTGTTGACTTAGACACATTTTGTGCTATTTTGATTGCTTTGCACGAAGCAGCAATGTTATGTAATGTCTTCCTTGGACTGTGTGATTCCGTTTACGTTACATCACATTCATGTTGACTGTTTTAAGGTGATATAGCATTAAAATACCTAATTGACCAGGTAGGAGTACATATTGAAAGAAGAGGGACCAGCTTCACATATTTGACCTTATACTTTACAGTCTGTGCTACATTCTATAGTATGTAAAGAGATAAATGTCAGAAATGTATTTTGTATAATAAGTAGCCTGCTTCTAGGGTGAGGTGACACTTTAGCTTTGAATGTTTTTGTCTGGCATGCAAGTTAGTCTAGCTAGCGACCAAAATGGCATGAGATGAAGTAGCATAGCACTGGTACAGAGTGTGTTGTATCTTACATGTGAAAAATTTTATGAAAAATTGATTACAGGTAGTATGATGGCTTGTGCAGTGGGTGTCACTCTCATCTAATGCCTTGGGGCCTTACATATAACAGGTGTAACCAGGAAAAGACAAGCCATTTTTATTAGTCTTTTGTAACAGTTCTTTTTAGGGGTGGAAAGATTGTGATGAATCAGTTATTTATTATTAAGATTCAATGCATCAGTCTGTATGTCAGAATCGGGGGCAGAATCCTGCTTATCCTTGCTCTCAAGTTCATGTGCTGCAGGTATGCACAAAGCAGCGGTTTCAGGATGACAGGGGAAGGTTTATTAATATTCATAATGGAAGAGCTATGACGCTTTTGGGTAACGCCCTGTTTTGCAGTGCAGAATGCTATCTCTAATGGTTAAGATAATCTATGTGCTACAATGCTTTGTAGAAACTCCCCTCTTTTATAGTTCAAAAAAGTAATTTTTGCTGTACATGGTATTAATGGTCAAGAAATTAAGTAAAAAATAATTTTAGCCTTAGCGATGCATGATAATTTAACTTCATCTATATTCAAGGTTTGCAACATCACAGCTAAAAACACAACTACTAAAGCACCACGATAGTGGATACGATTACATTGCACGATCAGCCATTTTCTGTAGAGAAAGACGAGGGATTTTGTTCAGCTCATTCACCACTTAAAAAAGTCTCAAAGTACCAGTCTCACACATGTTTATAATCCATTATTAGATATGGCCTGCAGATTGGACTTCCATTTTTCACAGAATAAAAATAATGACGTCATTCCGCTAATTTGCACTGGCAAGCTCCACCTCCAGCAGCCCCTTTAATGCCTTTAATGTGTTTGTTTTTTTCCTGTACAGTTCAGTAGTTGGCCTTTTAACAATTTTATACTGGCTTGTTCTTTTTCTGTATTCCATTAATAGTGTGTAATTAAGTTCCTGTGGTAGTACTTGTGATTTTTTTTTCAGTGAAGTTTAAAAGGTTTGAATTCAGGCCATCAAAATAATTGAATAATCGAATTGTGATTAGAAAGTCAAGATTTCTGATGCATCGAATCGTTCCATCAGTACTGAATCATATTGCACTGGGGCCAACAATTTACATCCCTAGTTCTTTTGTGTTTGATATCTGACAGTGACCAGAAATATGTGATGTGGAGAAACTGGGGAGAGGAATCTTCACTGATGCCTGGTTCATGTCAGTAATGCTTCAGTCAGTGTTTCAGGAAGACTTCATGTTTACTACCTCCGGCCCTCACTGTTTTTTTTCTGAAATGAACACTTGTTCAAACTCATGAGGGTAAAAGACAAAGGCTATTTTCACCCATGTGCCATTTAATTTGCTCCATTTAATCAAGTTTCATTTCATTATATTTTTTTGACACTCACTAATGTGTGGATTGTCTGTGAAGGGCTGATTTGCATAGCTCCTCTGACACAGGTATTATGATTTTGCAGATCAGTGGTCAATCTTCCCATGAAACCCTTTTGACACTCTCAGGCTGGCTCCTCCCAGATGGAGGCGGGGCTCTGCATGACACCAGTGTATTTGTTGGCACCATGTAGGAAGGTTATTGTCCTAAATGAGGGCTTATGTGAAATAACCAACCAATACCTGATTTGTTAGTGCCTTGATGCAGTCACCTGCTGTAGAAAAAAGAATTTAGCTATCCTTCCATAGAGGAATAACAATCACACATTGCAATCACAGCTTACAATCATCACTGTCAGCACTATATTTTGAGTGTGACCAGCCCCTAGGGTCTGCCCAAAGAGCAGACCTTAACACACAGTGCTGGTCTGGCAGTCTTGAGTCTTGAGGCCTCCACTGGACAGTTAATTGGACTGATCAGTTTTGTTGATTGAAAAGCTGTGACCCAGAGCTAATTGTGTCTAATTTGGATAGTTGAAATAATGTGATCAGCTATCTGAAATACAATATCTATAGCATGACCAAGTTATTAAACCACGGGCATGCTGATGTATTTATCTATTAATTGGGTGTCCAGTAATGTATTTATTTGATTTGTTTCATAGATGAAAAAAATAGTTATATGATCACTCTACCAACCATATGAGTGAAACCAGTGACGTTCCTGTTACAGGCACAAAATTCTAACCTGCAGGGGCACACACCTTACTGATGCTGGTCGTAGGTAGTGTGTGTTTCACAGTGCTGCAATTCTGGACTTCTGGGGCATTGTACTGCTCTTTGTTGCCCTCTACTGTCTATTAAGGGAAAAACACAGAAGTATAAAATCTGTCACACTGTTTTGTACAGAAATTTGTTATGCTGTACGTGGAGGTTATGATGGAGTGATGGCTGAGATTAAGCATCTACATGCAAAGCCTCATCAGTGATGGTAAGTAAAGTCAGCTGGTCTGTGCCTTACATGGAATGAGGAGCGCCCCCACCCCTCCCCCAGCAAAATAGACTCCCATGGGAATACCAACTAAGGTCTGCAAAGGATCATGCTTGGGGAGGTCTTTGGGTCCTGAAAGAGACTGTGTGAATAATAGAACCTGCAAGTTGGCTATTTAAAATACATTTTTAAATATCTGTGCATCACAGAATAATACCACCCAGTTAGTCAAAGCATGGCTTCAGCTGGCAATTGTAGTTCTCAGCTTAGTCCCTAGAGGGCCTTGTGTTTCTATATGGTTGTCATTTTAAGGGAGCGTTGCAACCCTGCACTTCATAAGTGGTATGGAAGCTGGAATGAAACATGATCCTAAAATAAGATCATAATTAATTTCATTGAGATGGTTTATAAGTGATAATCGTCAAGTAGCTGATCATTTAAAGAATGCAGAATTCCTGTGGTCATGAAAGCACAGTGTTGTCTCTGGTTTATATTCTCCTGTGTTTTAAAGGAAATGTGCTGGTGAAATAAGTGCTTATGTATGAGAAAGAATAACAGAAAAATATCTGAAAGGTGGGGCAGTTGTTTATTTTGTCAGAATGTCACATAATATGGTTGCCTGTGCATTTGTCTGTATAAACAGTGCAGGCAGTATGACAGAAAAAGCTCATTTTGTCATCCTTGGCTTTAGGATAAGTCGTGATGAGGCATCGTTGTTATTAGACGCACATTTCCTGCTTTACTCTGTTTATATGGCTGCATGGCATGTCCTGTTTTTACAGTTACAAAAATTAAATATTAATACATGTTTGTTTCCTGACAACAATTATGATTCTGTTCCGTGTTTGCTGACATAATTGTGTGTTGGAATGTGTTCTTATGTATTAAATGTCTGTGTATGTGTGTGTGTTAAATAAGGAGACAGGTCTGCCTTCAGACCTGTGAATAAAATAGTGATTCACACATTGGCCGTTCATTTCCGAGGTGCCCCTCTGTAAAGCATTACAATGGATCTGGGCATCATTCTGGGAATAGGGTTGCCTTGATGTCTGTTTCTCTGTGTTTCATTGGTAAGAACTGGAGTGTAATGAAGCAGGAGTTTCACCCTTTTGCACCCAGTGTTCAGGAAGCTGCAGTGATGTGGCCAGCCGGCATGCTCCAGCACCTTGCATCCAGCTCCCATTTTATTTTCCGTCACTCCGTTGTGTGTTGTGAGTAGCAGAGGGGCGAGGGGAAGGGGGCAGGGCAATACCGTGAGAGTCAGAGCTCAGGGTCAGCATGATCACCCCTCACATGCCTTTGTAATCAGTCCCCCGCGTAATCGCTCTCTCTAGGATCCTAATAGCAGGGAAAGAGGGTGCCAGGAGGAGGGAAAGGGAGAGGAGAGAAGAGAATGGAGGCAAAGAGGGGGTGGGGGCGTTGCTTTCCCGATGCAGACCCCCCCTTTCTTATTCACAGTCGAGGAGAGCGCTCTCCAAAGCTGACTGGAGCAGCGGCCAGCCAATCAGCAGCCCGGCTGCCTGCTTTGTCATCGAGCTCTGATTGAGGAAGGATTCGCTCTCTTGCTCTGTGTTTGGAAGGCAGATAGGATGCCTGGTCAGTACAGCCTCCAGGGATAAAGCTGCTGCCCTGTGATGTGAATGAACAGCAGCAGCTCGCTCAGGAGGAAGCACGGCACATCTCTCCGCGCAGGCCCAGGGACGCCGCACCAGGCCTTTTCCTTGCTGATTTCTGCTGAAGGGGGGTCATTGCAGTGCCCCAGTCCAGCTTTTTTCGTTGCTCATCACCCTTGTTTTTTTGTGCTGTTTGGAATATTGGCCCTCCATGTACGACAACTTGTACCTGCATGGATTTGAAGACTCGGAGGCGGTGAGTGAGTGGGGAGGGTGATGGGGCTCACCTGGGGACGCCGGGGCTCGCGTGTGCACTGCCGCCGGCCACAAAGGGGCTGCTGCCGCTACGGGGGGCTGTCGCCGTGGCTCCGTTGGGCTAGGGAGGGGGATCTGTGCGTGCATCTCAGGTTGGCTCCTCTGCATTACTGAGCCATGCATCTCTGGGGCTGGGAAAGAAATGCGGGCAGGAAGGGGTGTTTGTTCTATTTCTCCGTACAGCCTGCCTACCTGCACGCTGGTTTGCATCTCGTTCTTTGCTTCATTGAATAGCATGGTGTCCGAGAACGGCCGGACGAATCGCCGTCCCTTTAAGGCTGCCATCGCATAATGTGTCATTATGTAGCCTTTTGTAAAAGTGCGCTGCGTTCGTGTCCCATTTAAAGGGGCAGCATCCCCCCTTTGTCTCTCCCCTCCCCTGCCGAGCTATGCGCTTAAGCAGCCATCGCGGCGGCAGCAAATGATTGTGACGAGTCACCCGCAGGGGCAGCAGCACCTAACGGGCCCAGCTGGCCATCCTTCAAGCTGTCTGCCTGGCTCAAATACACACAGAAACCAGATCCCCGCAGTCTCTGTGGTTCCGTTTCTCAGTGACGGGCAGCGACAACAGTAAGCCAGTGCAGGACAAAAAAGCTGCTTACAAAAGCAATAATAGAAAAGGCCTGGGCGGTGAGCTGGAAGGGGGAGTGTGCGGCAGGGCTTAGAGCAGCGCTAATTAGCCCAGCTAGCTCTCGCACCGAATAATTTCCCATGGAAGCGTGTGCTGGAAGCCTCCTGTGACGTTAGCGTGTTTGCTGCAGTGTGACACACTGTCTCACAGAGAGCCTCTCGTGTCAGAAAGGAGCGTGTACATGCTGACATCAAGCACCATACTGCTGTCATTGGGCAGGTTTGGCGTCTCTCAAAAACTGTGCAACTGCCCGCTGGAACCCACTTCCATTTTTAGACAACTGTTTATCCAAATTTATGTGAACTCATTAATAATTTACACTCGCGGTGAAACGTAGATCAATATATTGCATTTTCCTTTCTGTCATTTTAGCCTGTACGTTTTTATGATGCTGAGCAGTTAATTGAATAAAATCATTTATTGCCTCTGTATGTAATGACCGACCACCAGTGGAATACACGGAAAATGAAGAGCGTAGGAATCCTGAGCTGGCGGAGAGACGCCGGGTCTAATACAGCGGCAACGTCTCCCACAGCTCCTCAGCTACAGCCCTGTAGTGTGCGGCTCTGGGAGGTTCAGTATTAGGGTCAGTACTGTGCGGGTGTGGAGGTCTAGAAGGCCACTTTTCAGAGGGATGCTTACTCTGAAAGCCCAGGAACACTGACACCAAACAGCATGATTATTTTATGACCTGCAGGCTCCTTGGTTACGATGGTCGTCTGGGGGATGGGAGACCTGGCTGTAATTCCTGCTGAGGTCTAGACCATCTCAGGGCTACTGCACCATCATTTTTAATCACTATGACAAATTAGCCAAAACAAATGTACTAATAAAGTTTGCATAGTCCTCAAAGAAAAAATATTTTATTTACATAATATGTATATATTTTATGTATTATATTTAGTTAATATTGTATTTATTTTTTAGGCAGTTAAAGTACTTTATTGCATCTCAAATGTTATGTTTTTGTTAATATTTTGATATTTAGGGAACGTTATGCATCTTTTGTATTAGCTTTAGTAGTTTATTAGTAAAAATCATGGCTTTCCTTGTCCAATTTGGCCAATGTTAAGGCGGCTGGGGACAGCATCATATGGAGCAGTTTAAGAATTTGTGGCATGTGTCACTCCCTTCCGCATGTTCCCTTAATCCGTAAGACATGGGCTAGTTCATAGCATTTAGGATGTATCTTTGTTGTCGTTTTGTATTTTAATAGGACAAATAAAGTCACTTACTTTTATCGAAGATTGCATGCAGAATATAATATTCTGTTGTGGTTTATAATAGTAAAAATACAAACACTAAGTACTGTATGTTTGACTACTATGAAATGAGTATCATCACTCAGCCATAAAGAGCAGAACCTGGAAGAAATATATATCTTTTAATTTCTGACCTGCCAGATTAGTGACATAAAATGGATATGAATTCTGAGCCACTATAGCCTCGATAAATCGGCATGTTTTCCTGTCTGTATGGCATCTGTGGTTTGTGGCGGCATAACACAGTGTATTACACATTTCATCCATTCCCTTCCCTCAGTCTCTTGAACTTCCTCACCCCCCCCCCCCCCCTTCCCATAGTGGCTCAGTTTTGTGGGATGAGAAGCACATTGACACAGTGAATTGGCCCTTGATGACGGCTCCAGTGCCTCGTGGATGTTTCTTTCTACAACTATGATAGAAAGATACTCTTTGCTCCTCCTCTAGTAATAGTCAGCTGTGTTACTGAGCGAAAGCTTGGTTTTGCCCAAATTCTGTCTTCAGATCAGTCTCGAATCTTGAGTTCGGTTGATTGAGGACTCTGGGTTAGCCACTGTGATGTACCTGTATTATTGCCCTTAACATCTCCACTTTCCTGTAATCAGTGCCTGTCCCGTGATCTTTTGGATGCTGACATGTCTGAAGCCGTGTGAATTCCAAATCCCACATCCTGCCAGCCGTTCTTGTCATCTTGGTTCCTCCATTAGGGTGGCCACCACTCCAGCCTCCCCCTCCCTTTTACAAGCAGGATTTGGTGGGTAGTGTGCACCTCCTTGGGTTAGGCCACTGTGCCTGTTATCAGAAGGACAGCGGTTCAAATCCTAGAGTGATTTCACCACTGGGCCCTAGAAGAAGATCGTTAACACCCTGCCTTCTCAAAAATGTACGTCACTTTGGATAAAAGCATCTGCTAAAAATAAATGGGGGGGGCTACTGGGCCCCGCTGTACCCTGATAGGGACACTGGCCCATTCTGATAAGGGTGATATGCTCCAGCTGCTCCTGGTGACACACATAGATAGAGATTTTTTCGTGAATGGTCAGTGGCCAGGGGAGCTCACACCCGGAACATTCCAGAGCCATCAAGTGCTGCATGACATCACTAGGCACTCGGGTCACTGCTGAACATAACAAATGATGCTCACCACTGTTCCTGATGCTTATATTTTCACGGTAAGCTGTTTACCGCTGCTCAGCATGTTTCTGTGATGTGTTAATGGGTCACCTGCTGGAATTGAAGTGTTAT
This sequence comes from Mormyrops attenuatus, assembly GCA_026777985.1. NCBI lineage: Eukaryota > Metazoa > Chordata > Actinopteri > Osteoglossiformes > Mormyridae > Mormyrops > Mormyrops attenuatus. Next base: position 5,707,614 of record JAODKC010000038.1, read on the forward strand.
AGCATATGCTACATAATGCTCGGTGCCCAAGGAAAGCCGTTTCGTGTGTGTGTGCTTGTGTATATATATATATATATTATATATTATATGTATTTGGCACATTCAGAATATTCTCAATATTGAAGCATGAGTCAATCTTGCAGATTAGCTCACAGTGAGTCAGACTCTGGTGCTGAAAAGTCCTCTGTGTTTGCGCAACTTCCTTTAATGTGTCCCCCAGTGAGATGCCATCTAACGTGACCGTCTGAACTGAGATGGTGAAACGGCACAGGACTGCAAATGTTTTAGGTTGGAAACTTGACGACCAAAAAAATGTTTTGAGATGGTTGACACATGATTTTTATCATTTTAAATGAAATATGAGTTTGTACCTGGGTTACGGAGTTAACATGATTAATTTCATAGATGGCCCAAGTAGGATGTCCAAGCAAAAGATGCTGCAGAACTAAAGTATGAACATTGTGCCAGGAATGATTGTGTACCATGAGTCACAATAACTTTAAAGAAGAGGAATTAATGAAACGGCTATAGAATGTACTATATCAGCCTCAGGGCTGTGTTCATACCCACAGTGTCTGAGCACAGCGGCCAGTACCTACTGTCTTTGCACTTTGTTTTTGCACTATGTGCACTTTATATACCTCGCTGCTGTATGCAAAAGAATTCCCCCCGGATCAATAAAGTACATTTTATTGTATCTTACCTGAACTGCACTCGGCGGGATTCTCTGAGCCTTTCTGTGACTGAGACAGTCAGGGTACTTGGAGGAGAGCGGTTGGTGTTTATGTAGCAGCTGACTCCGGTTCTTCAGAGCTGTAGTAGCACTTTCCAGCTGGAACACAATGTCAATGGGCATGCTAACCAGATGATTCCTTGAGTGAAGTCATTAAGTTGTGAGGTTAGGGTGTGCAATATACCTGATGCATTTTTCATGAATACCAGTGGCCTGTACTATGAAGCAGGGTTACTGGTTTATCGGGGTAACTTGTCGGATTTAAGGTACCACAGTTTAAATGGACTTCATATTCGTTCACTTACACTTTGCCCAGACTACCTTAAATCTGACAAGTTACCCCGATAAGCCAGTTACCCCACTTCATAGTACAGGCCACGGATTTCTACCTAGAACACAATGTCAATGACCTCTTAACCAAGTTATTCCTTGAGTGGGGTCATTAAGATGGTAGAGCGAAATGCCTTGGTCTCACCTATCCACCTACACCAGGTCTGGAAGCTGAGGCTAACATGGCCTCTGTGACATGTGACCACCGTCCACCAATGTCCTCCACGGAGTGGGAGCTCCCCCCCCCCCACCAGGCACCTGAGTGCTGTCTCCTTCGAGCAGGGCAATTCAGAGGAACATGGGACAAGTGCTCCCGAGATACTTTAGCTTGCAAATGAAACTGAGGCTAATCAGAACTCAGCACTGCTTCTCATTTACCAAATAGGAGGGCCTCCTTCTTTGGCTTCTTTAATGGCTCACACCTAGCAATATGAAATGTATATCATCACCCAGCCATAAAGAGCAGTTAGTCATGCTGTCGGAAGAGTTCAACTCCAAATGAATGGAGTTGGATTGTGGCAAACGATGCTTCTGGTGTCGGGTGAAGCAGGGCAGTCTATAAAAACAGGAGAGTGTGACAGCAGATGCTCTGGAGGGTAGCAAACCTGATCTACAGCTAAAGACAGAGTCCCTGCTGCGATATACTTTATCATTGGGGATTGCTGTAGGGAAGTATGCTGCTTTGTTAGTTTGGTAAACTAGGCTTAAAGTTGAAAGCCTTTGAAGATTTATTTTTGGATTAATGTATCTGCAGAAAAGTAAAGGATGAGTCACCATCCTGTAAATGAAGTTGGAGGCCTGCTTCCGTCACCAGGCGCCTGTGTAGGTACTAGGTACTGAAAGATAAACAGTAGAACACTAGGCCCAGTGGCCGCCCATGGTCCTGTGATCATTGTGCGCAGCTAATGGGAGAGCAGAGCAGATGAAGACGACTTGTCACTAGTGGAGCCTTTCACACAGTGACCGGCTTTGCCAGGGTCCGGAGAGACACGGCGAGGGGGCTGGTGCCCATGCTGAGGCCTCGCTACTACAGAGGCTCAGCCTACTCTGAAAGACGGCAAAGATGAAAATACATCCTCATTATCTTAAGTTATTGACATCTCCTGTAACAAACTCTCATGCTGTATCTGCAGTCTGTTTCAGACTCATTTTAAAAACCATTAGAAAGAGTGTAGGTTACTGCAAGTCTAATTTTGTAATAATTTGGTTTCTCATGTAGTTTTCATATTTTTGGATGCAGTGCACAAGCTTTGGTTTTTATATCCAAAAAATGCGTAATAAGTCCTGTGCATTTTTGTCCCGTGTCGTGTAAAGAAGATAATGAATAAGATCAATATAAGATATTGTTCCACTGATATCTTTTTCCAACAGATGAAGGGGTAGGATTTGACCATCACAGGAGTCATGTGACCGAGTCGTGTATTTTTTTTTTTTGCCAATTAGTTCCATGTGTCCCATTTTCCAGCAAAGATTATAAATTGGTGAATTGTGTATTGTTTTGGCTAGTATTCTAATCTGAGTTAATACTTTTCATTTTTCTTTTCTCATTCACCAAAATGGCTTTATACTGTTTGCTTTTTTTGTGATGTTCAGTCCCTTCCTGCCCCATCTAAGGACTCTAATTCTGTTTAATTCTTACATGACACGGATATATTTTTCTCCATGGGGACATATACTTTTCTCTCTTGCTTTTATCTTGCAGTGAAATCACACACTGCACTGTGTTACCTGCTGTATACTAAGTGCTAAGGCTTTCATATTCAATACCAGCATGTTTATGTAGAAAGACTAAACATTAGATGCTAAGTCACTTGCTATGCATTTGACAGAAGCAACTTCAGCTGTGGAAGCTGGGCTGGATGGCATTTTAAAAAGAATTTTCCGGAACCCTATAACCTTGTTGCTTGAGGGCCATCCTGTGAATAGGGCAGAACAGAATGCTATACATCATGCTTTAGTGCTCATATGAGACATCTTTTGTAAACCACTTTCCTTCTCCCATGAGCCTGCATTGTAGGTCTACATGGAATCAACAGTACATCAGTTGACACTACGTGGACGAGGGAGTTGTCATGTGATCCTGAGCTGTATCATGTGACTCAGTTGCAGCTTCCCCTTGGTGAAAAGAGCAATGGCAGAGCGGCTGGACAGAATGCCAGTCCTTCTTACAGAGCTGCTCAGGCTTTGCTTTTTACCACATTCCCCTCGTTGTGGAAGAACCTATTTGCAGGACAGGAGGTGGCCCTGCTGTAGTAAACAGAGATCAAGAAACCCATAAACTCACAAGGGACTTGCAGTAGCTGGCAGGACACAATGTCGTCTGGGGGAGATGCCAAGAGACATGGCGTCCAGAGCAGTAGAGGAGGTTCCCCTATGTGTCATTATAGAATGCCCTCTGCAGGTGGTCATGTTGTAACAGCAGCCACTCACAGGTCGCTGGCAGGCATTACATCTCTTGTCCGTATGAACGTGTTTTGTGTGTGAATACACACCTGCGATGTGTATGATGTGTGAAATTTGAAAATATTCATTGAAGTAGATTCCTGGGAGTTTGGGTGCCGTACTCCTCCTCGTTACCTGCCAGTCCTGTCCAGGTTGTGGTTGCGACCCACCACTGGAAATCCGTTAGAGCAGAACTAGGGAAAGCTGTCCAGTGATTACATACCGATTCAACATCCACATTTGTGAAATGCTGTCTGTACAGAACCATGTTTTGGTGGTACGATGGTACCTTTAGCATTCTGATTGGCTTAATTAGGCTTCATTAACTTGATAATTCAGCCTTTCATGGCTCACAATAATATAATGGAATAAAATCAAGTATCATTAATCCTGAACATTAAATGAAATCTTTTGAAGCTGTACTGTGTTGTACAGTTTGAGTGGGCATTACTGATTTTGGGTGTTGTGGAAAAGAAAAATGCAATGATGCTTCATTTGCCAATTACGAAAATTCAGGTACATTGGAATGCTTCTTTTCACATATTCCATCTTGTTGAGACATACACACACACACAGCTCCAGACTAACCTTTCCAGTGGTAAAACTGGTGCTACCAGTTTTCTCAGTTGGTTACACCAGCACATGATTTGGTCGCACCCTTTTTTTGGTGCAGCATGGTATCAGTCAATAGCCTTGTATACTGATGAACAGTTGTTCTAATTTGCATATCCTAGTTTTTGCATTGACGAAAGATTGACAGTGACTCGAGACTTGATATTTGCAAAATATTTTAATCTCAATATTAACTTAATAATTTTACAACAGGATAATTTCAATAATTCAATAATTTCAGCCCGGACAATTCAGAAAGAGGCACTAGCCATTGTAATTGAAAATGGTACATTTTCACTGGCTCAGTCGATCTCTCATCATTATGTGTGCTTGTCTCTGGACCTCTCTCTGACTCTCCCTCTCCATCAATCTCCTCCTCTTTCTTCTCAAGTTGGTTTTTAAAATATTCAACTATAGACTGCTTCATTTTTGGACTATATTAACACCACAGCAGAAGGGATTGTTTTTGCACATTTTGTCATCAGTGTGCGTATATGTACATACTCCTGTGTGCAAGTAGAGAGAGACTAACTCAGGAAAAAGAGAGGAAAATGAAATACTGAGCAAGTGAAGAAAAGAAAAAACTTTAACCCACAATTCGTTAACACAGTACCTGTGCTGGAGCTAAACATCCTAATGATTTTCATACACTTGCAAGGATGCAACAACATGAAGTTTTACCTCGCACACTCAGTAAATGGTTGCATATGTGACCATTTAAGTCACAGTCTGGAGCCCTGGCACATATGGGGCCTTTCCATACAGGAACCAAGCTGTACCATAAAGAGAGACTAGTTGCGATATGGTTCCAGGTCCTTTCGGTTTTCCACTGCACAAGAATAAGCTCGGTAAAGGCGTTGCTGGGTTTGGAGAGTGACAGTGATGTAAAACTGAAGAGATGCTTATTTGCTGTTCATACAGGGTATATCATGATTTACTACATGCCAGTTTCAGCTAGCAAGTCTGTGAGAATCACCATACTATGTTAACATCAAGTGCTTGCGGAATTAGCATTTGGTTGCATAAATTTGCATTCCAAGTCCATTCCATTTTGCTGTTCTATAATGCTATTTTAATTAGGTGGTTGGAACGTTCCCAGTTATCGAGAACGCATCAATACATTGTGATGTGCAATGCTACCAATAATGAATAATATATAGAATATGCCCTTTTTTCCTTCAGATAATCCATGCATATTGATGCAGAACACCGCCATATCCATGCATTTAGATCGATCAGATGATGGTGAGGCAACCAGTTCAGTTTAGTCACGCAATGCGGGTACGCCTTGGATAATCTACAATGGAAAACCGTCAGTTTGCGGTATGGCTCGGGTCTGGCTCAGTTCTTGCTGGCAGTAGAAAAGCACCAATATATACCAGTAAGAGCAAAGTGCAGGGTCAGGCAAGGTATCTTATCTGGCATCCCTGGAATATTTCAGGGAGTTAAGAGCCTTGCCCAAGGGTCCAAGACACACTGCCCTACACCACCCTGTGAGTTTTTGTAACAAGGGAGGTTTTGTTTTCGCTGTGATGTGGTCTGAGTTGTTGCTGGGGTCCCGGTTTTGTTACAGACTGCCACCAGCCCGCATGCCTTTCCTTCTGGCAGCGGTTGAAGGACCAATGTGAGGCCAAAAGGAAGTTTCGAGGTGTGGTGATCCTGGAAGCTGGGTTACAGTTAGGGTCATGAGCAGAGCCGCTCCATTCAAACAGGCAGCACGGCTGAAATGAAAGCCTGGCAGCCAGACAGCACTGAAAGTCTCCTTCCGCTGCGTAAGCAGGGAGCCACAGTACAACACAGGCTGAATGGGGAACCATAGCTCATAAGAGGATGGTTATTTGTATCTGCCATGTTCCTGAAAATACGTGTTCAAACATGTGAAACAACTAAGCTTAAAATCACACCACACAGACTTTAACAATTGTTCAGTGAAAACATCTATCCATCAATCCCTCTGTCCATCCATCCATTTGTCCATCTTCTGACCGCTTAACCCAGTCAGTGTCGTGGGCATGCCTGTTGCCTATCCCAGGAAGAAGATGGCGCAAGACTGGGGTACACCTTGGACGAGATGTCAATAAAAATAATATATAATTTTGAGAAATCCGAAATTAGTAATCACAGTAACCATGACTGTAATGCTTGTGGTGATTAAGGAAATGGCCATAATGCTCACCAGTGATTTAGATCATTTCAATCAATGACAATTATAATGGAATAACAGTAAAAACCAGTGACATAAATAGGAGCTAATGGCCCAGGGAAAAGAGCAGATCTAGCCTTAAATGAATATCTGCGTAGACATAGAGCGAGAGCGAGAGAGAGAGGGGATGATGAATCACGCAGGGTGATGATGTCATGGGGAGCAGTGTTAGCAGAGGCCGCTCTCACCGGCTCCCTTCTTTATGTAACGGCTCTCATGTGGCACTGACGGGTTGCCCAGTGATGGGGGGGCTGCTGACAGACGCAGCCTGATATGGGCACAGCCGGGCTCCGCTAAGCTGTCAAAACAAACATCAAAATAACCATATGCATATTTAACAGACATGCTGATTACAGTGTAAATACTCGCACCAGATGACGCTTTCCAGTATAAATCCTACATTTCGTACAATTTAGTCACGTTGACAGGTTTTATGCTCTGAGCTCCGACACTGAGGGTTACGTTTTTTTTTTTTTATAGGCAACAGTAATTGGTGTGCACATATTATGTGTTGACAAGGGAACTACATGAAAACAATAATAATAATGGTTGTTATAATTATCATTATACCTCTTCTGTCCATCCATCTTCCAACCATTTATCATGATCAGGGTCTCAGGGGGGCCTGGAACCTATCCCAGAATGCCAGGTTGTATCCCCAGGAACGGATGCTAGGCCATCGCAGGCTGTGCACACACACACTATGGATATCCATCTACAATACTATTTATAAAATATCTAAATTTTTGCTAATATATATAATATATTAGCAAACTGGGGGACAGCAAGAGAGCAGAGTGAAGCCATGATACGTCACAAAAAAACATGAAAACTTCTTCATTGATGTTAGAGGTCTGTGTGGGGAGTAGTGAGTTTAAAAAATAATTCAGTTAGCGTGTGTAGTACTGGAAGCTGCTGATGCAGCATGGGCGTGACGGCAGAAATGTCACAGAAATGAGTGAATGCTTCAGCTGCGGTGCCACTCTGTCGTCCATTAGTGATCTTTCACATGGGTCACTCAGAATACACTCCCATAAGCCCCTGTGTGTTGTGCTGATGCAGTCTGCTCCCTCCAGAGTTGGCCCTCCACTTGCCCGTCTTTCTCTCTCCTTGGTGAGAGAGCATGATGGCAGGGTGATGCGTGGCTAATGGGATGGGGGCTTGTAACACCCCCCTGCGGCTTCAGTGCAGAGCAGAGTGTGGCCGTCTGCGAGAGCTGGGGTAAGGGCCTTGCGCAACCTGGGATTTGGTCAGTAGACATCATGCCGTTACACTGCTTCTGCTTCCCAAACTGGGAAGCTGGGAGATTTGTGGCCTCCCGAGATGAAGCAGCTGATAAGGAAATTATTTTAGTTTAATTTTTTTAAAGGACATCGTAAAGTGATACCTGTAGCAGTCAGACTCAACAGTAAAGCTGGATTGATGTTATTACATATCTAGGTGCATAAGCAGCCCACTGATCTCTGCTTGTTTATCTTGAAGAATGATGAAACGTCATTCGTAGGCTTTCCGCACTGAATGAGCTGGGAACTCTCTGTATGTACACCCGTGTGGCGTAGGAGGAGAGCACTCCCTTCTACAGCAAACGGCCGTCTGAAGGAGGCCTTGCTGATGGCTTTGTCTGTGTCCTCACAGTCTGGAATAACTCACCTGTGCCACCAGTCATGTGGAACCCTGCAGCTTCACAAGTCCAGGGATGGCGCTTGTTTTGCTTTTTGGGCTGAGGCACAGGAAGAGTTAGTCAGGCTGGAAGAGGTGTGAACGAGGATGAACAAGAAAGCGTTTGATTCCAGGATCAAAGAGCCCTGTTCAGCTGCTGAGTGTGGTAGAGCACACCTCCTTTTGAAATGGAAAAACCAGCTTCTCCTGGATTTTATATTCATTTGCTTCGCAGTTGAGGGTGGTTGCCTCTAATTTATCACAAGCATACTACAAATTCAATTTAATGTAAGAGGATGATGACATAAAGCAATAAAGAGCGGTCTAACCCTAAATAATAACCTTAATAGTGTGGGGATGTAAAGACCCCTCCTTATGTTTTTTGGCTGATCAAATTGCAGAAATTGAAGTAAGCAGGTTCCATTCTGCTTCGCACACCACATTTATGACTGATGCAGAGACCCACCGCTGTATCCTCGAGCAAAGCTGTGATATGCCATCCGGCTACAGCTTAAGTCAGTTCCACTTATATTCTATTTTCTATATATATATTTTGTTTTCTACATACTCTGCCGATGGTGAGAAAAAATGCAAGGAAATTTCATTCTGATGTGCACTAACTGGTGTATTTCTGAATGACAATAAAAATTGTTATCCTTCTTTCTTATTAAGCTGTAAATAAAGTCATTGCTAACCACTGCACATCAGCAGAGTAAGGCATGTAGTGTTTGGGGACGTGGCTTTCCCTTTGACACTGGAAATACATCTAAGTAGGAAAGCTGCATGCCATTGCCATTCAGTGCATCACCCAGACCTCCCCATGACCCCATCCCCCCAGTCAGTGTATCGCACAAGCCACCCTATGACCTCATTTCTCTCATTCACTGCATCCCCTGGGCCTTCCCATGACCCCATCTCTCCCATTCATTGCATCACCTGGGCCTCCCCATGCTCCCGTCTCTTCCATTCACTGCATCGCCCAGGCGTCCCCATAAATGCATCTCTTCCATTCACTGCATCACCCAGGAGTCCCCATTAATACATCTCTTCCATTCACTGCATTGCCCGGACCTCCCCCTACCCTTGCTCTCCAATTCACTGCATCACCCTGGCCTCCCCATGCCCTCATCTCTCCCATTCACTGCATCACCCAGACCTCCTCATTACTGTGCTTTCCCATCCCCTGCATTGCCTGCGCCTCCCCATGACTCCATTCATTGCATTGCCCAGGTCTCCCTGTGATCCCATTTACTGCATCGTTCAGACCTCCCCGATGACCCCATCTCTCCCGTTCACTGCATCGCCCGGCCCTCCCCATGACCCCATCTACCTCAGTCACTGCACCACCTGAGCCTCCCTATGATCCCATCTCTCCCATTCACTGCATTGCCCAGCCCTTCCCACGACCCTGTCTTTCCCATTTTATTTTTTCACCTCAGTTCACTCCATGAGCTTCAAAGGGTGTCCCTAGCAACACTCCTCTGCTTTAATCAGTGTGACTTTGATCCCACTTAGCATAGCACTAGCCTGTAGACCCACAGTGGAACCATTTCAAAAGGCCAATGACTTGTCTTCTACCACCTCCACTGTTACATTCTCACATGATTCAAATGAAAATACATCATGGGTATAAAAACAGTGATCTTTGAAGATAATTAAACTAGTGCTGTCAGGTGATCTTTGGGGATAACTAAGCCATGTCTGTCCAGTGATCTTTGAGGAAAACTAAATTAGGTCTTACCAGTAATCTTTGATGATAACTAAACTATGTCTGTCCCATGATCTTTGAGAATCACTAAGCTAGATCTATCATGTGATCTTTGAGGGTAACTAAACTATGTCTGTCCAGTGATCTTTGAGGGTAACTAAGTTGTGTCTATCCAGTGATCTTTGATGGTTACTAAATTTGGTCTGTCCAGAGATCTGAGAGTAACTAAGCTATGTCTGTCCAGTAATTTTGAAGATAAATAAATTAGGTCTGACCAGTTATCTTCAAAATTACTGGAC